>OZ020312.1:48878453-49478453 GCA_963971305.1 Arcuatula senhousia | reverse complement strand
TGTCCGCACAAAACTCATTTTAATTATTACCTCACAGGATTTTAATAAATAACCCGTTTTAAGTTTCTTCGAATGTCTTCATTTTTTCATTTTTATGTGCATGAACTTTAAAAAGTTAGCTGAAAGAAATGTTTATTTTTCTTAATTAAACCCTTAAATTTTGAACTCAAATGTAATTCTTTTTAAACTTCAAAGCTTTTACATTTGCAATTGTTGAATTTAATTTAAGAACTACGTGACCAATAAAAAAGCGAGTCTGGTTTGATTTTCGAATGCAAATCGTCTCAATTCATCGTAAAATAGATATTTTTATTTATTTTGAATTTGTAAATACGTTTGAGTATCTTTCATTGTTAAATCTAAAACTGTATAGGTTTTCGTATGATATGCTTTTGAAATTAAAAGTATTCAATATTCGGGTGTCAAAATGTTCAGTTAGCTGAAATGCTATTATTCCCTCTTTTCAGTTAACATAAGTTATCTCCCATATGCATGAGTTATCTAACTTTAAAGCAGGTATGAAATTTATTTTCTCTGGATTTATTGTTGAAATCCTATGATAAATTTGAGGGGTTCAGAAAGAAAAGGGATTTCACAACATTTTGAGATAGTTATGTAACTTTTTAAAACATTTCCTTTTACAGAAATACTTATTAAATAATCTGAAATAAAATTGTTAACTTTAACAGATTTTATAGTAGTAAAGTTCTTGTGAAATTTAGGGAAATCCCTCATTTCTTTCAGATCTCTCTAGATTTTTCTTTGATTTTCCATGAAAAAAAACAGTGGGGCTAAGAAATTACACCTCCTGCAAAGTTAGATAACTCCTGCTTATGGGAGATAACCTATGTAAACTGAAAAGAGGGAATGGAGGTTAACCTAATTTTTAACAAATGGTTAAATATAAAGGTGACAAGTCTAAATTAGAAATATCATTTTCTGGAAAATGTAATTAAAATTATATTCTTGTTTGATTTTATGTTACTTATTTTTAATACTTTTCTTGTGTTAACTTTGTCCCATGTTTCACCTTTTCGTGTTATTTTGTTTTGTTGCAAGTGCGTTGTTTGTGTTTTAGGAAATTGCAATACTTAATTTTTGACATCTGCATGATTAGGTAGTATGTTTCTACACTACGTTAACAAGAGAACCATTGACGCATATTTCAATAACTTGCTGTGACGTTGACTGGAAATACTATTTAATATATGGTTTATATCTAAATAGAAGCTAATGAGACAAATGTGAGAATCAATATAATACAGGATTTAATATCAAAACAGTGCTCTGAAGATTTTCTTGATCGGTTACACCTGGACCGAAGGGTTTTGTCTTAAATAATGAAAACTATAGCAGATAAAGAAAGTGGTTGGTTGTTTAAATGTTCAGTACCTTAAGCTCTTAACAAAAGTCTCTATAGAGTGTTCAGACGGCCCGTTTAATAGCATTTTGCACGTTTTTGGCCTACAAAACTATTGCTGAAAGAGAAAAGCTGTTGCATGCTTAACTATTCAGCTTATTCAGCTCTACAAAGTTCTTCATATGGTTGACATCAACACCAGGTTAGCTCTTCAGGTACCTGGGAGACGTTTGTTTATTGTTTGTTTTACTAAATAAATTTTCTCTACGAAATATGAAACTTTTTGTTTTTGTATAAAGATCTTTAATTCAAGTGCTTTGGTAATTTTGAATCCCAGATACTTCTTATACATTAAAAGATGCATGCATAAATCTTGGACACTTTTGTGACCTATATGATGTTAACACTACTAACCTATTGCTACACATAATAGTAAAATAGGTGGTGACGCTCGACTTGTGTCCACACTGCCTACCAGTTGAAGCAGGTAAATCAAGTCAACCAGAATGATAAATAATCCGGATAACGTTACCATTACCTGCCATTCAACTACCGAAACGTATTCAAGATCTGTAAACAACAACATTATATAGTATACCAGTATACTGTACTTGTATGGTACTCCATCTCTCCCCGATTTCTAATGCATCATTAACAATCGCCATATCCCATTTACCATTCCATTACATCTGCATCATTTAGTATCCCCCCTTACACTTTGCTATTTACCATCCCTATTCCGTTCCTTAAACGTAATACACCGGTATATTATTCCCATACTCGCAACGCAATTGTTTATTTTCAACAATATACACTTTTTTTAATTTCATTTAGTTTATGCATTACTTAGTTTTTATTCATAAAATTCTATTATGATTATTCGCTCGAATCAATCATCAATTTATTCGTTTTTTTACTGAGTTGATTTTATAATTTTGTATTGCACATTCTGTTTTATTTTTCATTTATATGAAACAGCTTTTTGATGTGAAATTTTGTCTATTTATTTTGGGTTTTTATATGTACTAGTAAATGTATATATATATAAATATATTTCAACTATCATTTTGAGTGATGTATTCGAAAGTAAAGCATTAAAAGAATGTGCAAACATTTATTTTAGATATTTCATCGCAGTTATAAACCTCACATGTCCGTCTTCTAGTTGAAATTGATCTACCTTTTGATATCTTTACAACGTTTGTCCGTTTCAATGCGACAATATTGTCTACATTGTCTACGTATGCATTCATTCAGTGTGTGGCTCTTTTCATTATTTTGGGTAGAACACCTCTGACGAGTCTTTGATAGACAAAACGCGCATCAGGCGTAGCAACATCTATTGTCTTGTATTTTTCTTTATTTCCAACATCTTAGAGGGTTAGCGCTGGGGTAGGAAATTAATTTCTGGAGTTTATCCTACTTCGGCATTAACACTTTTGTTTTGAAGAACACATCAAAGCTATAAATTATCCGTTTAAATTTCGAAATTGTCTTAGTCCCAAGGTTCTACTTCCCCAAGACACAGATTGATGATCATAGTCCTAACTTAGTTTTCAATAACGATATTTTTGGATTATTGTTCTATGGCCTTTATAATCATATAGCGTTAGGCTTTTGCAATTTTTGGTAGAGCGCCCTTGATGAGTCTTGAATAGACAACACACGTGTCAGGTGTAGCGATATTCATTGCCAAACCTTTATTGTAATTTTAATTTCATATAGTACATATTCTATTAATCAAAATATTTTTAATTTAAGTTAAAAACGATTCAATCAGTTTAACATTTTGTTCTTCGGAATATTCTTACGATTGAGCAAATTATTTGAAAACTTAATTGTCTTTTAACTATAATTTTTTTTTTTTTTATTAGAAGGTAATTTAAGATACTAGTATATAAATTATAGATTAAAATCCTCATTGAATATAATGTTATTTGTTCTTAATTTAAAACGCATTTATTATTATAAATCCAATCAATAATTTTTATCATCAATTTTTGTTGAAAAAAAAACTAATTAAAGATCAATAACCAATACCATTCCCGTTTCCCATTAACAATACTTATAACAAATCAAATTACAGATATAATTAACAACCCCAATTCACGATACTGTTCTTCATATACCATATACTTTTCACCACCCCCTTCCCCATTATCCAACCCTCAAAACACCATAGATTGATAAATGGGAAGTTTTCATACAGGGACTGTTTTATTATACGATTTGTGTTTTAATAAATGGGACTGCTTGAAACTACTTTACAAATATTGAAGAAACCTGGCATTAGAGTGATTGCAGTATACCAAGCACATAGTCGATACTATTACTTTAAAAATACTAAAATATAAGGAATTACCGTCAATAACTCCATCGTCGTGTTGTTTCTTTCTGGAGACTGAGTCACAACCTTTTGATCCCGTACAAGTTGTTACATACCAAATACCAACATTTATACTATTGCTGCCTCCCCCTTTTCTATCTATCCCATTTCCCAGAAATCCAATCAAAATACAAGCAGTTGCTACACAGGCCAGTAGGAAACCTACGATCAGAACCGGAGACCTTCTTCTTGTAGAAGTTATCATGTTGTTTTCTTCGTACAGTTTAATACAAGCTGGTTGTTAAATACAATGTCTGGAACAGGAAAAGTATTGCTTTATGAAACCCCATTAGTATCATAATCTGGCGAAAATAGTCTAGTCTAAGTCTGAGTTGATTTGTGCGTTCTATTACATTCTGATCATGTGTTGTTATATGTTAACTTTCAACTATGTGATAATCTCTGTACTATGTAAATTGGTAAAAGGAAATTTACAGTTGCCAAAAGTATAATTTGTTTGTAATGTAAAATTTCGTTTTAAATGATACTTTAAAATAACCATATTATTTTGGCCGAATAAAATGCGCACTTTGGTATCGCGATGAAAACAGAAGGAAAAAAACAAGAAGAAAAAGGAAACTTAGTCTATAAAAAAATGTATCAATTTATGGCGTGATGTCGGTTTGCAAATTTCAATTGTTAACATATAAATGTAACAATTTTCGTTTAAATGGTTTAATTTAACAATTTTATTGGTATAATATAATTTTATCAATTTGGTATTTAAAAGTAAAGTATTTTACATGTAGTTAAATTTCAATTCCATGGTATTATTTTTCATTTATCAGTCAAGGAAACGTCTGAAAGACGATGAAAATTACGAAGAGTCCTGGAAATACTCAACTGAAAAGAGAAAGTACTTGCTGGATGACAAAATCAAACAAATCAGACTCAATGGTGAGAGTGAAGAAGACGAGGATGAAGACTGAAACCTTTAATTGTTTCCATAATAAAGTATCGAAACTTAAAATCGACATTTTATGTCTTACGCCTTAAATGAATTAATACAAACATACAAAACAATACTCCAATCCTTATCCCCAAAGCCCGATGCACACCTTGTGAAAGGTCACTCAATACAAAGCCTCCACTTAAAATACAGTTAAAACCTCGAGTTACTCCTCTTAGATATGACCAAGCTAAGAATTGAAAATGAGACCCCACAATATTAACCATGAAATACTACACGCCCAGTATTCAGCACAAAAGAGTCACTTAATGGCCAATCCCTGACTGATCACTGACCACTACCAACTTAAACATTTCACAAATGGCATCTTTACCTTGCGACTAGTCCAACGGAATACGACACCCCAATATTTGATCAGAAAAAGGAAATGGTCACGTACTGTCAAGCTTGAATGATCACTGCTGACCATCACAGAGTATCTCACCTTATAGACATTGTCGAACCAAAGACCATGCAACAAACTTGAAAGGAATCGGTCAGGAAATAACAAAGATATAAACCTTTACCGTACGGCGACTTTACGAAATTACCTTCCCTAAAATAACTAGAAGATGCATAAAATTACAAAACCTGAAGCAAAATTGCCGAAGATATCCAAAATGGCCGCCAAAATACAAGATGGCAGACCGGAAGCAAATGTGACGTCACAGGCTTGCGTAGAAGCCGTTAACCTACCGTTAACCGTCCGAAGAATACGACTTCAACACCACTTATCCTCTACTAAGATATAATTATATGCAAAAAAAAAAAACAATTTCGGTTTATTGATATCATAAATTGATATCCGGGATCAACATTTAAGATTTAAGGGTCACAAGGACAGTTTCAACTTTTTAGAGGAAAATCTTAGTTTATGCACAGCTCAAACGTCATATGTTCTTGACATATAAAGTATAGTAGGACCTAGATATGGAAAAATCTTATTATACTGACACATTTATTGTATTTAAGACAGCACAGTTCTTTTTTCAGAGAGATTTTTCAACAACAAATCGGCATTCCAATGGGCACAAACTGTGCTCCTCTCCTCGCCAATTTGTTTTTATACTTTTACGATACTGAATTTCTTCAGGGACTCGTAAAGAACAAGAAGATGAAAGAAGCAAAGTCATTTAATCTTACATTCAGATATATTGATGATGTCCTTTCTGTCAATAACACTTCATTTGGTAGATGGATTCCTTCAATATATCCTCCAGAATTGGAGATTAAAGAGACCACAGAATCAAATCGCTTCACGTCTTTCTTGGATTTGCACCTCGAATTTGACCCAGGTTGTCATCTCAGTATAAACATTTACGATAAACGAGACGATTTTAATTTTCAAATTATTAATTTTCCTAATCTACACAGCAATATACCTACTTCCCCTGCATACGGTGTTTTTATTTCACAACTTATTCGATATGCCTGAGCTTGCTCACATTTCACAGATTTTTTGATCAGACACCAATTTCTTCGTGACCGACTTATGGAGCAGGGCTATAAAGAAAATGCTTCTCATACAATCCCTAAAAAAATATTTCTTCGTTATCAGCCACTAGTAGAAAAGTTCGAAATTGAGTTAAAAGATATGGTAGTTAATTGATTTAATTAGAGTTTGACTGGTCTGCTGTACTGAGATGATCACCTCAATATCCCTATTGTTTCTCACAACTATGTTGTGTTCTATGGTCATTACCGGATCCAAAGATCGCAATGGAAGAGGGAGGTTTAGCGCCATAAAACCTGGTTTAACCCACCATTTCGTTTGAAATGCCTGTACCAAGTCAGGACCATTGCGATCCATCAATTTTCCGGTATGACTGATTCGTTCTTGTCATTTTCTCTGGACTATGAGATTGATCATTCAAGTTGGGTAGTTTTGTTATTACCTTTATTTGATTTATATTTTTTTGTGTTAAAATGTATTTTAGATAAGGCCAAAATATCCCTTTTGTACCTCTCACCTGACATGTTGGTGAACAATTATGGTTAAATTATGATTTAATGTCGTATTATGTTTGAGGCCATGTCCAATGGTGTTAGTGATATTAACTTATACTCTAAAATCAGATTTGCTCAAAAGCGGAAAAAAAGAAGAGCTTAAAAATAAAAATAATTAATCTTGATAATATTATCAAAAATTAATAAGAAATTAAAATATCTAGGTCCTGTTACGGCTAACTTTTGAATTTTTTATGCAGTCTTTGCTATACAGAGACAGAAAAATTGATCTAAAATTGGCCATTTTGGGAAACATGAACCTTAAGAAAAAATACATTAGAATACACAATTTATAGGCTTTTTTGTCAGGATAATCTTTTCGAGTTAAGAAGATAGTAATGGTTAAACCTATGTACTTATTGGGGGAGAATCATACTGTTTATAAACTCATTTAGTACAACTAAAAAGGATTATAATGACAAAAAATAACCTGTGGTTGCTATCTGTATGTTTTCGCTTTATTGCTACATTATCAGGTTATTATTACCTTTGTTATTACATAAAAGGTACATGTCCTTGAAATTTCCTATCTTTAAATTCAAAACTGTTTAAAACATAATGATTTTTTCCTTGCAAATGGTAGATATCATCAGTGCTGGATTTGGCTTCCCGTTTTTAGGGTTTTGAGCACTGTTAGTTCAATACTTTAGGTTTTTTACCTTCCAATGTTTTGATATAAATGCTGCTGATGAAAGCTTACTCCTTGAATTTGCATATAAAGTGTTAACAAATGATCCATTTTTACCAATTTTGGTATTTGAATTTTTAAACAAGAAAATCCATGTAAAATTTATTATATTTTAGATAACCCTTTCGTCTGTGACTGATTTAAACCATGAGCCATTCGTCTGCAAATGGTTTTGAATAGTGCTTTTAAAATGTTAAAAAAAAAATTTCAAATCTTAAATTTGTAAAATTGCATGTATTATTGATCTCGTATGTCAAATTGAATAATAATAAACCAACATTTTTTTTTACATTTTATTAGATCTATTTATGTTACAATAAATGTGTGTTATTAGGAATTTCATGAAATTACTAAAAATTCTGAAGTTTCATGGAATTCTTACAGGGGTAAGTATTTACGTGAAATTATTTATTTTCATTAGCATAGATTACTGAATACTTTTGGGATATTAACACACATTTACAACAGCCGCTAAAAGTCAATTTACCATTACATTTGTAGTTGATTTTATTGATTCGGAAGTACTAAAAGGAAATTTGTATATTAAAAGGTGATCTTGAACTCAAAACAAAAAGAAACCAAACAGGTAGGAGGACACTTTTCATCATTTCCGGAGAACCTGAGTTCATTCTTGTTTCGACAAGAGTTCGCGTTGTTGATTTATATTCAGTTATTTTGTGTTTCCATGTTTTACAAGTTGTCTGTTTTTGTCCGTTCTTGTTGGTATTACTGGTTTTGTCTCTGCCCTTTCGGACTTTTGACAGTCGGATGCCCCATTGGTACCCTTGTTTCTTCCATACTCTATAAGCAGTGACTCTAATTTGACTGTTGGCAACGCGACGGGTGTGCTATAGCAAGCAGGAACTGCTTACTCTTCCGGAGCACCTGGGTTCATTCTTGTTTCGACTGGAGTTCGTGTTGTTGATTTATATTCAGCTATTTTATGTTTCCATGTTTTACATGTTGTCTTTTTTGTCCCGTTCTTGTTGGTGTTTACTGGTTTTGTCTCTGCCCTTTCGGACTTTTGACATTCGGAGACCCCATTGGTACCTCTGCTTGTTTGATGTTTTGTGCTCATGCTCAAACATTCAATAAGTCATTTTTTGCAGTATTAAATTCTTAATGCTTATTGGTTAAGTTTCTCAAAGTTGTTTAAGAGGTTAATATTAAGAAATAACATTTATTGTAAAATTGAAATATTGCATAAAGAATGAAAGACAAAGATGCAGAGAACTTTGAAATGAAATAAAAATGAATCTTTATACCATTCACTAAAGAAGACAAAATATTTATTTTGCTAATTCGCCAAGTCTGTATTGAGCTATTGCTAGTGCTTTTTGTCGATTGAAAGGCCAAAGTTGTCCACTAATGAGTTCATTTGATGTTCTGAACTCGTTAAAGGGTAGCCAAACCTTTTTAAATGATTAACGTCCACATATGTTTTCTTGATTTGACGTCATTGTACAAAGTGTATTCTATTACATTATCTTGGATTATCTTACACTTGTGAGGGTTTTAGTTTATCCAAACAGATTTAGAGACAACATAAAATTTCATTTGATTTCAGGACAAAAATTAATATTTCTTTATTTCAAATATATTATCCCTTTGTTTCTTTTTAAAGACTATAAATAAATATCAAAATAATACTTTTCTAATTTTATCAAGTTTTGACAAGAAAAAATTATAACCGCAAGCAACTTATGTATGGATAATCATACTTTTTAATTTTTTTTTACAACGCACGCTTCAATGTCTGCATGTATTATACAATTAAAATTTTGCAAAGCTGATTACACGTATTTTTATGAATGACAAACACAGTCACGCACATCTTGAAATCGATTTTACAAATCTATATACATTTTATAGATTACATTAAAATAAACATATATACATAGGAGCTATAATAGATAATCGGCATTCGATGAGTACGAATTGTCATTGTAGTCGACCTCTCTCTAAGAAATACCACAAAAGAAAAACCTTCCAAACTTCAATCTCACCTTTTGTTCCAGTGATGATGTCCGTTGTCGTATACCTTAAGCTAATCGATTTGGTTATGCTTGGATCTAATATATCCCCAAGAACTTGAAATACATCTTAAAAAACACTTTTTTATAAATTGCTTATCCTGATTTTAAATGTGGAGTCCGACTCAATAAACGTGTTAAGACAATATGAACTGTATGGCACTTTGTCGTCACCTTGAATAAAAGTCTTAACATTTGCGTAAAGACATTCAGTAAAAATGTTGATATCTAATGGCCGCGTTAAATATTTTTGCAGCTACTAGTGTTCAGAATACAATTTGGAAATATTTTATTTTGATACATTATATGTGAATGCCCATCTCTTAATTGACGCCCAATGAAAACTTTGTACAAAGCTCTCTGACAAACGTGTTGGCTAACTTTCTCTTAATTTATTTTCACTTTTGAAAGCTAATGTAATGCGACTGATTCGCCGATATTATGTGGCATGTGAATTTTTGTTATATAGTCTCATGTCGAAGACAGAACAAGGAAGACATCAGAAAGATTGCAGATCCTTATGGTCTTGTTTTGGTACAAGCAAAAAAGAAAATAAACCAATGTTTTAACACATGTTTATGTTGCTTCTTCCTTGTTACACATGTTCAACAAAGATTATAGAGTACAAACATGGTATTTTTAATTCTAAAATGAGTGCAAGCATCGAAAACTAGAAATAGGACCAAAAGCAGAAGCTATCATCTTTTCTTAATTAGACTCATGAACGTGCAGGTTTAACGGGAAAGTTTTGTCGTTTTGCGGTCACTTACTCTTTTCACGGACCTTTTTCGCTAATAATCATGAAAAATAGATATTTAGAGTATTTTCACAAACTAAAACTGTGTAAAATTTTCAAGAATGTTACATTAGCTTATGATCTTTAATAATATTTATTTTTGGTGCTGTTCGATCATTATAAAAGATTTCCAAGGTAAAAAAAACATTACTCAGTTCTCAAAAATGACGTCGAAAATTTTAATTCGAGTCACACGTGTTTCCGTTTTATTGCAAAAATATACCTTGATATTTATGGGTATAAAAGTATCCCAAAAAGACAGAAATAATTTTAGAATTGTAGTATTTCCAATAAAACATGAATTAAAGGCAGTATTTTTTTTATTACGTTCCAATGTTTTGATTCCAATGCTGCTGATGACAGGTTACTCTTTGAAATATGCATTTACAATATAATCAAATTACCCGTTTTATGTTCGTTTTGGGGTGTTTACATTTTAACGTGACTAACACACAAACAACTTTTAAGAAAAGCACCTAGCAGTTTCTTACTGATAGAGAAAACAGACTTAATAACAATTGTAAGGAAAGCAATTAATCTATTTATTTGGTCGTGTTAATATATAGAAAACAAAAGCACGACAATTGTTGTTCAAGGAAAACAACAAACAAAAAGATTAACTTACCTGTCAGATATCATTGCACAACTACGTAGTTTCTTATTCAATATTAAAGTACAAACTATGCGTGCAATAGATGCATTAGAAACTTCATGCATCGCTACTTTTGTTATGAGAAATAAATTGATCACGAAATGAATTTTCATTTTACAGACTCATTGTACATATATGAAGCTAATATCTCTTTTTTCACATATATTGACAGGTCTAAGTGAGCATGGTATATGCACACTGACCTCGAATTAATGACCACACCAATTTGATGAAGATACGATCTTCATATTGGTCCAAACTGTCATTTCAAATGTTAACCTTTAAATATCTCGGTCTACTTTCTATTTGAAATTCTCTGTTTTTTCAAAAAGAAAATTGTCTTCAAATAACAAGGCTGTAATCGGATTGGTCAATTCAAAAGACCACGAAAACAGAAAGCAGAATGGGATGCATTTCGATCTTAAAGGATATCAAGAAACAATTTTTGACCAGAACCAAAGACCTTTGATTTTTTATGGCTTCATTGTACCAACAATTCTGTCCTATCTGGACAGTAACTACAAAAAGGATAATGGAAATAAAGGTAATAACAAAGTTAACGAACTTGGAGGATCAATCTCAATGTTCACACTGCTAAATGCGGTTGGGTTTTTATATATGTGTCTTTTGTTTGTTTTGTTGTTCGTTTTGTTGTCAGTGATGTTTTTTCTATCGATTTTGTCTCTGTCTTTTCGGTATTAATGATTTTTGATAACCACTTCGGTACATATTTGCTTCTTCCAAGAGGAAAAGACAAATCGAAAAGTTATAGATGGCAATAGTCTTGATGTGGTTCAGACATTTCAAATACCTCTGCTTCTTTCAAATGAAATGGTGAGCTAAACCAGGTTTTGGTTATATGGTGTAAATAATATTTTTGTTACTACTTAGTTAAATTTCTGTTTGTGAGTCTGTTTTTTTTTTATGCCAGGAAAACCATCCTGCCTTTGAGACTAAGCAATGCCCTGCCTTTTTATTTCTAATTTCACCATAAATAATGACGGAATATTGAGACTAAGCAATGCCTTGCCTTTTAATTTCAAATTTCACCATAAATAATGACGGAATATTGAGACTAAGCAATGCCTTGCCTTTTAATTTCAAATTTCACCATAAATAATGACGGAATATTGAGACTAAGCAATGCCCTGCCTTTTAATTTCAAATTTCACCATAAATAATGACGGAATATTAACGCTTAATGATTTTGACGACATATCCTATAAGGACATGCATATTCATTTGAAATAAATGTTTGTTTCCACTGGAGTTCGAGTTGTTGATTGATATTCAGTTATTTTAAGTTTCCATGTTTTACCTGTTGTCTGTTTTTGTCCCGTACTTGTTGGTGTTTACTGGTTTTGTCTCTGCCCTTTCGGACTTTTGACATTCGGATACCCCATTGGTACCTCTGCTTCTTTCATTTGAAATAAATACATGTAGTTGTAATTATGGCCGACCCACGGACCGTAACCGGTATAACTGCATTTTGTTGCAAAACAAGGTTTACTTAAAACAAAACTGTAACTAATTAAATGTTACTTTTGTCACATTTATATCAAACCCTGGCAATGTGACCAGAGGTGTCGGATATGTTAACTTTTGGGGAGTCTAACATGGCTTCGGTACCATAATATCATGGATGTTTATTTAAAAGTAATTTAAGAAAATGAATGTCAGAGATCCCGGTCAGATAAGATCTGAAAATAATGAAGCTGTATATGTGGTTCTGTAGCTTTCTATGGTCCTTTAAAAATCTCATTGTCTTCAAACACTTAAAATTATTAAAACTTCGGAACCAAATCTATCCAGCACAATGCAGTAAGTTAAACAAATCTTTAAAGATAAGTTCCATTGGCTACAAACTTAAAATAGCATCTGACGTGCGTTTCCTGTATACAAGGCAACCAAGGACTGTGAGCTTAAAAATGATTTTAGAGATATACAATGAGACCCAAAGAACATGAATTTGTGACCATTGCAGCTCGATTTGCACATTCTGTGAGAGTCCACACTGTCTTGTTATTTCCCCCCAAAAAACATATTTTGTAGTAGCCAAAGGAAGTCTGTTTTAAAATAAATTCGGTTCCACCATTTCTTTCATAGATATGAAATATGTGTTCCTGTTTTCTCAGTCATGCGCTTTTAGTTAAGAGCAGTTTTCTCAGATCCATTTTTTTTCAAGTTTACATTTCACATTTTCTACTATTCGCTATAATTTAAAATTAGTTGAATTGAATATTAACAATTGATTTCGCATAAGCAGATTGTCATGTTCAAATCAATTAGAAATTCTAATCAATTAGAAAATTAGAAACGCAATTCGCTTTATAACATGTTCAAAATCGTCAGTGATCACTAGGGCAACGTAACGATTGATCAGTGAAATTTAAAATGTGAAGACCAAAGCAGGCAGTCACTCTATAACACAGAAAAAAACTAAATAGTCACATGGTTACCACTGTTCCTAAGTCCACATGCGCAGAGCTACTGGAAAAATCATTTGGTAATAATCAAAGTACAAAGTACAAAGTTTGTCCCGGCAACGCTCAACTTATGTACATGTAATGTATATAAACTATTTATGGATATTTTAACTGGACGGAAGAATACAAAACAAAATTACCCCCCCAAACAACTTTTCCAAAACGTTGTAAAAAGGAAGTCAATTCAAGCTCTGAGCATATATGATGATAACTAATTAAACTACGGAAAACGCCCGGTGTTTTGAACTATTCTTAATTTAATCAGTCTTCACATTTGAAAAAATTTTGGACCATATTTTACGTTATATTACGGTTTGTGTCTGTTTATGCATGGTGCATATTGTATATTGCATACTGTCAGTATTACTGACTTCGACATGATATCATGTATATCTCATTTCACGCTTATCGAAATAAAATAGTTTAACATTTATCATAACTATAAATAACTGCAATGTTCGTGATTGGGAAATAACTTTCTGCTGACTTTTTGTCGCTGTTGAACGGCCGGTTCACATCTAAAGAAGCACAGAGTACCAATGGGGCATTTATGTGTCAAAAGTCCGAAAGGGCACCGACAAACCAGGTAAACATGAACAAGAACGGCACGAAAAAACACAAAACACAATATCAACCGAACAAAAATCAAAAAACGCGAATTAAAGTAATAACAAGAGTGAACTCAAGTACTCCGGTTAGTGTCAGCTATAGCACACCAGTCGTGTTGCTCATTTTTAATTTAGTGTGTCTAAAACAATAATAATATGATGTGTCAAATTCGGTAAAGGAAGACAAAAACCAATTTCTACGACAAACCAACATCTGCATTCATTTTTTCCATGTTTGTCTACGAGAGCAAGGTGTCTACCGTAAATTTCTTGAGTAAGACAGCTACCCTGGACCAACATAACCATGTGATTGCAATTTCTGTATCAAATGTGACGCTCTGCCAAGGAAATCGATGTAATTCCTGCAAGATCTGGAGTTACGAATCAACTGTGATACGAAGACTCCATAAGCAGGAGCGGAAAGAATGTTGCTACACAAAAAGGGAAAGTTGACGATTGGAATGTTCATGTTTTACTTGCAATATTACTATTATAACTGAAATTGTGTGTTTATTTTGGACGGGTTGAATATGAGTTGGAACTTGTACGAGCTAAGAAAGAAATAAATATTGTATGTATGAGGAGGGTATATATGACTTGCGTACATTCGTTATCAAGTCAGAAAAATCATAAAGAAATATTTTAACGAGTTATTAGTTCTCTGATATCCCATTCTTAAACATCTTTATACACCGTTACTAAATTGAAAATACTAAGCAAAGAAAAAACTAAACTTAAAAAGCTTGTTTTACCGAAATTTGTCATGTATGTACCAAAAGTCTTTATATCATTTTTCAATAACTTTCTCTGGTAATTACCAAAAATTTTTCTGAGGCCATTTTACAGCTATATTTTTATTATTTTTTCTCTCCGTTGGATAAGACTAGTATATGAAATTTACTGGGATGATTTTTTTGCTGATGTATGGATATATACAGTAATTGAAACCTTTGAGCTTACCAAATTTAATGCAAAAAATATGTACTTCTGTTTCTATGGAAATATATATATTTTTTCAACTATACAAGTTGAAACAAATACCATTTTTAAATGCAACCACAGAACAAACAAATGAAAATTTAAATACTTCTTGATATTTTGGCGAAATTATTCTTAAAATCGGTTCTGAAATGTCTTCAGAATATTTTTTTCGACAATTTTTAATTTTACATTGTTAATAAATGGAAAATTTGAAATGACCGAACCCGTTTGCCCCATATCTTAATGGTTTGTCACAGAACGGTATGTACTATTGTGTTATTGTTTTAACACGAAATCCGATTATTTCAGTGGATTGTAAGAGTTTGGAGTCATATTATCTAGTCAAACCAACGTAACATTTTAAGATACTGTATAAACAGATATACTATTGTATCTTTTGTTGTCTTTAATATTTTTCCATTAGATTTTCTCGCTGCCTGTTTTTTTCTTGTTTCTATTGACTTTTTTAGATAAGTCAAAAATGAATAAATCATTTGTGCTAATTTGAATTGACATTTAAATTTTTTGAATTTGAATTTTGAATTTGAACGACAACGACAGCCATATAAAGTATATGCTGGACAAACTATATTTATTATGAAAGAACTACAACATTTGTTTGTATCAGACTATAAACAAAGACATCAATATAATCGTTTCGTGACAGTGACAACACAGAGTAACCTTTCACTCATATAGTCATAGTATATTCAAAACATCAATAGTTCAGTAGTGTTATTTGAGGCGTTTTTCAATTATCAATGTATGCTGCGTTTTTCTTGTGACTGAGTATATGATGCTTCTTCTGTTTAAATAAGTAAATTAAGTTCGTTCTTGGTTCATCGATACTTTTCAATTTTCGGTAACAGTGTGATTTTCAGCATTGTCCTTGACATTACTTTTTGGTAGAGGTTTAATTTCGTCATCTTCGGTCTGCGGTTCAATTTTATCATTTGCCGATATTTTATTTTCATCCTTGTCGTTGTTTAAAGTGTCAGATTTGGAGACGATGATTTCTTCGGAGGCATTAGTTGATACTGTGGAGACATTAGAGATCTTTGTGCTCATTCCACGACTTGGTTCGTCTCCATGTTTATTTTCCTCCTTCGGTTTTAAAAATGATAGAAGATTTTGGATGTGACCACGATACATGGTGCTTGTTTTGTAGTAAATTATCAAATTCACCACAGAATTCAGTACCAGTGGGATGTAGGCAATCGCTAGGGCAACTTCATAAACGTTGCTGTCATATTTGTACGGCTTCATTTTGATAAAGATAATCAGGCCAAGGAGAGTACCCGGAGACTTGCAGACGATAAAAACGAAAATTAACGCCAACAATGATTTGGTGACTTGAATTTCGTATCTAGATTTTGACGAGGTTACCAACTTCGATCGGAGCTTAGCCGACGAAAACACGACGTAAGCGGTAACGGCACAAGAAATCATGACCCCAGTGACAGGGATGAAATTAAATAGAACATCAGTAATGGAGTAGATAGCGTCAACTCTATTCTCATCTTTTCCAAACTCGGAAGGGGTAACGATACGGGTAAAAGTTTTGGTAGCATTAATGTAGATAAGTTTGGTCGTGTTTATCAACATCATAGGAGCGTGACAAGCTATCGTCAAGGCAATAAGAAAGCAAACGGCACATGTTGCATTTCGTTTGGTTGAAATCTGTTTGATGTGCAATGGATAAATTACACAAAGCATTCGTTCCATTGATATGGCCAAGGTGAGAAGAGCTCCGAATCTCCCGGGAACCAGTCGTAAACAGGAATAGAAATATGGAACAGCCCTAATTCTTTGATCTTTGGTGAAAGGAAATTCGTAATACCCGGATGCCACAAACAACACGTGTAACCCGGCAAATAGGACGTAAATAATGTCGGCGACGGCAAGTGTTATCAAAAATACCGTTGTCGACGACTTTGTCCTCATTCTGTAGAACAAGAGAAAACACAGAATGTTCATGGCGAGTCCGGGCAGGATAAGACATGGAGTGATACCCAGGTAACAGACTTTCTTTACAATGTCGACGGTATTCTGAGGTACAACATAATAACTCAGGTCCATCGGTGGCCCCCCTCTCCTGACGACACCACCTCGTGACGTGGTGCGTTCCAGGGCTGTCGACAATGACGTAGTGATGTTTGTCAGGTCCATTCCCTTTTTTGTCTGAAAATAAAAGACTGATCATTATAGTCATTTACATGTCGAAATGCTCTCGTTTTCTTATTGAGTCAATGTTCAGGTCAAAGAGCGCTGTAAATTTTAATGCCCTATCGTCCTGTATGGTCAACTTTAGAATAATGTGATATTAAAAGTTGATATATCAGACGAGGCTGAAGATAAAGACGACATTGCTTGAGCATAAAACAACACTGAAATACAGGTAAGATTACGTGTTTATTTGATTCGTCACGTCACAATCTTCGGTTGGCGTTTAGAGAAAGGACACATAGAAACTCTCCAGAGCTTAACACAATGTTATTTATTTTGACTTCGTTTATGACTTGCGTTACACTTTTGTGTTGGAGAACACATCAAAGCTTTTAATTAAATTATCCGTTTAAATTTCAAAATTGTCTTAACCCTAAGGTTCTTCCTACCCCAGACACAGGTTGATCGTCTAAGTAATAATTTGGTTCCTAAGTTTGGTATTTTTGGTTTTCATGTTCTATGCTCTTCATAATTACATAGTGTTTGGCAGTTTCAATATTTTTGGTAGAGCGCCTCTGATGAGTCTTGAAAAGACGAAACGCGCGTCAGGCGTAGCAAAATTTATTGTCTGGAACTTTGTTGCCATTAGTATTCCTTACAGGCAAACGCAGACTTGCCATATTTTGCAACTAGCAGTCACAAATTAAAGTTCTTATTGTTCGAAGCATACTAAACAAAATGTCATTTGTGATCATTTTTTTCAATATGTTTTTACAATGTAAAATTGCAAATGAAGTATAACAAACATTAACACTATTGCAAGAGAAAGTGAACTTTTGTCTTGTAACAGCATTCTGTCTCAGTCTATACTAGTATTGTAATGTACCTGTCACGAAGTTTACTCGACCAGACATGTCACAAAGACGCAGTCAAAGAATCATGTATGTTTTTGTTTCAGAAATTTCGACGCAGTCGTGAGTCTGCTCTACAAAGCCTAAAGTGAACTAATTAAAAAAATTAAAAATTGATATACTTGAAAACAAATTTAAGATAGGCTTAATAGTATAAGTCGTTGCTTTTCCCTAAGCAGCTCGTATTCAAATATCAGGGAGAGGAACATAAATCATAATAAGATGATGATGGAGTGAGGACGGCGACGAAAGGATCATTGTAAAAACATATTTTGATAACCGATATTTTTCCCATAAAAAGGGAATGCAAGAAAGTTAACGTAACCAGCGGTCGAGTCCATAAAAGGAACTTTGCACTTTTTCTGCCATTTTACATCTGCCAGGATCTGTCAACGTCGCCATATGTGGTGACATTGTTACTCTACAAAACGCAACTTCTAGTTACCAGGAATACTTTGCATTTTCAAGTATACTTAACCAGCAAACTTAGTGCTTAATTTTGCCTATACATGTACGCCACCCGAGACCCATACGGTAAATGCATTACAGATTTGACAGGGCTTCAACTATTTTTTCTGATATTATTGCCGATTCTGATGACTATATAACCTTCTTTTATAAAGAACATCTCATACGAAAATAGTTAGACGATAAGGAGATGTGGAATAAGTGTACACGACACAACCAACATTAAAGAAACGGCAATTTAAAAAAATCACAATGGAAAAAAGCCAGCAGTCTTCAACATGAACAAAGGTCACTGCTCGCTGTCTTGCATTGGCTCAAGACTAAAAATCCGAAACACCATTGCAAATTCGAGCATATCTGACTAACTGTGAAATGTACACTCCGTAAGAGGGAGCTAGAGGTACATCACTTTCAAGAAAAGGGACAAATTACAATTGGGACAGAAAAGTCATTACGTTTATCATATACTTTAGTGTGCAATTGTCCATTGACAATGCTTAAATCTAAATCCAAAAATGGACATCTATCGCCGGTTGAGTTAGATATATTAAGGGTAAATATCATTTATAAAGTTTGAGAAATTTGGGTTGTTAAGAGCAAGGATGTCGTCTAAATATCTGCAAGTATTGTAATAAATGTCAATAAGGTGCTGTTTGTTTGTGTCTTTTTGTAGTTTGACCATAAATTGTGCTTCAAACCAATATAAAAAAGATCTGCTATAAGTGAGGCACAATTGGTTCCCATGGGAATACCAATAACTTGGCGATATATTTGTTTGCCACAACGTATGTATATATTATCTTTAAGAAAATGAAGTGCATTAATCATTTCTACGTCAGTCCAATTAACATAGCCCTTCTAGATTTAGTTACTTAAAAACGATTTACCCAATACTCTTGAAACTTTAGAATAGATGTAATCACTTTTAGATTTATCAAAGCACCATTTAATTAAATATTCAAATTTCTTTTTACTTAGATTATGAGGAAGGTTTGTATACGAAGTAGAAAAATCGTAGCTGTCAACTGTCTGGAAAGTATTCTCAAATGCTCGAAGTTTGTCCAAAACATCAAGGGGATTTTCGACACTCTAAAAATGAATAACGCCACTATTTTCAAAAATGTTGTTACAGTATCGAATGATAAACTCTTTCATTGTTGTCAAAGCAAGAGAGAGAACTTTAGAAATATTGGTCAGAGAACACTTACTAGAAGCAGGTGTAAAACGGGATTGATATGTTTTTTTTTGTAATTTCGGTATCCAGTGCATAGCGGGTAATTTATTGTGTGTAGGGGCTGCTCAAAGTTCTGTGGTTATTATGATATGATCGTCAATGATACTTGCTTCCAATGACATGGATGACTGAACGGGAATGAAGGTGCATGTGCCTGTAATTTCTTTGTTTAAAACGCCAAGGTAATACTTCCGTCATACCACAACACCATAGTTAGCTGCTTTTTCTGCAGGAACAAAAACATACCGCGAACCTAGCAAACGTAGTTTTGCCTTAATTCTGTTTAAGTAAGTGTGGGGTCGAAATTCGACAAATGAGTCTTAAAATTTTCTAAAGATTTTGCATCTGCCCCTTCCCTTTTTATCCATGACTTACATTAAGACTGAAGAGCTGCATCAACACAATCAAAACATGAATTCCAGTTAATTTTTAAGGGAGGTCTGAATTTAGGTCCTTTTTCCAAAACAAAAATTATTATCTCTAGATCATTGACGATTTTGAGGTCGCTGGTAACACCATGGCCATAAGGAAAATATCTAAAGTCAAAATTAGCACAGTCGCATGATTAAGGAATATTCGTGTCTAGTTGTCAGTTGGCTTCCTTGTTCGAACGTTTTGGTTTTTGAGTACTTTTCGCTTTCAACAGTTTGGATTTTACCTTCCAATGTTTTGTTTTAAATGCTACTGATGAGAGGTTACTCCTTGAAATATCGATATATAGCATATCCAAATTAACCGTTTATACCCGCGTTTTGGTATTTGTAATTTTGTAGCGGATGTATAGTTAAAAATAATGTTACGTGTGGGTTTTTTATATTCATAAGATACGATAGGAGGTTCAGTATTTGTTAAATAACGTGGTGTAAGATCTTTAATTGTAGGATTTATAAAAATACACGATATATTTATGAAGTCAAGTTAGCCAGAATTCTGTCAGAAAAAACGATTCCTTAAAGTTTTTATACGACCGCAAAAAAAATTGCGGACGTATAATGGTATGATGCTGTCGTCGTCGATGTCTGTTAACTTCAGTGTATACACGATAACTTTAGTTCTAGTAATTCGAATGCTATGGAATTTCATAATGATATCCCTGTCTATTAAAAGATGAATGGGATTGATTTTCAGGGTCCCACCTGTTTTGGTTTCAAAATTAGGGGCCAAAAAGGGCCAAAAATGCTACTATAATGTTTGTTGCCACGATAACTTTAGTTCTAGTTATTCTATTGCTTTGTACTTTGGCATTAATGTTCCTAGACATAAAAGAGTGAATGGGATAGATTTTGGGGGTACCCGCTTATTTTGTTTTGAAATTAGGGGTCCAAAAGGGGCAAAAAAATCAAATATTTAATTGTTTCCACCATAACTTTGTTTCTAACTGGCTTATTGCTGTGAACTTTGTGAAGAATGTTGCTTACAATAAAAGAATGAACCCGATGAACTTTTGTGGGGCCCTTTTTCCCCCGTTATGAAATTAGGGGCCAAAAGGGGCCAAAATTGAAACTTATATTAGTGGTCCGATTTTGAAAAAAAAATTTTCCATGTATGTGCTTGTCAAATAGCAATACAAAACTGAGAATCAATTTTTGCGAGCCCCCCTTTTTCCCCTTATTATGTAATAAGGAGCCAAAAGGGACCAAAATCGAAACTTTTTACTTATGATCCAATTTTGAAAATAATGTTGTATGTTTGTTCTTGTCAAATAGTTGATACAAAATCGAGAATTAATTTTTGCACCCCCTCCCTTTTTCTCCTATTATGTAATTAGGGCCAAAATGGAAAAGGATGAGTGGCATTAAGACCCATAATTGGCCCCAAAAAATGAAGTTGGTTCAAATGTAATGATTCTTATAAGAAATATAAGCTTATATGTGGTTACAAAGAAAACACATCAAATAAGGCAAATTTCATTCATTTTGACCTAATTATGACATCCTATTTAGTGGTCCTATTTGACAAAATAGAGAAAATCTGCAATTTTGAATGGTTTCAGTGCATATTTTCCTTAAGAAAATATGAGGCGCATGAAAACAACAACTCCAAACTTTCAGAAATGATGGATTTCATCATTTAACACATTTTTGCACAGTATGAAGTTGTTGTTTTGATGCGCCCACCTTCTTTCAGACCAAAAAGTGTGCGAAAATCAGCAAAAATCAATGAAATTAAGAAAATTTCTTTAATATATAGCTTTTTGGGTTAACTCATTGGCATGACAGCTTAACTGATATGGCACAAGCTTATCATTTTCTTTAAGCCTAATAATTTATCAATGTTTCATCAACTCAAATCATCTGTATGCTCAGTTTTAATTTCTTGGTAAATCTTGGGCCAAAAATGGGTATTATTGCCACTCATCCTTTGTGGTCTAATTTTGATATCTTTTCGAAAAAAAATAATTCCTTTTAAATTGTAAGTGGGAAGTCCACCAAAAGCTGCATGTGTCAAATACCTTTGTCAGTCCACCATGAGCTGCATGTGTCCAGAGCAATTGACTATCCATATTTGGCCTATAACGTACAGGGTTCAACATGTTGCGGTCGTATCATGCTGCACTCGGCGAAGCTTTTTATTAATATTTACTATACATTTTACAACTTATACCTTCGGCACTTTCAGCATGTTCACAATATTATTATTTTATAAGAAGCAGAGGTACCAATGGGGTATCCGAATATCAAAAGTCCGAAAGGGCAGAGACAAAACCAGTAAGCACCAACAAGAACGGGACAAAAACAGACAACATGTAAAACATGGAAACACAAAATAACTGAATATCAATCAACAACGCGAACTCCAGTCGAAACAAGAGTGAACTCAGGTGCTCCGGAAGAGTAAGCAGTTCCTGCTTGCTATAGCACACCCGTCGCGTTGCCAATACTCCATTCAGCGTGTCAAATCCGGTAAAGGAAGACAAAACAACACCCTATGACAAACCAACATCTGCACTCATCTGAGAGATCGAAATCCCATATTTGTCTATAAGTGCATGATGTCTTCCGAAAAATTTCTTGAGTGAAGACAGCAACCGAGGAGCAACATAACCCTGTGTGAGCAATTTTTGCGTCAGATGTGTCGCTCTGCTAAGGAAATCGATGTAAGTCCCGCACGCTCTGGAGTAACGAATCAATTGAGATACGTAAACTCCATAAGCTGGAGCGGACGGAATGTTGCTACACAAGAAGGGAAAGTTGACGATTGGAAAGTTGAAGTCATCACGTTTGTCATATAGCCTTGATGAAAGTCTTCCTTGTGAGCCAATTTCTAGATGTAGATCTAAGTATGAAGCAGACTTCCTAGAATCCGTTGTGTCCTTTATCTCAAGCTCCTGGGGATATATGAGATTGAGAAAGTCACCAAATCGAGAATTGTTTAGTGAAAGGACATCATCAATATAACGGAACGTGAGGTTGAAAGAGAGAGCTAGTCTACGGTCTTTTTTGTCTAGAAGAGATTGTAAGAAGTCTGCTTCATATGAATGAAGAAACAAATCAGCAAGCAAAGGTGCACCATTAGTGCCCATTGGAATTCCTATTGTTTGCTGAAAAACACGTCCACCAAACTGAACAAATATGTTGTCAATAAGAAAGTTGAGCATGTCAATTATTTGGTCTTCTGCAAATTTGTTCTTTTTCTTAGACTCATTGATGACAAAGTAAGTCTTGGTATAATCGACTACAAGAAATTTGTACCTGCGTTTTCCATTCTTTTTGAAAAAGCTGCGTTTAATCAGCTGTGCCAATAACTTTAGTTCTAGTTATTCTATTGCTTTGTACTTTGGCATTAATGTTCCTAGACATAAAAGAGTGAATGGGATAGATTTTGGGGGTACCCGCTTATTTTGTTTTGAAATTAGGGGTCCAAAAGGGGCAAAAAATTCAAATATTTTATTGTTTCCACCATAACTTTGTTTCTAACTGGCTTATTGCTGTGAACTTTGTGAAGAATGTTGCTTACAATAAAAGAATGAACCCGATGAACTTTTGTGGGGCCCTTTTTCCCCGTTATGAAATTAGGGGCCAAAAGGGGCCAAAATTGAAACTTATATTAGTGGTCCGATTTTGAAAAAAAAATTTTCCATGTTTGTGCTTGTCAAATAGCAATACAAAACTGAGAATCAATTTTTGCGAGCCCCCCTTTTTCCCCTTATTATGTAATAAGGGGCCAAAAGGGACCAAAATCGAAACTTTTTACTTATGATCCAATTTTGAAAATAATGTTGTATGTTTGTTCTTGTCAAATAGTGGATACAAAATCGAGAATTAATTTTTGCACCCCCTCCCTTTTTCTCCTATTATGTAATTAGGGCCAAAATGGAAAATTTGTGGTCTAATTTTGATATCTTTTCGAAAAAAATAATTCCTTTTAAATTGTAAGTGGGAAGTCCACCAAAAGCTGCATGTGTCAAATACCTTTGTCAGTCCACCATGAGCTGCATGTGTCCAGAGCAATTGACTATCCATATTTGGCCTATAACGTACAGGGTTCAACATGTTGCGGTCGTATCATGCTGCACTCGTCGAAGCTTTTTATTAATATTTACTATACATTTTACAACTTATACCTTCGGCACTTTCAGCATGTTCACAATATTATTATTTTATAAGAAGCAGAGGTACCAATTGGGTATCCGAATATCAAAAGTCCAAAAGGGCAGAGACAAAACCAGTAAACACCAACAAGAACGGGACAAAAACAGACAACATGTAAAACATGGAAACACAAAATAACTGAATATCAATCAACAACGCGAACTCCAGTCGAAACAAGAGCGAACTCAGGTGCTCCGGAAGAGTAAGCAGTTCCTGCTTGCTATAGCACACCCGTCGCGTTGCCAATACTCCATTCAGCGTGTCAAATCCGGTAAAGGAAGACAAAACAACACCCTATGACAAACCAACATCTGCACTCATCTGAGAGATCGAAATCCCATATTCCATATTTGTCTATATGTGCATGATGTCTTCCGTAAAATGTCTTGAGTGAAGACAGCAACCGAGGAGCAACATAACCCTGTGTGAGCAATTTTTGCGTCAGACGTGTCGCTCTGCTAAGGAAATCGATGTAAGTCCCGCACGCTCTGGAGTAACGAATCAATTGAGATACGTAAACTCCATAAGCTGGAGCGGACGGAATGTTGCTACACAAGAAGGGAAAGTTGACGATTGGAAAGTTGAAGTCATCACGTTTGTCATATAGCCTTGTTGAAAGTCTTCCTTGTGAGCCAATTTCTAGATGTAGATCTAAGTATGAAGCAGACTTCCTAGAATCCGTTGTGTCCTTTATCTCAAGCTCCTGGGGATATATGAGATTGAGAAAGTCACCAAATCGAGAATTGTTTAGTGAAAGGACATCATCAATATAACGGAACGTGAGGTTGAAAGAGAGAGCTAGTCTACGGTCTTTTTTGTCTAGAAGAGATTGTAAGAAGTCTGCTTCATATGAATGAAGAAACAAATCAGCAAGCAAAGGTGCACCATTAGTGCCCATTGGAATTCCTATTGTTTGCTGAAAAACACGTCCACCAAACTGAACAAATATGTTGTCAATAAGAAAGTTGAGCATGTCGATTATTTGGTCTTCTGTAAATTTGTTCTTTTTCTTAGACTCATTGATGACAAAGTAAGTCTTGGTATAATCGACTACAAGAAATTTGTACCTGCGTTTTCCATTCTTTTTGAAAAAGCTGCGTTTAATCAGCTGTGCCAATCGCGATTTCAGTTGTTCATGTGGAATAGAAGTGTAAAGTGTGGAGAAATCGAATGTTTTGATGCTGTTACAAGATGAAACTGATTTAGAGTTAAGAATCTCCATAATCCTACTTGTATTAAGTTTAACTACCCGCATAAGTTGTGTGCATAAAAAAGATCAAATCGGTCGGGTCTGGAATTTACTCACGTTTAAAAGTTACTCTAAATAAAAAATACAACGAACAACAATAAAGGAATTATAGGGAAAATAAAAACTTACCACATGGAAGGCGACTATTTTGCAACTGGGCACCTATATTGATATGTCAGCTTTAATCTTTTGAAACGATATATATTTATATACTCGTTCTCATGCGGCTAATGTAAATAAATGAGCGTTTAAAATAAATGGATTTAGATACTTAGCGAAGAAGCATTAAAAAGGCACATTAAAAACGAATAAAATACTGGTAATCAATGCTTGGCTATTCATTTTCTATAAGTTAAAAACTTTTTTGCGTTTCAATAAACATTCCAACAGCTAAATGATCTTGTAAGTGTGCTAATTTAAACCCTGGCGGTAAAACGCTTCCGTTTACGAACTATTTTGATTTCAACTTCTTTTTTTCCGATCTTAAGTAGAAACTCTTAGAATGCACTTAAGCTTATTGTTAAGGACAAAAAGACTGATCGAGTACGTTAGTTATTTATTACAAGGACAACCTTGGATACGACAGTTAATTCGTGACAAACATAAACAGAAACTCTTATATTGTTTGTACGATTTATTTATTCGTTTGTGCGGTTTATTAATTCGTTTGAACGGATTATCAAATCGTTTGTAAGATTTATTTATCTATATGATAGGTTTATTCAATCGTGCTAACGGTTCATTTTTTCGTTTCGAGGCGATTTATTAAATCGTTTAAACTGGTTTTTAAATCGTTAGCACGATTAATTAGCCTGTTTGGACGATGAACTTATTTGTTTTAACGTCTTAAACGATTAATTAAATCGTTTAAACCGTTTATTTATTCGTTTAATTTGTACGATAAATAAATCCGTTTTAAAGTTTTATTTATTCGCTTAAACAATTTCAATTAATTGTTCAAACTGAAAAAAAAAACATAATAAACAATAAATATATATATATTTAAAAAGATATTCAAAGCCCAAAAGCGCATCTTGCCACAACGTAATTACAATATATTTATCCTTAAAGGACTTGAAAATTGATATTTAGTATGATTGTAAGAAGCAAAGATGCACCAACAGGGCATTCAAGAGTCAAAAGTCCGAAAGGGCAACGGTGAAACCGGTAAACGGAAATCACCAACCCGAGCTCAAGTCGTGACAAGAGTGTGGTCGCAAAGCAAAAGGCAAAATATCTAAAAGAATAACATGTATCTCCATTTTAATCGTAAGCGTAAAGAAAACTGCATAATTTTTTATTGAAATAAAAATGACAACAAAGTTCCAGACAATAAATTTTGCTACGCCTGACGCGCGTTTCGTCTATTCAAGACTCATCAGAGGCACTCCACCAAAAATACTGAAAATTCCAAACACTATATGATTATGAAGAGCATAGAACAATAAAACCAAAAATACCAAACTTGAGAACCAAATTATTACTAAGATGATCAACCTATGTCTGGGGTAGGAAGAACCTTAAGTTTTAGATAATTTTGAAATTTAAACGGACAATTTAAAGCTTTGATGTGTTCTCCAACACAAAAGTGTTGGTGCCGGAGCGGGCTAACCTTGGGGAATTAAAACTCCACCAGCAGTGCTAACCTTCACGTGTGTTCGAAATAAAAATGACAGCAAAGTTCCAGACAAAATATTTTGCTACGCCTGACGCGCGTTTTGTCTTTTCAAGACTCATCAGAGCCATTCTACCAAAAATACTGAAAATGCCAAACACTATATGATTTTCATATGAAAATCATAGAACAATAAAACCAAAAATACCAAACTTGGGAACCAAATTATTACTTAGATGATCAACCTATGTCTGGGGTAGGAAGAACCTTAAGTTTTAGATAATTTTGACATTTAAACGGACAATTTAAAGCTTTGATGTGTTCTCCAACACAAAAATGTTGGTGCCGGAGCGGGCTCACCTTGGGGAATTAAAACTCCACCAGCAGTGCTAACCTTCACGTGTGTTCGAAATAAAAATGACAACAAAGTTCCAGACAATCAATTTTGCTACGCCTGACGCGCGTTTCGTCTATTCAAGACTCATCAGAGGCGCTCTACCAAAAATACTGAAAATGCCAAACACTATATGATTATGAAGAACATGGAACAATAAAACCAAAAATACCAAACTTGGGAACCAAATTATTACAGACTGGGCCTGATTGAGAAACATAAATCAATTTTATTTTTTTGGTGCAATTTAGGTACATGTAGACCAGGAGTCCCAACCCCTTATGAAATAAATTATTGTCTGAAAATTATGAAAAATTTAAAAATGCTAGGCAGACATCAATTGTTTGGTCAATTAATCTCTCTCTTAGACAAACTTTATGTATTTCACACTTTCGTAGAGGCTAAGCCTCAAATAGTAGTTTCACACTGTGACATTTTATATGTTTCTGTCCTGCCTAATGAGATCAGCTTAGAGTATTCGAATATTGTTTGAAAACACAAGAAACAAAACATCGAATACAATAAAAGTAAGAAATCCCTCCCCCCCCAAAAAAAGAAAATCTGTGAAATTAGACAACAAACACAAGAAAAAGATATCCACAATAATCTTCGATTGATGACGTTACAATGATGATGCATCATGTTAGGTAATCAATTAACTGCCTTTAAATTCAATACAACAAGCTACGTCCATTGTGAATTTGATTAATCTTAAAATGACCACCTCTCAAAACATTTTGCACCTATTTGTCTATTATATAAAATACTGAGAAATGGAATAAGTGTACGCGACACAGCCCACAATCAAACGGCAATTAAGTAGCATAATTGGCAGTAGTTTTCATAAATATATATAGAAAGAAAACGTTAGATAATTTAGTAGAATAAGTGTAACAAATAAGGTTGATTACAGAAAGCTTAATCAAATACCTTGCTTTACCTGTAAGTGCCGTGTTCCTGATCATTGGAAGCTGCATGGTCTCATTGTCCTCTGCTTTTATTGTAAATTGTCGTTCCAATTAAGATAACAAAATTGTGCCATTATACAATTTAACTTTCAAGATATTTTCCATTAATGGCATCAGGTGCACGAAAACGTTTCTTCTTCAAATCCAGGTCAATGCATCGCTGCATGCAAACAAGAATTAAAACAAAAAGGATAAGTTAAGGAAAACCGAAAACAACAATTTCCTAAAAAACATTACTTCATTTCTAAAGTAAAGATTGTCAAAATGTCAATTTTTTATAGTGTTTTGAATATTTTTCAGAATGTAGCATCTTATTTTGAAAAAAAATAACACAATCTCGTTAACACCAATGAATGCAATTTATTCAGTTACTTTGCAAAAGAAATATGATTACAAGTAACGACATGAAATATATTGTCATTTTTTAATATGGCAATCGCCAGCGAAGCCTTATGTAGTCGATAGAGTTTGAGTGCTTCCGGTCTTAAATTATTCTTTATTCTGTATAACATTTCAATGTATTTTGCATATTAAAACGAACTTTTATATTTGCAATGTTGATTTCCATTCGGTTGATTTTGTGTTTTGTGTTTCTTAGTGCTGTTTTTGTTTTCGTGTTTACCGTTTTCGTAATTGCCGTTTTGGACTTTTGACACTTGAATGCTCCATGGGTGCGTCTTTGCTTCTTTTATATTTCTCAATTTTATAGGCGTTTTATATGACAAACGTTTTATTTATTCCTTCGTAATTTACAAAACGAATTATTTAATGATGGATGGCAAAATATACATGATTAAACCATTTTAATGACGTCATTCTATTGTTTAAAGTGTGGATTATTTTTTACGAATTCACTGCGCTGTCTATTGTTCATGGTCAGTGTTCCATGAACTTTTCACGGTCCACTGATCACAAACCTTTAGGGCAAACAATGGGTTCAGACTACCGACCGGGAGTGATTAGTTTTCAAGAAATTTACCTTTTTAAAGGGTCACAAAAATGCATTGAATACAGGAATCAAGTTTTATTCAATTAAAAAATAAATAAAATCAATTTTAGTTAACAATAAATGAATTTATTCCATGAGTTCTAAAATCTCAAATTTCCGATGATGAAATACTCCATTTTGTCCGAAACGTAATCCAAATTAATCGACGTTTTCAAAGCGTCTCAAAAGTGCACATGAATATATATCTTAGTAGTCCAAACAGATAAAACAATCCTGACATTGAGAAATTTTTGCTCATTCCTGATTGGCAACAATAGTGGTACATGTATGACGTTCTTTGTTCTCCACATTGAGATGTTCATCTGTAGCGCTCCTTTTCATCAAGAGATATCATCGGTAGTAAATCTAGAAAAAAAATAAAACAATTTTACTTCGAATAAAGAAATATAAGACGTGTGTTGATTGCAAGTTTGTTTGTATGCTTTTTTTTTCTTCTACACGGTATCCGGCTACCGATTACCGCTGAAAATCTGATGACAGCCTAAAATTTACTTTGTGTGGTTATTTTTTAACAATAAAGAAGACAATGGAAAAAAATGGTACACAACATGCTAGGCCGATTAGACTTTTGTCTACCATTTTCTCGATTTTCTTATTCGATGATAGACTTTATGCACGGGTATTTTTTACTGTCTTCAGCTATCTTCAGTGTTAACGATAGCCGGTACATGTATCGACCCATGTTCTAATGAATGAGGAAAAACAAATAATATTTAGCAAATAATCATTCCTTGTCGAGTGATCATTGCAATTTGATTTTGTTTTTAAAGGTAAGCGTGTACATGTAGCTGTAATTGTACATTTTAAATCTGATAAAACCCACCGATTGTACAGAAATTTGTGTCAATAAGTGCTCAATATGTTTCAATTTGCCGTCGTTTTTTTCAAATGGGGACCGACCATTTAACTTAAAAGGGGGGCTTGGTTTTTTTTTCCTAAATAAATATTATGAAAATTATTTTTGATGAAGAAATATTTTGGCAGCAGAGGGTAAGGGAGCGACCATTTGATTTTCATGGGGGGGGGGCTATGGTGAAATTTGAAATAAAAAGGCAGGATGGCAAAAATCCAGAAATAAAAAGGCAGGACAGTGCTTTGAGTAAAAAAAAAGGCAGGATGATATTTTTGGCTCAAAAATTTATATTTATTAACGATCGGCTAAATGTCCCGACGTTTCGGCGTTTGCCTTCTTCTGGGGGTTGAATGTCCTCTTGTAAATACTACATCTTGTCTGATTCCTTTTCAATCATGTGTATTAAGTCATTAAAATTTATAGTTGCTTGAAAAAAAAACGCGCATAAAAAATCCAGGCTCGACCTTTCCCGAAAATAAAACGGCAGGACGAAGAAAATATCTATAGCCACCCCATAAAAATCAAATGGTTGCTCCCTAAGAATGAAGAAGGATTTCTGCCATATAAAAAAATGACAATATAATGTAAAAAATATTTTGTCGTGATGCCTTCGAAAAATAAAAAAAATAAATTGCGCGGAAAAAAAAATTCTGACCAAAACAAAAAACCAAGGCCCCCTTCAAGTCAAATGGTCTGTCCCCAATCGTTATTGGTACAGAAATTTCAAAATAATACTAACTATTGAAAATGCATGGCAACCATTTTTCATTTAGAAGAACCTTAAGCAGCAAACATTTCAAATGTGTTTGACTTTATCAAAAGGGAAACATAAAAACACATGAATTTTCGTTGTGAAGAGTGGTTTAGAATGTGTCAAAATGATATCTTTTGCATTGTAATTTTAATTTCTACCCAAATTCTAAGTAGCCGTTTTGTTATTTAAAACATCTTACCTTTTGCTCGCTTCTGTATTTTATTCTCGAGAACGAAAAATAAATCCATTTATTGAAATTTTAAATAATCCATGATGAATTTCAAAATTTAAATCCATTGACAAAAACGCGACTAAATCCGTCTTGTCCATTATAAAACACGTTAAATGTACTCACAATCTGCTCACGATAAACTTGAATAAGGCGGGAAAATTTATGAACATTATGAAGGATCGGATGGGATGTCGGAACTACGTAGTTTTAATAAGTTTTCATAAAATACAGATGCTTTTAATGTTTAATCATATTTATACATTTATATATTGTTTTTCCCGGTGTAAAATGGTTTAAGTAGGAGAATGTATGGTTTACTGTAGATTCGTAAAAATAATTCACTCGCGCCTGACGGCGCTCGTGAATTATTTTTTACGAATCTACAGTAAACCATACATTCTCCTATACATAATTCATACACACGGACTACATTTAACAAGATGAAATCATAGCCAACCATAGCTCTTTTATGTCCTCTTTCAATATTCCAATGAAAGAGGAACATAAAGAGTTACCATATTTGTACTGGATACCTAAACTTCACAAAAATCCGTACAAAGAAAGGTATATAGCTGGATCTTCATCATGTTCAACTACAGAGCTGTCCGTTCATTGAACTAAAATCTTGTCTGCTGTCAAAGAAGGTCAACAAGCATACTGCGACACTATTTATAATCGTAGTGGAATTAACCATATGTGGATTTTGAAAAACTCAAAAGATTTGTTAGATCATTTTAAATCTAGATCATTTTCTGAGGTTCACTCTTTGAAAACGTTCGATTTTTCAACTTTATACACTACCTTGCCACACGAAAAACTAAAATGTCGCCTGAAAAAACTTCTCGAAAAAGCCTTTTCAACTCAAGGAATTTTGTTGTTTTTGGTTATAATTCTACATTCTTTTCCAAAACATCTTTCAAAGATAAAATTTGTTACACACTGGAACAAGTTTGCAGTATGCTTGATTTCCTCATTGATAACATATTTGTCACCTTCGGAGGAGAGATTTTTCAACAACAAATCGGCATTCCAATGGGCACAAACTGTGCTCCTCTCCTCGCCGATTTGTTTTTATACTCTTACGAGACTGAATTTCTTCAGGGACTCGTAAAGAACAAGAAGATGAAAGAGGCGCGGTCATTTAATCTTACATTCAGATATATTGATGATGTCCTTTCTGTCAATAACACTTCATTTGGTAGTTGGATTCCTTCAATATATCCTCCGGAATAGGAGATTAAAGAGACCATCGAATCTAATTGCTTCACGTCTTTCTTGGATTTGCACCTCGGATTTGACCCAGGTGGTCATCTCAGTACAAAAATTTACGATAAACGAGACGATTTTAATTTTCAAATTATTAATTTTCCTTATCTACAGAGCAATATACCTACTTCTCCTGCATACGGTGTTTATATTTCTCAACTTATTCGATATGCCAGAGCTTGCACACATTTCACAGATTTTTTTATCAGACACCGGTTTCTTTGTGACCGACTTTTGAAACAGGGCTATAAGAAAATACGTCTCATACGATCACTAAAAAAATTCTTTCTTCGTTATCAGCCACTAGTAGAAAAGTTCAAAATTGAGTTAAAAGATATGATAGTTAATTGTTTTAATTAGTGTTTGACTGGTCTGCTGTACTGAGATGATCACCTCAATATCCCTATTGTGTCTCACAACTATGTTGTGTTCTATGGTCATTACCGGATCCTAAGATCGCAATGGAAGAGGGAGGTTTGGCGCCATAAAACCTGGTTTAACCCACCACTTCTTTGGAAGTGCCTGTACCAAGTCAGGACCATTGCGATCTTTAATTCCTCTGATTATGTGTTTTTCTCATATAAAAATTACAACAAAGTTCCAGACGAAAGCTTCTGTTTTTTGTTCATGATAATTTCCATATCCTACATGTCCTATTATGTTCGACTTATAAACCTAATTCCAAGAAAATTTTACAGTGTCACACTATTTTACGTAACTATATATTTTGGGTTAAGAAAATTTTACAGTGTCACACTTTTCTATGTTACTATATATTTAATGGACTGGAGGATCGCAATGGAAGTGGGAGGTTTGGCGCCATAAAACCTGGTTTAACCCACCATTTCGTTTGAAATGCCTGTACCAAGTCAGGACCATTGCGATCCACCAGTTCTACGGTATGACTGATTCGTTTTTGTCATTTTCTCTGGACTATGAGATTGATCATTCAAGTTCGGTAGTTTTGTTATTACCTTTATCAGGAGCATGATCAGCTGTTCGATTTGTTCTTGAACTTTATTTATAAATGTTTCCGTTATTTCGTTGGTTTATGCAAGGTTTCCCCCTGACCCTTAGTCAGTTGCAATACATATTGTTGCTATGCTGGACGCGTCCATTTTCATCAAGATGTGTTTGAACAAATTCATTTGTGAACAAATATGCATTGATGAATGTGTATTCTAAAGTTTATAAGATTTATCATCTGGGATATTATTATATTGTTAAAATCCAAATATACATGAAATATTCTGTGTCTGGGAGAGGGGCAGGTGACACAATAGTGTTCATTGGCTTTCCTCTTGTTTCGAATAGTAGGAACACTTCCTTTCCCCGGCAACAAAATCATTTCATAAACATTCTTACAAAGCAGAACCCATTTATACCAGCACTTATATATTTCGTTTGCCTTCTAACGCTTAAGCAAAAAATAGTCGTTTTTATTTAAACACACCATCAAAATTGTTCTAGCCTCATATCTTTAAAAACTTTTTGTCATTGACGTTTTGCCTGATAATGATAATAATTTCATTCTAAGAATGCATAATATAAATTTTAAAATTGTTTAGAAAATTATGTTTATGCAATTTGAAACCTGCAATTGTTGCAGTTACATAATAGGTGTCATGTCACGAGAACTGCGGATAATGAAGTTTTTTTTCTCCTGGGAATAAAAAAAGCCACATTCGAGTTGTTTTAAACAAATTTTGATTTTGAATCTTAATAAGGAGACAAATGAAATTTTGAATCTGACATTTGATGAAAAATAATTTTGGCAGCAGAGATTAAAAAAATACGAAGAATTATTTCTTCTTTATTAAATAATGCTAAAAGAGAAAGAACATATATTGTAATGACGCCTACCAATTATACGCTTTATGCATGTGCTTCATTATGGACAGAATAACGTCTAAAACTTTCAAAATTAGCGAGGTACTGGTCCTTGCAATCAATGATCTCGAAATCTAAAAAACATCAAAGAACCGCTAACTACATGCTTTTTCATAGAGCTTTGTCTCAGCCTCTTTGAAGTAAAAATATTAATGTCTTGAAAACATCAAAGAAAGATCAGTAAGATTCTTTAATGTGAATAAAGTTCTTCTGGTGAATATTTCGTAATCAGTTTTAAAGGTTTGATATGAATATTGTTTGATAGTACCATTTTTATAAGATTTTAACAGTATATATAATCTATTATCATGGAGAGCAAAAGAAGCAATTTTGTACCATTTCAAAGCATTCATAAATTTTGTGTGGTATTAATCAAAAGCGTTTAAAGTTAAATATAAGATTTGATGGAAATGTTAAAAGTAACAATTGTAGTGTTTCATGTAGAGCAGAGAGCCTACCCGATGGAAAATATCCAATGGAATACCCAATTTATGATTCGTTCAGAATAGGGTACATATGCCAACATAAACTTTAAACCGGAGAAAAGCTCACCTACATATAATAGTAGAGTGACAAAACGAGAAAAAGTCGTTTAGTTTTCGAGTTTAAATGACCCACCTGTCACATGGAATTTGATTGTCAAAAATGATAGATTGATTATTGAGCTTCCAAAAAATATTTGTCCTCGCATAAAAATGTGGTGCCATCTGACGTTAAAATGACGTTTTTCGGAGGTACCCCCTCCCTTGGCACATACGTACCTACATCCCATCTAACCTAAAAATAAAATATTTCCGCTCATTATCTATAGAGTTTCTTATCAGAAAACAAAAATAAAAGGATTAATCAAGGTTTTAGATGCAGTTAACAAAATAAATTTTAGTTTTTTGTAGATGTAATTTGTATCCCAATACGAGCAAAAAAATACCTAACAAATTGAAGTTTTTCTTTACTCATACAGCAAACTTGCACCTTTTCATTCAAAACATTATATAGCTATGAAGTATTAAGTACAAGTGAAAAAATAGCCGATTTAGATTTTAGAAAAATGCTTTAACTTAAAGTTATAATGAATAGTTCAAGATTTTTTTTCGAGCAGATGACGTGTATAAATCGGAATATATACAGCACTTTAACGAAATCGATTTAATTTTAACTCCAAGGTCATTTGTGTTTTCATTCTGTGTTACAAAATTAACCTTATTTCATTAATTCCTTTTGTTATTTAATTTTTCGAAGTTTGTAATTGTTTTTTGTTAATATATCTAATATTATAAGTCGGAATACCAAGTTGTTTTGAAAAATGTAGTTTGTTTTTTAAGTTTACACACAATAACCTGTGGGTGCGTTTGAATAATTGGTGTGTTTGACTTTTATAAAAAAAAAATATGAATAAGGAATGTAGCAATGTTGAAGTTGCGTCTTCTGGTTCAAAGAGTAGATCATGCTTTAAAAGAAACCCAGTAAAGGAAAATGAAAACCATTTTCTGACGATTCCGTTGCTGGAGAGAAGTGTAGTTTCTTACTGAAAAACAATTCTTAGTAAGGCTGCCAACAAAATTTCATAATACTGAAAAAAAATCATAGTTTCCAAATGCTTTGTATTTAGCTGGTTACTTGCAAAATCCGGTAAAAGTGAAGAAAATATCGTAAAAATTTTTGCCTGGGGATTATTTCCCTATATTCGCAAACTCAAAGTTCTAGTATCCACAAAAATACCCCCTCGCGAATGCCTTTTTTTAAAGCGTATAGAGTATAAGTAATCAGATGGAACGCAATTTTATCCCCCCCCCCCCGAGCGAAAGGTAACATTTACAAACAACCGAAAAAATTCCACGTTTACAGTACATGTATGTGATCATATGTCATATATGTCTTTATTTGTCTTGTAATCTTGAAAAGGCAGCTTTCATCTTGTAAATGTCAACGAAATTTATTTTAGTAGAGGTGTAAAAAGAAGGTATATTTTAAATCTGACAACAGGAATAAGTTTGTTTAGGTGTGCATTTCTTCGTTCGGTTGGAAAACACATGTGAAGTTTGGCTTCAAACAGGTCCCGTGCGGGTTGGGAATAGGCCCACAGCGCTAAGTTTCTCGGTAAAGAGGGACATAAAAGAGCGCTCGGGAAACTTAAAACGAGTCAGGCCGCTTTGACCACAAAGCGACTGGGATGTGTGTTCCATTTGATTGAATAAGGGCTGTTCTGTCATAAAGAATGGGTAAAGGTGTTTAGCTTCTATTACGTTAAAGAACCCAGATGCAGGTCTCGATAAAAGTAGGACTCGTAGGATCCCCATGAACAAAGCTTAAGTGTCCGATCAAACCCTAGCTTTCATCTATTTTAAAATTTACAATAGCAGTCAACTTTCCAAACCAATTAGCTTTGTGTCCCAGTTTCTTTAACTTCATTATATTTTCATGTTTATTTTATGTTCATCTCTCTGATATAGCTGAAATCGTGGTGCTTGGAAGTGAAGCTATACTAGTAGCATACTAACTGACTGGTTGCAAACAGAGTTATTCTATAGATAGCAGAAGGTTTATTCACTCATTCACTCTGGTGTATCTTCTATCAACTGTTGTTCAGATTTTGCCTTTTGCACATGCGCTAGGTGGTATTGACTCGACGTCATGACTTTTTGTTTTCAAAAGAGAAGTGGCAAAAAGACCTTGTATAACGCAATGAAAACGAATCCGGATCGTTTTGCAAATCTAGCTGTCTTAACAAACGCTGACCATGATGATGCTATTGAAAAAGAACGGATTTTTTGCTGTTTTATATCACCAGAGTTTCCAATAAACAAATTGAATCTGTAATTTTTCATACAATAATTACTGCAGACCTTTACGATACTTCATTTGTTTATGCAGTTGTAAAAATGTTGTGTAACTAAATGTGTCTGTAAAGAACAGGATCTTTCGTGTACATGTTTGTGTCTTTGTTAAAATGAGCAAACTGTCGCTACCACCAAACTGTTTTTTACAACTAATGCAGTTGAGGTGCCTGAAGACTCAGATTTCTAAAGTGTTGTTATTGGAAACTATTTTAGGGATAATCGCCTTACTTGACACACTAATCTAGTCAGATATACATACATGTACGAGAAAAATAGCATAGATTGATGTGTGCTGCATGTTCAAAATTTCTTAAATGGGGAGGAGTGTAAAACATTTGTATAACTCGAAAATAGTGAAATAAACGCTAATTATACTTAATTTTATGCTATTCTATTTTGTTTTGCTATCCTGATGGAAAATTTCAAAAAATATCCAATTATATTCGATTTTTAATTTTTTAATGTAACTTGACCTGTGACGGAAACTTGACCAGATTTCAAAATACGTGAATAAATTTCCGTAAAATCTTTTGTTATAGTGAAGCTGGGTAACACAGCTAATCGTGTGAACAAAAATAAAATCAAAATGTCAATAAAATATAAATAAAAAAATATTTTTGTATTAAAAAACTATATTTTTAACATACAGTTTTAGAAGACCGGATGTGCGTGTCTTTCGAAACATTTTTTTCTTGTAATAGCTTTTTAGTTCTTTATTGTAAGCGTTTTTGGTGTTGCTTTCATTTTGTTTTGATATTTTGAGATTTTAACGCGTTTTAACTATTCTGTACTTCAACTCATGAAATTTGACCTTGATTTTTGACATGATGGCACCAGATATTATGGCGACGACATTCATTTCCTGAAAGAAGAATGATTTTGATTATCAAACAGCTTTTCAAAATCCATGTGACAGATGGGTCATTTAAATTTTTCAAAATTGACATTCCGTCACTCTACTATAAAACACAAACTACATATAAAGTATGAATTTGTTTGAAAAAAAAATCATAGTTTATGCATCCGTCATAGACCTCTTTTTTTGGTAAGCAAGTTAAGACAAACTTTGAACTGAGAAATGTCAAGATGGAACTGAGAAATTTATAGTTAAAATCGAGAACTTTGAACAGACTAAATGGTACTGCCGGTCTTTCGCAATTACCTTTAATGAAATTTAATTCAATATAATTAAATTTATTTATTGTATTTGTTCCATTCATATTCCTCTTCACTAGGTCATGAACTTTAAATTTACATGTTAACGATTAACCACCTTTCGCGCCAAAAGTAGCCACGAGCTTCGTGTTGCGTTCTAGTATTTAACCCTATATAAACTCATCGTGTCAGTGTACGTTTTGTCAGATTGAAAAAGACTGCTATTTAAACGAAAGGATACAATTCGAAACAAGATAAGTATTTTAAACTAGTTATTTCAAGAAACGTCTTAAAAGTTCTAAAGGAACATTAATTATACTCTAATAATATTATCAAATTTCAACGTTTAAATCTGTCATTTTTTAATTCGATTGTTTTAGATTGAGGTTTCAATTTTTCTTGTTTACCTTGTTTTGTTTTGTAGTTAATTATTGTCGTTGTTGCTTATAACTTTTGAGGCAGAAAAATGTAAGTATCATGCAAACTCATATGTATTCATGTATTTGTATTGCAAATGCATTTCGTTAAGTTTAATACGAATAATTATCTATCCAATATTGGAAGTTGTGGTACAGATCAGTTATTTCACGTCTCAATTTTATTGTTCATTAATTTGGTCATAATTCATTATTCACTTTTCCAGACTAAATACATAATTGTCATAATGTTTTTTCGCGAATACGAAATACGGATTAATTCATGCTTAAATGTACCTGCAAGCATAATTTCATTAATTTATTCACTAAAATAGCTTAGTTTTAATGTTAAATTTTAATTTACATGACCAGGGGTAGAGGTTTCAGAAGAGCTCGATTGAACAACCTAGATGGCCAGCCGCAAATTGGTAGGGGACGTGGACAGAGTCCGCCAGATGTCCAATCAGATATCCAGCAAATTGCACAACCTGTTCAAGTTGATCAGTCAGTTGTTCACTTGGCACCACAAGTCCAGCTGCTAGCACCATGCAGTTAACCCGCCCTTACAGCCACCTCAGGCTCAACCACAACTACAAACACCGCAGATACCGGTGGTACATACTTTGGCTTCTATGGAAACACAGGCCGATCAAAATTCAATTAACGGTGAGGGTTTCATATCTGTTAGTTTGTCTAATAATCCTCCTATAATTCCAAATTAAAATGAAGTTGATATGTATGTTCCTCAAATTGAAAAGAAAAAATGGGGGGTATACAATATATTTTTCAGCTTTTGTGCCAAAATTTATGATTTTCTTCCAAATGATTAAAGAAAACTACTACCTTTATAACATTATTAAATACATCTGTTGTAGTAAACACAGAGAACACAAATTTGAAAATTAAGAAAATCGAAAATATTGAAGCATGGACTGATGAATTTTGTATTTAAAAAAAAATACTTCAAAGGCATCCGTTATCAGCTTGTATTTTTCTCGTACTTATGTTTTATTAGGGGAGGTATTATTGTTGCACAGGTTTTAGAGTTTACAATATGATATAGCAGTTTAGACTTAGGTTGTGTCGTTCACCATCATTGGTCCAAGTTGATGCTCATTTATGGCTCAAGTATGTTGCAAAAGGAGCTGCAGGTGCGCAAATTGATCAATCTAATATGTATAGAACCAGGAGTTTGTAATGATTTCAATTTTAAAAATGTTGTCTCATGAACAATTGCTACATATTGCTACATTATCAGATAAAGCATTGTATCAAGATACAAGATACAAGATATTTTATTGGCAAATCACTACGCCCAATATTGTGCATAAAATCATCATTAAAAAAATATATATATATAAATATGTACATAAAATTATGTTTATCTTTAAACATTTGTATGATTTGTAAAGTTATAAATAATAAAATAATTAACATAATAGTAATTCAAATAATAGTGTGTAAATTAAAATGGCTATTAAATGAAAGGGGAAAGAAGAAAAAGAAACAGCAACTTCTGTTATACCCATGACAAGTTTCTTGAGGAAACACATCGTTCCAATAATAATAATATAAATAATATTATAATTATAATACTCTTTACTTAAATATTTAGTATTTGCTTTCTGGTGTTATTAAAAGTTGATGTTATTCTAAATAAAATCATCGTCTTCTGCTGACATGAGCAAAATAAATATATTTTTGCTTGAGAGACTTTCAAAATTCTTATATTTTTCGGATATAGAAGCTAAAAATTATTTACGTTCATTATCATAATTGTTATATTGAGTAAAAAGTGTAATTCATCTAATACACAAGATTTAAAATTACAAATTTCACATACACGGTCCTTAACTTGTAATACCATATGTCTACCTTTTTCTATGTTAAGGTCATGATCACTTATTCTTAATTTTGTTAATTGACGTCATGATTTATTTCCAATAAAGAGATACATATTTTGTTTTTTTTTTCAATTTCAAATTCAGAAGTCTATAGGTTCTAAGTTTATTCCGTCCTTTTAAACTTTCAGCATTGTGAATGTTCTCTTTCCAAATATTTTTTTTTTCTGTAAGAGCAGTTTTAGTTCTTTTAATAATATAATTAACTTTAAATTGTAAATGATTATTAAAAATATAATCAGATTTTAGAAATCTAAATATTTCTTTTAATTCCTACCAAAGATTGTTTGTAATTATTTGACATTTCTTCGCTAAATTTAAATGCTTCATTTAGTAAGGCGGTTCGACTATTTTCTAGTTAAAAATATGACACCAATATTAATTAGATTTAATAATTTAGAGAATAGAATAGGTATCAATATGATACCAATATTGATTAGAGAATAGAATAGGCATACTTCCTAGTTCTCCTCTACAAGCATTGTAAGAGGACTTGGTTCTCTTACCGAATAAGCTTACAAAAAATTAGTGTATTTTTTTTCTGTGATATTTGAATCTTTCTCCTTTTTATACATTTTCTGCAATATTTTGAAATTTTTATGAGGAAAAGGTTCTAAAGGCTTCTGAGCCATTATGAGCTATAGGCTTAATCGTGTGGTTAAAAATGTGAAGCACAACTTTAAGATTTGGAGTAATGTTCGAAAAAACCAAGTTTCTTAGTTTAAAAAGTATTTTGAATCCTTTGTTTTAAGTTCCTTTTTCGCAGTGGTAAATGAACCAGAGGATGCGAAAACAATGCATAAATACTTCTATTTTGGACATTTTCTAGTAGTTATTCATTAAATATTATTTGTACATTGCTCTCACGGCCTGATTTGTTGAATACCAGTACTTTATTTTTTATTATATTGTAACCATTTTCCAATTGTAAAGAGTCGACACACTTTTGTAAACCGTTTTCTGTGGTTGTCGGTAAGACTACATCATCTGCACGAATTAATGAATTTAACTTATTTGAATTTGAATACACTGGGTTACATGAATTATTAAAATATTCTGCAAGATCATTTAAATAAATGTTGATTAAGGTAGGGTCTAAGTAATCTCCTTGCCGTACACCTATTTCACAGTGAAAGAAATCTGATCTTACTGATTCTACCTTAACACATGCCTGAAATTTTCCAATAGCACATACAAGCATAAATGCATTAAATGTTCATTTATTTATCCTGCAGCTTTGTGTGAATCGTTTAAGACTGTTAAGAAGGATCAAAAACCAAAATGTTGCCTTTAGTAAAGGGACAATAACCGCACTCCCATACCATATGTGTATGCTACACGAAACTTTCAACAAAATTCTTAATTTTAGGGGCATATTGGATTGTTCTTTTTTGAAAACATTGGGTAAAACTATATACTCGAATTAATTAGATCTCTATTAATTTGGCATTGAGCGCACTATGCTTCTCAAAATCCTTTTATTTTTTCAAATATTCCGACATTTGAATTATTTCTGAATGTTTTAACCCTGAGATTGATTAGAATATATTCCGATTATTGTTCATTCTTATCTAATGATAAAATAGGACACGTTTAATGATAATGTAGTGCACCTAATAATTTTATAAAATAAAACATTCTTATAAATTCTTTAAGTAATCAAATATCCAAAAAGACACTTAACCATTTGAATAAAAGATAACTTGCAGCATACAAATTATCAGAACGGGTTTCATGGTATACTAAATGTTGAATTTTTGAAGTAAATTTATAATCAAATCGTGCCGTTAATGAATTTTTAAACTATTCATGAAATAGTCAGTGTTGTTCAAACAAAAAAGTTGTTGCTCAAACAAATTTTATGTTGGTAGCTAAATTTATTGTGAACATTAGTTGAATAATGTTGAATGTTGAAATTCTATATGAACATTTGTTGTTGTTCATGTTATCTGAGTTGTGTTCAAATTTTGTATGAACATATGTTAGTTGAAGTATGTTGAAATTTAATATAAACATATGATTTTCTTCATGGTGATAGGTGAATTATGTTTAAATTTTATATGAACATATGTTGTTGTTAATGTTGATAGTTGAATTATGAACATATGTTGTTGTTCATGTTGATAGTTGAATAATGTTGAAATTACATATGAACATACGTTGTTGTTCATGTTGAAAGTTGAATTCTGTTGAAATTTCATATGAACGTATGTTGAATCATGAACATATGTTGTTGTTGATGTTAATAGTTGAATTATGAACATATTGTTCATGTTTAAAGTTGAATTATGAACATATGTTGTTGTTCATGTTAAAAGTTGAATTATGTTGAAATTTTTATATGAACATATGTTGTTGTTCATGTCGTTAAACTAAGCTTCGGTTCACCTGTTTTATTGATAAGGCTGCTTATTTGTAAATTGATAAATTGGTTGGCTGATTAGCTTGGTTTCCAAGCTAATATGGCGGAATTTATCAATTTGCTGCTCTGGATAACCTCGCAGCTCCAAAATTTTTTATGCTGACGGGAATCCTTCAGTGACCAAGCGTCAACGAGTTGTAAATGTTGACAATATTGTTGTTGTTGTTTATGCATTAAATGCCATGACAAATAAGCAGCCAAAACTAATTTGTTTGTTTTATTTACAAATACTATATTGCCCATATGAAGAAAAAGCATTGGATGAATAAACTTGCAATGTTAGGTGTTATAACTGTGTCTGACCAAACATCGCAATGTTATTTCAAATTAAATGAAACTTGATAAAGCATTATCGAAGCTTTGTAATCAATCGCAAACTTGCTTAAGCAATGTGAAACTTGGTAAAACAATATTGAAACTTGGTAAAGCAGTGTAAGTCCAGAACAAATATACAATAATGAAATTTAATTCAATTTTAATTAAATTCATTTATTGTATTTGTTCCATTCATATTCCTCTTCACTAGGTCATGAACTTTAAATTTACATGTTAACGATTAACCACCTTTCGCGCCAAAAGTAGCCACGAGCTTCGTGTTGCCTTCTAGTATTTAACCCTATATAAACTCATCGTGTCAGTGTACGTTTTGTCAGATTGAAAAAGACTGCTATTTAAACGAAACCCTCCCATATCCCTTACCCCCTAAACATGAACATTTTTCCTGCTTTTGAGTTTATTTTTTAGAATGGTAGTAGCAGTTTCCATGTGTTACGTAGAGGTTATGGAATTTTATGAATTTTGGAACATTAATACTTCTGACTGGAAGAACCTTCAGTAGACTTTCATCTTTGGTTTATTGACTTGATTCAACACTTGGATATAATGCTGACTGGATCAACCTTCAGTACACTTACCGGACATTCACTATCATCGTCATGGCAAATAACAAACTGTTTGGCGGAATTTATCAATTTGCTGCTCTGGATAACCTCGCAGCTCCAAAAATTTTTATGCTGACTGGAATCCTTCAGTGACCAAGCGTCAACGAGTTGTAAATGTTGACAATATTGTTGTTGTTGTTTATGCATTAAATGCCATGACAAATAAGCAGCCAAAACTAATTTGTTTGTTTTATTTACAAATACTATATTGCCCATATGAAGAAAAAGCATTGGATGAATAAACTTGCAATGTTAGGTGTTATAACTGTGTCTGACCAAACATCGCAATGTTATTTCAAATTAAATGAAACTTGATAAAGCATTATCGAAGCTTTGTAATCAATCGCAAACTTGCTTAAGCAATGTGAAACTTGGTTAAACAATATTGAAACTTGGTAAAGCAGTGTAAGTCCAGAACAAATATACAATAAAATGTGTATAGAAGAAAATGAGATGTGGAATAAGTGTACACGACACAGCCCACAATATAAACGTAAATTTAAAATATCGACAAGGAAAACAGCCAGCAGCCTTTAATGTGACCAGTGGTCGCTGCTCGCTGTTTTTAAATTGGCCCTCGATTGAAAATAAACTACATATGATTCAAGTCCCATCCTAAAGTGCAATGATAGACCCACTTCTTGACATAAAAAAATTAACATAAATTCGACTAAATACAAACATAAGCCATGATAAAGGTTCCTAGCTTTAGTCAGGCACATTAGAGATGTGGTGGGGTAAAACTAGTTTTTTGGTGCCAACCTTGCGCTATTGATAATCAATAACAAAACACAAACTAACACACAGTAAAAATCAAATCGATAGAATTTCAATTCAACAAGAGAGTATCTGAGACAAAAGGACAACAAGTAATTAACGGGGTGTAGAGATAATCTCTTGAGAACACTCGAAGTTACTGACAGCTACAATTAGCTTAGAAGCATCCATCGACTGATGTAAAAAAATCAAGTATGTTGATTTTAAATCCAACACAACACGTCAAACAATTCTTGATTTGATGATGAATCTTTACACAAAACTGACACACTTGACCGTTGTAATGCTAAAAAATGACATAAGTAAAAAAAAGTATAAAAAAGTATAAAAAGGCTATAAACATTTTAAAGTAAGTATCAAATTATCAATATTTTTACCAAAGTAGATTAAGAGCGTGTCTACGAGAAAACCATGCAATTTGGTCTAGATGCAAGAGTTTCAGATCTACAAAAGGGATGGGACAACTAAATACACCCCCTTAAGACTCCTTTTCGCAAAATATTTTTTTCGAGAAATTCAAGATGGCCGACCTACGGGCCTTATCAGGATAGCTGAGTTTCTTGGAAAAAATAGCCACACTGAACAGTGCTGAACGCAAAAAAAATAACTTTTTAATGGTTTATTTTTCTCTATTTTTCTTCAATAATCCAAATTTGAAAGAAGAATTTAGAAAGGGTCATATTTCTGTTTTTTAATTTTACGAAAATTTTGAAAATCATTATTTCCATTCCCCAGCACCCGTAGGGCGTATATGGGGCATTTTCCAAATTCCTCAAAAACATCAAAATGTTCCATTTTAAACATAACTGTTTGTGAAAAATAACATTTTTAAATTTAATTTGCCATAATATTCAGAAAATGTATGCATTAAAGTACAAAAAAGCAAAAGGAAATGCTTTGCATATAAATTTTGGCACCTCTTCAAGTCCACGAATTTGGGGCATACCCCAGTTTTGGCAAGACCATCACATATTTTCAACAACTCTGGTAAAAGTATTAAAGTATTTTTTGCCAAAGAAAACCCCTTTTTGACAAATGCAAAGACAGTTGGTTACAATAAAAAAAACTATATGTACAATGGGGGTGCAGAAAATGTACAAACAAAGATGCAAAAAAGTGATTTTTTTAAGAATTCTTGAAAAATGAAGAAATTGTCAATTTTAGGTGAACAAAGCAGATTTATTAAAACACAGGTCAAATAAGTTGAATATGTACCCGAAAGAATCTTTTTTGGTCTCTCTGAGTTAATATTTACAAAGTGACATATTATTGTTTGTCTGGATAGACAGGCGTTCAAAAAGTGGTCTTCGGCCATTTTCGACAAAGTGCCAAAATGAGCTCCTGGACCATATTTGTCTAATTTTTATAAAAATGTTGTTCAATTCAGTAAACATTATTTTTAAGTTTTCTAAAGTATGTAAAGGTAAGCATGTAAAAACATAATATAAAAAGAATCCGTCGAGAGATACCTTGAAAAAATATGGTCAAAATTGAGAACAAACATCATTTGACTAGAAAAGGCCGCCACCTCTTGAAAAAAACCCAATAATATACTACTTTGTATATATCAATTCTAAAACACCAAAAAGCGTTCTTTTGGGGACATATTCATTTAATTAAACCTGAGTTTTAGTAAATCTGCTTTGTTCACCTAAAATTGACAATTTCTTCATTTTGCCTTAATTCTTAAAAAAAATCATTTTTTTGCATCTTCGTTTGTACATTTTCTGCACCACCAATGTATATACAGTTATTTTTCATGAAACCAACTGTCTTTGCATTTGTCAAAAAGGGGTTTTCATTGGGAAAAAAATACTTTCATACTTTAACCAAAGTTGATGAAAATATGGGATTGTCTTGCCAAAACTGGCGCATGTCCCTATATATAGCTAATTTGTGGACTTGTAAAGATGCCAAAATTCATATGCAAAGCAGTTCCTTTTGCTATTTTGTCCTTTAATGCATCCATTTTCTGCATAGTATGGCAAATTGAATTTAAAAATGTTATTTTTCACAAACAATTATGCTTAAAATGGAACATTTTGATGTTTTTAAGGAATTTGGAAAATGCCCCATATACCCCCTATGGGTGCTGAGGAATGGAAATGATGATTTTCAAAATTTTTGTAGAATAAAGAAGCAGAAATGTGACCCTTTCCAAATTCTTCTTTCAAATTTGGATTATTGGAGAAAAAATAAACCACTAAAAAGTTAAATCGTTGTATTCAGCACTGTTCAGAATGGCTAATTTTTCCAAGAAACTCAGTTATCCTTATAAGGCCCGTAGGTCGGCCATCTTGAATTTCTCGAAAAATATATTTTGCAAAAAGGAGTCTTAAGGGGGATGCTTTTAGTTGCCCCATCCCTTTTGTAGATTTGAAATTCTTGCATCTGGACAAATTTTTGGATTTTGCATGGTTTTCTCATAGACACGCTCTTAAATTCAAAGATTTTACTACATTTTTCCATTTCATAACCTTTATTCAATAAAGTTTTAAGCCAATTTTTCATTCCCAAAAAGATTGTTTTTTTTAATTTATTTGCTTTATAAACAACATTACCATAGAAATCGGGATGGGATATTCCCTTTCCAATCAAAATTCGACGTGTACAGTTAAATTTCCCAATGAAATAGATATTTATGAATAAACTTAGTAAACGACTTCACTAATTTGTGGTTACGATATCCTTGTTTTAGTAATTTCTTTGTAATACACCGGTTTTTATCATTAAAATTAGACACACCACTGCAGATTCGAACATATGTTACCAACTGTGAAATATATACTCCATAAGACGGAGCAAGTGGTAAATATTAACATTTACATGCCGACATATTTATGATTCTTTTGACAACTTTCAAATAGCTTGTAATTAAAGGGATAAATAAATTAGTAATACACCAGTATTATTTCTTTATAGGAAATGCCAAACATAAAAATCAAGATATTGATAAAAAATGAACATACATAATCGCTTAAATATAACCTCCTTCTTCCAGAAAGGCTCGACGAAGAAGCATGAAATTGAAGATCTGGAAAATATGTACACAGCTTACACAAATCTGTGACAATTTGAAAATCCAACATGATTATCTGTTTTTTTTTAGTTTTTGGGGGAAAACAAACTTATTTTCTATGTGATGTCATTAATTGTGGTACTACTGGTCTTTCGTATTTTTTTTTAAATATTAGGGAAGTGTACCTTTTCATGTTACTGCAATAAATCATTTTACTTCATGCATTTGATCTTTAAAAATCCTTTGAAGAAATATAAAAGGCTATGTGTTAAACCTCTTTATACAAATCATTATAATCAGTTACCCGTATGTGCATTCAGTTTGAGTCAATACATATAATATTAAAGATTCTTGTCACTATATCTACAAACAAAAGACCACAAGGAAGTTAAATGTTGATTTAAAAGCCTTGTTTTGTATACGAATTAAAACAGAATGATGTTTATGATTATAGATATGCATTCTATAGCACGAATTGTTTAAATGCTACTGATTGTCTTTGAAAGCTATGGAATATTGTTTCTTGATAATTATTTTTATGTTAATTGATGTTTGGGGTAAGTTTTCATACAGACCTATGTTGATTAGAACTGAAATATTCTCAATATCATGACTGTGTACAATACGAATGAAAAGAGAAAAAAACGTATTACACTTTAGGAAAAGGCCTTAGATTATACGAAATATTTGCTTAATAGTCGTAAAAAAGACAAGGTGTTAACGTAAATCGTGGAACTGGAGTGTTGCATCAAGCAGGAACCGATTTTTTTCAAGGGCACTTGAGTAAATTTTTCGTCCACGAAAGTTTGCGTGGTTATTTATTATTGTATGTCTCGTCGCTTTGTTGTTGTCTTTGACACATTTTGATCCCCTTTTTGAATTCTAACATCCATAAATTAATGACCCCGTTGTACTGTATGTATTCTTCACTTTCTTAGTGAAACGCTGATCTTTAAAAAAACGCGACAAAAAGATTAACAAAATTAATTAATGTCTTAGTTCTTTGTCCCGATGACTTTGTTTCTGACTGATAGGAACATGCTTAATTTATACATTAAATTTTAAAACGCTTCAAACATGGGGAAAACAGGGCCTATTTGTTAATCTTAGCTATTAGATATACATCTTGGATTATTTCAGATCTCCTCAAAACACCATAGACAAAACTGTGTGAGGGTTTTTTATTTGTTTCTTTGTATTGTTTCTCTTTTTTCTTTTGTCGACCGATTTTGCCTATTTCTTTTGGACTTACAACATTTGAAAACAGCTTATAACAAAAAAACTAAACCTAAGTATCTATCTCAATGTCAAAAAGAAAAAAATAAAACACGGAAGACATACCTGAAAGGATATGATCAGAAGTAAATGAATACGAGACCAAAACACATAAGTTAACTCCAACTGCATTTAATTTTTATGAGTTGTATGACTATTTCTGAAATTAATTTATCATCTACAGGACTAGAACCGAAACATAAGGATACCAAAACTGCATAAAACCAAACGAAATCGGAATTATCCGTAGCTAAGGTCAAATTAAAACTACGAAAAATATTCAAATCCCTCATGGTAACTTCTTTCCTTTCCCTTGCCTGTATAGATAAGCATCATTAAAGATTTATTCATTTTGATGTTTAAACTTTTAGCTGATCCATGCACCACCTACTCCGTATTGGATTCTGAAGATGATTTTACGAGATCTGTAGCCAATAGTGATACTGCAGTTAATACCATATGTGACAACACTCTTCCGGTATAAAAAGTTAATCACAGATGTCCCTTTTGCCTATGGCCTTGGTGGCTGAGTTGGCTAAAGCGCTGGTTTAAATACCACACTACTAACCAATTGAGTACCGCTTTGTTTTTTACAAAATGTGGGCTTCCCCACCTGTACATGCTGTATGTAATAAGGTTTGTCAGTTATCTGCCCATTGTTGTTAGTTTCCTACGGGTACTCCCCGGTTTAGTGGGGGACCCGGGGGACACTATAACTATTTCTCTTATGCGACTTTACTGAGTTGCCAGACTTCTGTTTCCCTGCATGGTTGTTCTGTGCTCCATGGACACATTCCGTATTGTACTTATTAACACGTGGTAATGTTTTCTCAATGGGAAATTTATTGTAGTATTTTGAGAATTGTGCATCAAGATCCTTGGCGAATTTCTCAATTTCAATATTAGAATTATTAGAATATTGTTTACATTGTTTATTATAATGCCAATTTTATGACCCAATTTTTTTCTAAGCGAAATTGGTCAAATTTGTTTTAAAACCGATTCAAGCAAATACAAACAATATTTGTAAGTGAAAATTCTAGATGTATAAATAAAGGCTATACAATAAGCAGCGTGGTTGTGCAATACATTGTGATAAAAGAGAATACTTTCTATGGTTTGTACGTAAGAGAGTAAGGGTCAACAAAGGCCATAAAAGGCCACACGAAAAGCCTAGTTCAGTGATTAGTGTACAGACCTCGGGACGGGAACTGGAAGTGTAAGGAGTTCGAAATATTGACAAAATTCATTCTTTTTAGGAAGGATGGTACCGCGTAGTGAGCAAATCAGGAGAAAGAATGCCAACATCATGTGTTCGGTTTGGCTTTAGATGTGGGACTATAAATCCTATCTGGTTAAACGGTAACTATTAATCTGGCTTTATAAACCTTTCATGAGCATCTTATTTTCAAAAGACCACAATAAGAATGTAGTTAACAAAATTTAATGTACATGAACACATACTTTAGAAAATCAAACTTCAAGTTCAAGTTAAGAAAAGAGTACATGAACCTCAGTTTATCACCAAGAGAATGTTCAGGATGCAAAACATAAGCAGAAACGAACACAAAATTGCAAAAAAATAACAAAACATAACAAAACAAAACAGCTTTACATAATGTTTCTTATGTTTTAGGGTAAAAGTCATGATGTACGATTTAGTTAGTAATATGTTTTTATGTACATTGTAAGGATTTTTTTTGATTTTGGTATAAAGAGAGATATTATACAATTATTATCCTAGTTGGTATGTGACCTTACTTTTGGAAAGGGGGGGCGAGTTCTTTTCACACATAAATTAGGGTGATTACTATTATATAACGGTTTGAATACGCGTACGGTCTGGAACCTATTCATAGCGAACATTGATAGGTAATACACACACAAAAAAACAGAAAAAAATAGCTGTCACGTAGAACATCTCACATTTTCCTTAGAATGCGATCAAACGCTTACCTGTTGACTCAGCAAAATACATGTACCACACCTCAAATGACATCTTCTCTACAAATAAAGGTAATAACAAAACTACCGAACTTGAATGATCAATCTCATAGTCCAGAGAAAATGACAAGAACGAATCAGTCATACCGGAGAATTGGTGGATCGCAATGGTCCTGACTTGGTACAGGCATTTCAAACAAAATGGTGGGTTAAACCAGGTTTTATGACGCCAAACCTCCCTCTTCCATTGCGATCTTAGGATAAATATATAATTCTATATAATTGTATAAACTTTTTCTGCAGAAAGTTTATTTGTGTATAAATAACCGATATTAACACACACAAAATCACGGACTTTCTGAACCTTATTATGCAATGTGTTTTATGTTTTGTTGTTTGCGTGTTTTTACTTTTTTTCTCTTTAGGGTCATTTCCTCTCCTTAATCAGACCATGAGCGTTACAGCATGTACTGCTGATTTTAATGGTGACTGCTGTAGTGAATCAAATACCATACAAATTAAGAACTGTTCAACATACCTTGTATATAACTTGCTACCAGTATCCGGTTGTTATAAGGCTTACTGTTTTGGTAAAATATCCATATAAATAATAAAAAGGGTTGCACATTTAGCTTGAGTATATTAATTTATCCTTGATTAGGAAAAAGCTTGATACTTATGTGCATGCCTCCGGGAATCCATTTCAGTTTTGAAGCGGCCCCCACTAAACCTACGTGTACTTTTTTTTCGATCGGACAAAGGGGTCTTTAATGTGCATGAGATATTTTCGCTCCATACACGGGACAGTTAACCTTTTTTTCGTCCCTTCCGAACGAATAACACATGTACAATTCATTTAGACCATTCTTGCAGATGCAGTTAAGAAAGAGTCGGAAAATTTGTTCATGAGCTTTACAATCATTGCGAGGATCGAACTAAGAACTCCGGTGTTTGTAGCTCAACATATTAACCGCTACACCACCGGCTATCCATTAATAATGGGGCGCAATATAATATCACAACAGCAAACAATAGATGGCGGCTAATTGTTTACAATAGTGCTCGGATATAACAGAAGATATCAATCGCGATAAAATATGAGAATTTTGTCTTAAAAGTTTGTGTTAATTCTCTTTAAAATGATTGAAATTTTACTTTCTTTTTGAATATTTTATTGTTAGATCTACACTTACTTCTTTTATCTTCAGTCTGATGCAAAGAGCGTCTGCGCCTCAGATAAAACGTGGTGTCGAATTGAAGACACTTGCTGAAAATATTGATGTTCGAACTGCTTAAAGTAATAATAAACTATATCTAAATTTACAGGTAAAAAATACCATTGACGACCAGTCAAAGCAGTGAATTATTTTATCCATAAACACTAAAACAGTGATAGGAGGTTAATTTGCCTTCCCGGAACATCGATTCACTGTTTGAACTAAGAATGTTGTCAATCTATCTTAAAGTTTAGATACACAAGAAGAAGAAAATGAGTTACTCCTTTTGTGTAAACAGCAATTTACGATTTCAATGTATAAACAAATATCTCTTTCCTCGTTTTCTAGGTTCTGAACTTCCATGCAAGGATGGACAAGTATCTGAAAATGGGTTTAGTCCAGGTTGTGAACGTATGTTCTAATCATTTGATTAATATGTCATATGTCCCCTGCTTTAGTTATCTCTTTCTGTTAGCGTCAAATATTCAGATTTTAATCATGATGCTTCCTCAGAACTTTTAGATAAATGCAAATGTTCACTTCTTGTACATTTGTTTTCACTTCCGGTAAGTCGATTTTCTCCCACTTTGCTCATACAATGTTATAGTTTTTAAACTGATTTCCGAAATTTTAAAGTCAAGAGTTAATACGCTTTGACCACTGTTAGCGATCAAATATCAGTAAAATTGTTTGAAAAGTAGAGAATATAAAACACAAAAAAAATAGAATTTCACGTGAATCCACATGGCTTTTATCAAACAATATGAAACTTGGTATTTTGACAGAAATTGCATGGATAAATAGGAGAGAAATTATTTCTTATTTTATCTACTATATGTATATTTAAGCAATGACATAACTATATAATAAGAAATCGCTTTTTTGTTGAAGTAGCTTCCCGGGAGAAGCTTCTTAATATTATATTAATATATTTATGTTTGTTGATTTAACAATTAACACGGTTTATTAGTCAAAACTTTATGCATATTGCAACTCATTGTTATTTTATATAATTTTAATGTTTTGCTGGTAAAGTTTACCGTCAAACGATTTTTTTTCATACAGCGGATCCCTGCCTAAGTTCTAACTATGTCATTTTACACGATGCACCCCAGAGATCACCAGGCAATATACTGCAGCCCAAGGATAGCCCTATTGAAGACAGTCGTTTAGCCACTAGATGGTACCGAATAAACAGCTCCAATGAAAGTGACATATGTAATACTAGTGTACCGTCAATGCGTTGTGGTACAGTTTATCCTCTGTGGATGAAAGGTATTTAGACAAGACATTTCACTGCACGGTAGATCAGATATCTCTTCTGTCTACTGAAATGTAAAACTTAATTCCAGTCAATGGAGATCATTTCTAAAGAAATGCAAATGTTATGTAGTACAAAAAACATAAAAGCACGCGTATCGACAATAGTGGTAATATTTTGGTTTCTGAGATTTTCGACACATTTTTATCTAATTAGACAATCATGTTATCTTTCACCTTTTCAACATTTGAAAATGGATATTCTTGTCGGACAAATGAAACAAACTTTGAATCTTCCGTGTCCAATAAAGGACTAATTTCTAATCTTTTTAAATTTTATAAATGTAAGTTATGCTATAATATAGTTTATACGTGTATACAACCAATGAAGCGCGAATTATTTAATATTGAAAATCGAAAACATTCTTTTCCCTCATAATTTACTCAATTTTATAAATGTAAGTTATGCTATAATATAGTTTATACGTGTATACAAACAATGAAGCGCGAATTATTTAATATTGAAAATCGAAAACATTCTTTTTCCCTCATAATTTACTTTTCACGATCGACGTTCCTGAATTTCGCGTTTTCGGAAACTTATGACTGTAATACAATAATATTAAAGGCATTTACATAGACATAAATTTAAACCTTTTTGAAGGTAGTGTTCCAGAAGAAGCTAACACAACTGTTCGTCGAAAGGTCTGTCGATCGGGTATTACCTCTGATTGTGATAGACAATATGACATCAAAATAAGGAACTGTGGTGACTACAGAGTCTATTACCTAACACAACTTCCTATTGACAAATCAGCATATTGTTTTGGTAAGTGTTTTTAGAATGATCTTATGAAGGTTGGGTAAATGGATTACATATTGAATATTACATGTCCAAACCTGTACCACATGCTGAAAACCCCGACACGTCTACATGTATATCACCAGAAGGCCAAGGGGTGATATTGGTTAAACCTTGTACAGCATGTAGTATATATTTAGCCATTTTATATTTATTATATCGTATATTAACATTTCAACAACGTTTTATCATTACTTTTGTGGGTTTTCTTTTTGTTATATGGGTGCCATATTGGCCAATCAATTTATGGTACGCGATATAGGTCATGCGATATTGAGTATGTGATATAGGTCATGTGTTTTATCCTATAATACATCTACAAATATACTATATATTTACTGAAATATATGATATTTAAGATGAAGTTTAAAGATCGTAATTGCTTGAAAAATGTGTTACGTTGGTTATTTATGTATCATACTCTCTGACCATAAAGGTTATTTTCACCTCAGACGATGAAATCATTTTAAAAGTACTTAATACACAACTACATTTTGTTGTACCATAGTCGAGACAATTGCGGTCTTTAATGTTTCCGGTATATCTTCCTTGTTTTGTCTCGTCTTATAGACATTTGAGATTGATTCTCCAAGTTCGGTAATTTTGTTATTACCTTTATTAAACATTCTGAATCAAATCTTATCAAAAATTAATCTTAATCATCTCCGTTTATTATATACGAGCCATTATTGTCATTTTCTTTGTTTGGCGACTTTCGTCGCCTTGAATATTTCTACATGGGCTTAAACCTCGAGATGCAGTGTACTGGCCGCGATTTTGAACAACAGTGCACATGCTTATGGCGGCATTAGGCTTATTAATATGATTTTTTTGTAAATTTTTACAAATAGTATTTACTGATTATTGTTTTTAGCTCACCTGGACCAAAGGTCCATGTGAGCTATTGCCATCACTTGGCGTCCGTCGTCGTCGTCGTCGTCGTCCGTTAACAATTTTTCAAAAATCTTCTCCTCTGAAACTACTGAACAGAATTGAATGAAACTTAGTATGATTGATCCTTAGGGTGTCCTGCACCAAACTTGTGTTTCGATTTTTGATCTGTCAAAAAAAATGGCCGCCGTTACTAAAAATAAACTAGGGGGGTCAGACTACTGCTTTTGGCTTATAAATCAAAAAGTATAAGAGATAGAGGAAATCTGAGGCCACGCTACTGATTCAGCATCAAAAGCTCTACAAAAGTCTCCATTTGGTCAAAGTTGTCAGATGACCCCTTATAGGGGTTACGGCCCCTTAAAGGTGAAAAATAGCGTTTTTTCATGTTTTTGGCCTACAGAATGAAAACTATTGCAGATAGAGATTAGCTGTTGCTTGCTTAAATGTTTAGCTCATTTAGCTCTATGAAAGTCTCCATAGGGTCGAAGTTGTCAGATGACCCCTTATAGGGGTTACGGCCCCTTAAAGGTGAAAAATAGCCATTTTTCATGTTTTTGGCCTACAGAATGAAAACTATTGCTGATAGAGATTAGCTGTTGCTTGCTTAAATGTTTAGCTCATTTAGCTCTACAAAAGTCTCCATAGGGTCGAAGTTGTCAGATGACCCCTTATAGGGGTTACGGCCCTTGAAAAATAGCGTTTTTTCATGTTTTTGTCCTACAGAATGGAAACTATTGCACAGAGATTAGCTGTTGCTTGCTTAAATGTTCAGCTCATTTAGCTCTACAAAATTCTCCATAGGGTCCAAGTTGTTAGATGAGCCCTTATAAGGGTTACGGCCCATGAAAAATAGCGATTTTTCGTGTTTTTGTCCTACAGAATGAAAACTATTGCAGATAGAGATTAGCTGTTGCTTGCTTAAATGTTCAGCTCATTTAGCTCTACAAAATTCTCCATAGGGTCGAAGTTGTCAGATGACCCCTTATAGGGGTTACGGCCCCTGAAAAATAGCAATTTTTCATGTTTTTGGCCTACAGAATGAAAACTATTGTAGATAGAGATTAGCTGTTGCTTGCTTAAACGTTCAGCTCATTTAGCTCTACAAAATTCTCCATAGGGTCAAAGTTGTCAGATAACCCCTTATAGGGGTTATGGCCCTTGAAAAAAGCGATTTTTCATGTTATTGGCCTACAGAATGAAAACTATTGCAGATAGAGATTGGCTGTTGCTTGCTTAAATGTTCAGCTCATTTAGCTCTACAAAAGTCTCCATAGGGTCGAAGTTGTCAGATGACTCCTTATAGGGGTTATGGCCCCTTATAGGTGAAAAATGGTGTTTTTGGCCTATAGAATGAAAACTATTGCAGGTAGAGAAAAGCTGTTGCTTGCTTAAATGTTCAGCTCATTTAGCTCTACAAAAGTATAGGGTCAACATCAAGACCAGGTGAGCGATTCAGGCTCCTGGGAGCCTCTTGTTCGATGTTACCATACTAAAAACGAAAGAATATGGAATATGTGCCAGAATTTTTGCCGTACTTTTGTTGTTCATATGATTGTTTACAATAAGACAAAACATGTCTCTTGGCCTTTTTTGTTAGTAGACAATATGCCTTTAAAGCTTTTCTCTTAAAATCTTATTTGTAGCTTGTTATGTCTTCAATGATTGAACCGGTATATTATGTATGTTGTATAATACATTAATAAGAATAAAAACACAAACTAACTCTTACAGGATCAATGCCTATTCTGTCACATGTTGAAGGTACTACAGAAGAAAATACCCAACAAGATGCACATGATGACAACACAAAATCATCGGGTAGGGTTCACAAAAATATCAATAAAGTCAACAACAAAAATACAATGTACTACTTATTATGATTAAAGTGTGACACAAGCTAAAACATTCAGCACCATACAACATATAACGCCATATTGTTAACAAATGATATGAGTAATTATAAGAAATGACACAAACGGAAAGTCGCTGTTTTCGCAGCGACGTCAGCAAAAAAAATATTGTTAAAATCAACGAGAGCTTTGTCAAAGAATTAGAAAGATTTTGATCAGTTTGAACTGTTTCTAACATTTGGCCTTTTTATCAATAGCAAAACAATGGTGATCCATGCAGTATTTTTGTGTAATTTCCCACCTACTTTCCAATCAACTCCGCTTGCATGAATCGTAATTAATTGCTTCCAGTGGTTTAATGTGCTGATAGCAGGCACCTGCGCACCGGATATGAAAAAAAATCAACTTGGTGAAAAAATATTTTCTTGTATATTTTGAGGGCTTGCACCCCATGTACCTCGTTGTTTGTAAGGTAAATTTAATCATACCTTTTCTTATTCATTTTAAGTGATGAGTAGAAGTGTGCATCTAAAAGTGTAACATCTTTCTTTGACCTTTGAGTGCCAATTGATGTTTGGTAATCGTTTTTGTACTGTTACTAGACTCCTACCATCGAAAGCCAAGGCTTAAGAGTCCGTCATCCACGCTTCAGTTTTCCGCACTTTTCTACCCACTTGTTAGAAATGAAATAATTTTTGATATGTGTGTCTACTATGATGACTAACAGATAAATGTTACGTTTAGTTTCGGACTGCTAATAATTACGGGAGTTATGACTCTTTGAACTTTGAAAATTCAATAAAATTTCAATTATGCGCACCTTTTTCTGTACGTTTTAGATAATGAACTGGTTTTAGATATGTGAGCCACGTGAGTCTACAATGATTGGTTAAAGATCAAGCTTAGATATACTCAAAAGAAATATGAACATTTTTAAATATGGGGACAGTAAGAGACTATGAATTGTTTTTTAAATCTCTAAATGCTTGTTAATTTTTATTTCTACAGGAAATGATGATAACAAGTATTTGATACCACTGATAGTTGTAGCTGTTGTGTTTTTCATTGGTTTTGTGGCTATTCTTATTGTTCTCCTGTAAGTATTAGTCAAAGTAAGGTGTTTTGTAGCATTCTCCGCCGAATTCACCATTTACCAGTCTGAAGAATTATGCTTTAATTTAGTACTTTGAGACTGAACCCAGAAATAGCAAATCAATCGACACCATATGTGAAGAACTTCAGTAGATTTTGGTCCCGTGCGGGGTCCGGTTGGCGAATAGGCCCACAGCAGAGCCTATCTTGTCGTGAGAGGCGACTAAGGGTCTTGGGATTCTGACGTCGGGTCAGTGCTCAGTCCACAGAGCGACCAAGTGTGTACCCTAGGTGCCTGAATAGGGTGGCCCTCGTCCGCGGGGGTTGTCAGGTCTATAATACGGAAACCCTTACCGCCGACCATAGTGGGCCAACGTGTGTGGAGAGTGCCACGCTTCATGCACGTAAAAGACCCCTTTGTGGACCGCCAAATAGTGCACCACATAGGCCAAATTTTCCGCCCCTACCCACCTCTCCCATTTTCCTGTGGTTCTTCAAAATTTACAGGTCCTTTGTGTCCCATCCCACCCCCATATTTCATTTATCATCATCATTTCATGTTTATTGTATCATCCTTTTCATGTTCATCGCCTGTAAATAACCTATATAGCGTTGCACGGGCGTAAAACACCAACTCACTCACTCACTCACTCACTCAGTAGACTTTGGATATCCAATTGTCACTTATGGTGGCAAGTGATTGTTGTTTCGTTCTTTCATTTTTACGTTTACACAATTATCTGCCTTTTCAGTATTTTGACAATACATGTACGTCTTTGTTTATAGATGTTCAGAACAATTCTTTGTAATTACCCTTTCCAATACAAAAGTGCCTTTTCCGTTACAATTTTCAATGTTCTTTATCCAGTCAGCTTTCAAATTGCATTTCATCACTGATACTTTATATAACATTTAGTAAGAAAGAATTATTCTATATCCTAATACCCTGAAAACTGTACGAAGTGTTGGCTTTTTATAAATAGTAAAGACAAAAAATGTACATATGCATAATTTTTGTTAGTTTTTGTAATTAAAATAATTTTCATGACATGTTTAAGAGCCTCATTCTAAAATCGTTTTTATCTTAAGTTTTAAAACTCTTTAAAACGGTCAAGAAGATTTCACATTTAACTTACTAAAACGTTGATAAAAAATAATTATTTTTTCTGAATAAATCAAAACTTGAAAATAATCTCTCAATGATGTTATACAAGAAAGGATATGGGTAAACCCATATCCAAGGATACTCGGCTAAATTTCTTTTCCAATATACGTATATTAATTCAATGAATATTTTGCTGTTTGTTCATTTTTGTTTGTTTGTTTTAAAGTTAATTGTTATCAAAAGCAACAGGACGAAGAGAGCTATCGATGTGCTTGTCGTGGCGATTTTACAATTTTCTTAAAAGTTTATACAGCATTAAAGTATTTTTCAAAGATGATATATTATTATTGCATATCAGTTGAACTTATATTGATATATTTCTGCACGTTTTCATGTATATTGTGTTCCGTTTACTATTCCGTCTTTAAATCCAAGGAAAAAAGGGGGGCTACTACTTATGATTCAGATAAACAATCAATAAAACTACAAAAAAAACATACACTGAAGTCTGTTATATACCATATGACGATACATGCGGTAAACTATGTTCTGATCACGTTAAAACTCCTCTAAATTTTAATAAATATTTATTAGACCTATAGTAGTTCGATCAGAAGCAGATCACAAAAGACAAATTTGAGCTAAAATGTAGATCACCAACTAGACCACATGAAGCATTTTAATGTAATTACTTCATTTATTTTAACATATATGTACCTGTTGGTAACAATTTACATTTCAGCCCGAATTAAATGAACGACCCTATTTTGCGGCACTCCCAAACCATTGATTTTTTTAACAAGAAGCTTTTATGAGATTTTATAATGTGTAAGGTCAATTCAAATTTCATGTTTTTGAATTAGGAAGGCTTAGTCCTTTAGGTATATCTTTGTAAATAAACTTCATTGCAAAGTATTTGTTACCTTTTCAAGATGTATCAAAAATGAAGAGATACGAATCATTAATTGATCCGGGGGGGGGGACTAGGTAATTTTTGGGGTTAGGACGTGCCATTTTGGCTTTGAATTCAATACCCATATTTATATAGAATTTTCAATTTTCATGACCCATATTTATATAAAATCGACAATTTTCGTGTCCCATATTTATATAAAATAGACATTTTTATGACCCATATTGATATTCAGTAAACTGTATTACAGTTGAATTTATTTTTTCTTTTATTATTGATATACTATGGCTCTTAATTGTTGCCAAATATAATTTGGGATGAAGATATTTTCTCACAGCTTATTGCTGATGCAGAATTCCATGGGGCATACAAACAGTCAAAATGGACAAAACATGACCCATATTTATATGAGACCAGATAATTTTTCAATGAAAACTAAAAAGCATACCCATTTTTATATAAAACTATAAAACTCTTAAAACTATACCCATTTTTATATAAATTAAAATATTAAAAAAAAAAAACTACCCATATTTTTGGCACATCCACATACACATTTATATAGGAAGTTACCCCCTCCCCCGGTAATGGATACGCTTTTCTTTCGATTTTTATTATTCATAATTTAACGGCAAGTCAGAAGTCTGAGTCAGCGATTCCTCTCGTACAAGTTTATGCCACAGATACATGTTTAATATGGTAGGCCTGACAAATTAATCAAAGTTTACAAATTTTGACAGGCGTCACATCATCTACAAGACTAAAAATAGATAATTTTATCCCATGCGTAAATAAATCAATACAATGTGAATGCACACTTTGAGGAAGTGCATGTTGATGACAATACAATATTATTGTTGTTTGAAAATCCATACACTTATCAATGAATTAGCGATGTAAAATAATAAGTTGATTACATAATATCAACAATCGAGTGAAGAAGATGACGACGGGAAGCGTATGAATTTTTTTCTATCACTTAACTTTCAAATAGATGATTAAGCAATAATAGATTAATCTAGCATGTCCTTACTTTAAATATCATATCATAAGTCCGAATAATTTACCATGATGGCGATTAGAAATTACTTTATTCTTACTCATTCATCTGAACTATTTTGCGCATTTACAAGTTGTGATTTGCACCCCAGACCAATAGTATTACTCTTCTATGAATTGATTATAGTTCCTTGATCCGAGTAATACGAAAATATGGTCTAAAATTGCCGCTCTGGTTACCATGTCAACGGATATTAAGATGGGTGTTCTAGGTAATTTTTGTGAATATTGGTTTACAAAGAAGTTGCAATGGGGCATTCGAATTTCAAGCCTTATTTGGCAAAGACGAATCACTCGACCATTCGACACAAACGTGTGTTTTAAAGTGTTTTTTTTTACAAGGTGTCATTCAATTTAAAATATGAACGAAGAAAACATTATAAGTATTCAAGTAATTATAAGGATTCAAGTTATGCATTTTAATTTTCTTCTCATGCTCTGCAATTCCATACGGTTTACTATCAATTTTCACCTTTTATAGTACCGTTTCCCATATCAATTCAATCCATTGATACACGAATATGCAAAATCGAATGCGATATGCTTTGAGAAGAAATTTTCATATTCCTGAACCTGTTTAATCACTATAAGCTGGACACTCTTGACTCTTATTGCCTTTTTAGAAAATCAAAGACCTATAAGATTCGAATAGCATAACAGCTATTAAGTTACCACGATCTAACTTTATCGTATTGACTCGGCCCACTTGATCCTTTGTATTGACCCAAGCAGCAGTAGATTAAAGGTTAAAGTCCAAGAATGCTTACTTATGTATTAGCTTGTGTATTCACACATGAAAGGTAGTTGCGGGTATATAGATGAACCTTTAAGTTTATGAAATATATAACAGTTTAAATTATTAGAATGCATTAAAAAAATATATAATATCCAATTGTTCTATAAGGATTATAGTTGACCGAATTATACTGTCTAGACGATAAAAAACCGTGAAAATCAGATAAGTATATGAACACATAAGACTCTGCTTTAAAATCATTTATCTCGTACGCTAAATACTATGCTACAGTCCTAGTAAGAGTTGACTCGATAAAAAGGTCCTCTGTAGAATATCAAATTGCCTGACTTCACCCAGTAATGGAATCTTCCCTTTATTTAGGGGCAGCCCAAATGTGTTAACCTTGTTTTACCCTACATATTTTGGCTTAATGTTCATTTTATCATCCCTTTGGTGTTCATTTAGTATAAAGCTGCATTGATGCTGATTTGTTGTAACCAATTAATGGGTGAAGATTTATTTTATTACAGATCAAGAACAAATGCCTGTTTTACCAGTTCTCATAAAAACGAAGATCAATCAGCCTATGAAAATCCATTGAGTAATCCTAGCCAGGACAACGGTTATCAAGAGCTAAAGAAAATGTCAACTAACAATGAATATGAAGAAATTCCAGCGGATAAAATGATCAATTTGGCTAACCTACCAGTTATTAGAGCACATGATTCTCAAACAGCTGTAAAAAATCCAAACCAGTCAGTTACTGTTACTACAAATAACGTTTATTTCACTATTAATGACTAATAATCTTAATAATGTTGTAGGCATATGTATAAGTGACTAAAAAAAATTGCTATTATTGATGCCCCATGTACATTATTTATTCCACATCCAATCCTAGTCTATGTAAATGCAAATACCAATACATAAATCTAGTAGCAAAATGATTAGAACATATAACTGTAAAAGGACAAATGTTGATAGCTTAATGCAAATAAACAAGTTCACTTTGTACCATAGCTGTTCTATACAAAAGCACAGAAAGCTCATACGAGATTCGAAAATCGAAACGCGATAATTTGAACTCGAGATTTGCGATTCGAAATTCAGAATACTAATAGCCTATCAGTTTTATTGAGACTTGGTTATCTATAAATAAGAATAGTTATTACATGTATATAAATAGCGGTAGCCTTCTGGGTAGTCTTAGCGTAGCTCTAAATCAATTACAAAGTGAAAACATGATATGAATATGTTAACAATGAAGTGTCTTGATGCATTCTCAATAAAAATATCAGTTGATTAAACGTACCTTTATAAAAAAAACGAAAAAAGCAGGTACAAGTATTTGGTACTCGATAATAAAAAGACTTATATTGTCATCCATGAATCTAGTAAGAACAATCACACAGAAGATCAAATAAAAGAAATGCTCACCTTTCTTATCGAAAACTAATTTGTATAGTTTGGTGGATAAGTTTTTCAGCAGACAATTGGGCCGAGTGGTCTAAGGCGCTGGTTTAGAAACCACGCTATTGATCACTAGCCGATCACATATCAGCTGATAGAGTCTTGTTTGTAATTAACAAAAAAAGGGACTTCCTCAACTGTATGTGATTAGGTTTGTCAGTTACCTGTCCAAGGTAGGTTGTTTCTTCTGGGTACTCCGGCTTCCTCCACCATTAATACTGATCGCCTAGGGCGTCCATAAATGGCGTTAAACCCAAACACACAAAATACACACGCACACACAGCAGACAATTCGTATCACAATGGGCACGTATTGCACACCCTTGCTTGCCAATTTGTTTCTTGATTCATATGAAGTGGACTTCTTATAATCGCTTCCAGAGAAATACGAGAAAATAAATATATTTACTTATTTCCAATGTCGTTTTTCCGTTTTCGTTTTCCACAACTTCCGTTCTGTTCTTGGTTCAGCCTTTTAGCAACACCCTAATTTGGCACGTTCAGATGAGGCTAAAATAAAGTGAAATAAAGGGGCATTCAAAATATTTCACTTTAATTTACCAAAAAGAACACACTAGCTAGACGGAATTTTAATATCTTTGCTCGTCTTTCGTAGGTCTTTTACTTTGTATCAGTCTTTGTTTTAGGTACGACTTTTTATAAGAATCATGCAAAGAGCGATTCATGGGTGGAAAGCCTGCACCAATTTATTTTTTATGTGTTACTCCTACTTGCACCCTGCTTTGATCTTTTGTGCTCTTTTTCCAAAGTAGCCCTGGTCCTGAAAGAAAACAAATATATATACAATGCATTGGAAAATGTCAGAAAGGGAGATTACTCTTCACATTGTCAACAATTTCAATAGAAACAATTGTTACAAAATGGCAAGATTTCTCCCAGGACCAGGCAGTTATGAGCAAATCGTTATTTATTTCTTATTTTATATACTTTGAACTATCCTGCGTTAAAAATAAACCACTGTAGCTTTTTTGTCGATGAATCACTTTTCTTCAATTTTGCAAGATTCTTAGGCGGACTACTACTTAACCAATTTAACACCCGATAGCTTATGAACGAAATTATACGCTAAATCATTCTAATGTGAAGAAGCGACACAGGACACCTAACAAGCGGTAATTTAGAAAAACTACAATTGAAAACCATCAGCAAACTTGAACGAGGCTAGTATCCGTTCTGCAATTTGCCTGAAGTCTTAATAAAATGCATATAATTTAAATCAAGTTCTTAAAAGTTCTTAGATAGACCCGTTTTTAAACATGTAACGGAAAGCATCAAAAAGAAAGGCGCAAACAAAAGTTTTGTCAAAGGTTTCTGGCTAAAGACAGACACATATAAAATATAGCGGGGTTAAACAAGTTTTTGGTACCCAGCCTCCCCCTATCAATAATTTTAGACAAAACATTTACAAACCTATTTTTAAAATGCAGAATTATTGATCTTGTTTTTTACTCAAAACGTTGTTTTGCCAGTTTCTAAAGTCTCAAATCTAAATGATTCAACTTTTTTACGATTTATAGTTGATACCCTGGTCCTTCTTTAAGAGTATCTGATGCTTTTGTTTTATTTTGTTGGAAGGACAGGACATATTTGACATTGAATGAATATTCAAAAAGAAGTTGTGGTTTTCTCTGACACTCAGTTAGACCAAAACATGCCACTTTTTCCAAGTTTTGGAGGGCACTTTTCAATATTAATTCATTTCAAGTCTCTTGGTCCTGTCCCGTTAAATTGTAGCAATTCACTAACCTTAAATTGGCTAGCATTCGTGTTTGTCTGTTATCTGCGAGATTATATTTCCATGCCATAAATTGGTCCAGCGAAAAATCAAACTTGTTTATTCCTGAATAACATTTGGGAACTTCCTGTACAGTTGAACGGCGGCCATTTCAATATAATCTCGTCCCTTCTCTCCACGTGGTACCTGTACGCTTGACTTCCTTCCATCGCTGATATATCGTAATAATGGATCACGGAGAATTGTAATATAACGGAACCTAAATCAAAAAAAGGTAAAGTATAAGATATAAAGAATGATTTATATAAATCAACTAAAAAGGAAAGAAGATTTAAGACTTCCAGCCCAGTTGACAATAACTTATAGTTGTGTCTATTCTTTGATTATGAATACAAATTTAGTTTTATGTGTCTAATTAACTGTTTCAAGCATATATGCATTTAGTTGAATTAAATTACATAAATAAATCAATAAAATATTATGTTCTCAAGAAATGATTTCCCCTCTAGTGTACCAGGCGGCATTTATTCACGTTGCTGGTTATAGTTTGGTGGTTGTTGTTTTCTCTAAATGTTTTGAGTTACATCGTGTTGTTTCAGTTTGTATCGACTAATTGTCTCCGTGACCGACTGTTAGACCACGGTTACAAGAAAATACGTTCCATATTGTCCCTTAAAAAGTTATCCCTTCGTTTTCAGCCACTTGTTATAAAAATCAAAATTAGGTTGAACGTATTGGTAAGTGACTGTTTTGATTCGTGTTTTGCTGGTTCTTGTACTGAGATGATCATCTTATTATACCTATTATGTCTTCACGACCGTGTTACGTTGTAGAAGATAATGGGATATCTATTTGAATGCAACAAGTGTACGCTATATAACCTACAATATAAAAGATACTTTAAAAATTCCAGCGAAAACAGCCAGTAGATTTCAATTAGACCAGCGGTCGCTGCTTGCTGTTTTGTATATGGTCGTGTATTGAAATTCCAAGCCCAATCATTAAGTGGCAATGGAAGAGCCTCTATTAAGTTATAACATGTTTTTGTCCCGATGATGGCTGCAATATCGCCGACGGGACATAAAGCAGATACCAATCAATCAATCAATCTTGACAAAAAACAAAGAACATAAAATCAACGAATACAAACATCAGCTTTGATAAAGATTCCTGGCTTAGGATAGGCATATTTACTACCGGACTTTAAGATCACAATGGAAGAGGGAGCTTGGAGGAAGAGGGAGCTTGGACGCGCCATAAAACCTGGGTTAACCTATCATTCCATTTGAAATCCCTGTACCAAGTCATGACCATTGGGATTGCATATAAATTTTCCGATGAGTCTTCTATGTTTTGTCTTTTCTCTTGGAAATTGAGATTCGGTAATTTTCTTATTACCTTAATATGTCAGTCTCAATATTTTGTTTTCTTCAGATTTAGAATTGGACACCCTCGATATTAAATTTTGCCTGAACTCTTTGTCCTAAAAATTGCTACATCTTTGATATGTTTCTTCGTTCACAAAAACCATCGTAAACTTGCTCTCTCTTTTATCCTCACGTTCCGTTATTTTGATGATGTCCTTTCTCTGAACAATTCTTGATTTTATGAGTTTTTCCATCTCATGCATCCTCAAGAACTAGAGATAAAGGACACAACGAATTCTATAAAATCTGCTTCATATTTAGATCTACATCACGAAATAGACTCTCAAGGATGACTTTCAACAAAGCACTACGGTAAACTTGATGATTTAACTTTCCAATCGTCAACTTTCCCTTCTTGTGTAGCAACGTTCCGCCCGCTCCAGCTTGTGGAGATTTCGTATCACTATTGATTCGTTGATCGATATCGTTGGCAGAGCATCATGTTTATCACAAAAATTGCTAGCACAGGGTTATGTTCCTCCTCGGTTGCTGTCTTCACTCAAAAAATTGTTCGGTAGACACCTTGTACTCGTATACAAATATGGGATCTTTATCTCTCAGATGAGTGCAGATGTTAGTTTGTGGTAGAATTTGGTTTTGTCTTCCTTTACCGAATTTGACACATTGAATTGGAAATTAGCAGCACGACGGGTGTGCTATAGCATGCAGGAATTCCGGAGCACCTGAGTTCACTGTTGTTACGACTTGAGTTGGCCTTGTTGGTTTCCGTTCGGTTAATATTGTTCTTTGTGATTCTTCGTATTGTTCTTATTTGTGTTTACAGGTATTTCGTTGCCTTTTTGGACTTTTGAGACTCGAATGCCCCATTGGTGCCGTTTTGCTTCTAACAGACAGACACACGGACGAACGCACGAACAAGACAAAAACAATATGTCTCAAGTCAAGTAATTCTCATACACTTATCCACTTTTTGTTATTGCTTTTAATATATTTCTCTTTTTGTTCGTTTTCTTTCTTGTTTCTTTTTTTGTAGGTGAACTATTTAAACTATTTAATTCAATTTAAAAGTTGTTATATTAAAAGAGATGAATTACAAATACAACTGTTTAAAATCATGAAAATTGAGCATTAAAGTCATTTTGATTCAAATTTATCATTATTGACTACTCAAAAATAAAAGCTTACATTGTTAATGTACATAGCAAACTTAAACCTTTTCAAGAAAAAAATCTTCTTTTTAAATGTGGAGTGAACTGTCGTTAAAAACCATCACATATTAGATGCATTGAATGTAAAATGATAATCTGTAAATAGAGTGAAAAGTTAAGATTTCTACATATTTTTTAATTCAATATTCAACCATATTTCAGTTTAACGTTCAACCTTCGGTTTTCTTCTTAGTCCAATATTGAATGTAAAAATTTTGAATGTTAAACCTTGAACTAAAATCTGGTTAAAAATTGAACAAAGAAAAAATTCGAATGTTGAACGTTGAACCGACATATGGTTTATTATTGAACTAAGAAAAAAATGAATGTCCAATTTAATATTTTTGACATCCTAGTGACTTTCAAGTTGGCATTTCTGACTTCAAAATTTGCAATTTTTACTCCCAAGGTGACATTTCTGACTTCCAAGATGGTATTCTTTACTTAAAGGTTGACATTTCTCAGTTCCAAGTTGACATTTTGTACCGAACTAACAATTCTCACTTCTAAGTTGTCATTTATTTATTCAAGTTGGAAATCTCAGTTCGAACTTGGAAGTTTGAAATGTTACCTTGTAAGTGAAAATTGTCAACTATGAAGTGAGCGATGTCAACTTGGAAGTGAGAAATGTCAACTTAGAAGTAAGAAATGTCAACTTAGAACTGAGAATTGTTAGTTCGGAACAAATAAATGTCGACTTGGAACTAAGAAATTTCACTATGAAAGCAAGATATATACATTGTACCATAAATGTTTGCCCTCTTATATAAAAATATTTTATATTTAACATTTAAAAGATTTAATACAGGTGATTAATGTTGAATCCATTGATGTGTTTCTAGAGCATGTATTAACATTCGCAAGTGTTCAATATGATTTTTCTAATACTATGTAAAGTTTAAAAAAAACCGTGGAACTGGGAAATCCATTTACTAGTAGATAGATTAATCGGATTTAAGTTTGTTGTAAAAACATTCGATACTGAAGGAAGCAAAGAGACACCAATGGGGCATTCAGGTGTCAAAAGTACAAAAGGGCAACGACAAAACCGGTAAATACGAACAAAAATAGCACAATGTAGATTGTTTTGAGTGAAGACAGCAACCGTGGAGCAACATAGCCCTGTGTCATCAATTTCTGTGTCAAACTTGAAGCATTGCAAAGGAAATCGGTATAAGTGCCGCAAGCTCTTGAGTAACGAATCAACTGTGATACGAAGACTCGATTGTGGTTTTTCTAACTTACCGTTTAATTGTGGGCTGTGTCGCGTACACTTATTCCACATCTCATTATTTTCCATGAGCAGGAGAGGACGGGATGTTGCTACACAAAAAGGGAAAATTGACGATTGGAAACCATCACGTTTGTCATAGAGCTTTGTTGAAAGTCTTCCTAGAGAGTCAATTACGAGATGTAGATCTAAATGTGAAGCAGTCTTCTTAGAATCCGTTGTGTCCTTTATCTCAAGCTCCTGTGGATATATTGGATGAAGAAAGTCTAAAACCGATAATTGTTTAGTGAAAATACATCGTCAATAAAACGGAACGTGAGGTCGAAAGAAAGAGCTAGTCTAATATCTTTTTTGTCTAGAAGAGATTGTAAGGATTAGAAGAAAGTAAGACGTGGAATAAGTGTACGCGAAACAACCTACAATATAAACTACATTTTAAAAAAACCACAATGGAAAACAGCCAGCAGCCCTCAATGTGACCAGCGGTGGCTGCTCCCTGTGTTTAGATTGGCCCTTGATTTAAAATAAACTATATATGATTCAACCCTAATCCTAAAGTGCAATGAAAGACCCTCTTCTTGACAAAAAACAATTAACATAAATTCGACTTAATACAAACATAAGCTTTGATCAAGATTCCTGGCATAGGACAGGCACACTAAAATGTGTTTTTTTTGCGCCAACCTTCCACCTATTGATAATCAATAACAAAGCACAAACTCACACCCAGTAAAAATCAAATCGATTGAAGTTCAATTCAACATGAGAGTACCTGAGACAAAATGACAACAAGTAATTAACGGGACGTAGAGATACCCTCTTGAGAACACTCAAAATTACTGACAACTAGCTACGAAGCATCTATTGACTGATGTAAAAAATCAAATGTGACGATCTGAATCCGATACAACACGTCAAACAATTAATGATATGGTGATGCATCATCACACAAAACCGACACACTTGACCGCTGTAAAGCCCAAAAATGACATAAGTATAAAAAGCAATTAACATTTTAAAGTAAGTATCAAATTATCAATATGTTTACCAAAGAAGACTAAATTCAAAGATTTTACGAAAAGTTTTATTTTATAACCTTTATTCAATAAAGTTTTAAGCCAATTGTTCATTCCCAAAGGATTGTTTTTAATCTATTTGATTTATAAGCAACATTGCCGTAGAAATCGGGATGGGATATTCATAATATTCCCTTTACAATCAAAATTCGACGTGTCCAGTTAAATTTTCAAATAAGGTATAGATATTTCTGATAAAACTTAGTAAACGACTTCACTAATGTGTGGTTTCGATATCCTTGCTTTAGTATTTTTTTTAAAATACACCGTTTTTTCCATTAAAATCAGACACACCACTGCAGATACAAGCATATCTTACCAACTGTCTGCTTCATTTGAATGTTGAACCAAATCAGCAAGCAGAGGTGCACAATTAGTGCCTACTGAAATCCCTATTGTTTGCTGAAAATACGTCCACCAAACTGAACAAATATGTTGTCGATAAGAAAATTGAGCATACCGACTATTTTGTCTTCTGTATATTTGTTCTTTTTCTTAAACTCATTAATGACAAAGTAAGTCTTAGTGTAATCGACTACCAAATAATTGTACTTGAGTTTTCCATTCCTTTTTTTAAAATGCGTTTAATTAGCTGTTCCAATCGTGGTTTGAGATGTTCATGCGGAATAGAAGTGCAAATAGTGGAGAAATCTAAAGTTTTGATGCTGTTGCAAGATGAAACTGATTTCGAATTTAGAATCTCCAGCAGTTCTTTCGAATTCTTCAGAATCCACATTTTATCGACACAATTTCTAGAATAACAATTGCAATATTTCTTGAGGCTAGATTTTATTGCCGTTAGTATTGAAGTCAACAGAACTGAGAGAATCTTAGTGGAACATTTTGATGACCCTGCAATGAAATTTTATATGGATTTTTATGTAATTTATGAATCCAAAACAAGGATTGAATGTCATCATTGTCAGCACCAACAGAGAGCCCGAAGCAGGAAATGACAGATTTTGTGATTGTCAATAATTTCATCCTTAGACAGTAGCTGTGTATATGGTGCTATTGCTGGTACAACTAACCCCTAGTTCAGCTGTCAAGCAGTCATTGTAGCGTTTCTTGCACACAAAAATTATGTTATTCGATGCTTTGTCTGCAGGTACAACAACATATGTGTCATGTAAGGTGGACTGTGTTTCTGCAACAGCAGTGTTTTTAAACATGGATATTGCTTTAGAACTCATTGAGCACTTCAAAGAATTGAAAATAGCAATCAATGGTAAGATGAAGGAAAAGCGATTTTCCAAATTCTACAAAATGTCTAATAAAAAAACTTTTGAATTTATGATCGCTATATAAAGTCCGTTCTGTGGACTATCGCCACGACATCCCTCATTAAAAAGCGACAATTAATACAAATTCCCGATAGAAATCAGTCAGCAGCCTAAACATGATAAACATTGCTGCTCGCGGTCTTTCATTGGTTCATCACAAATAATATGTAGTCTTCAACCAGGATTGTTTACTATTAATCAAAAGTTTAGTAATAAATTTAATACATTTGTTTTGCATTTTCTAGGTTGCAGAATTTCTAAAATCAGAATAGCATGAATTAGTAATTACACTGGAAGAAGGTACAGGTAATTTACCATATCTAAAAAAGCTTTGATATGTGTAATATAAGAGCTTCTATTGATAGGTGATGTTCTTCAAGATTTATAATGATGCAAATAAAATTGTGATTATTTTTTATTTATTTTAATCATTTAACCGCTCGAAATATGTTTGAAAAGATGTAATAATTGTCTATTACTTTTTGTAATTTTGTTTGTGTGAGGATTACATTGTAGGTCTGTATGTCTTTTTGTTATAAACTTTCTCTAATTTTATTTATCACCTTAAATCCCGCTTAACCTTAGCTTGATGATAATTGAGTGATGCAAGTAGGGGATCAGACTTTAAATTGAGTTTAAGTATATCTCTTGAAGCAAAACTTCTAATCTGTGAAATTGAATGAGTGTTTGTTCGGATTAAACGCCCCTTTTGACATATAAAGGGTCACAAAAGGCGAACCGTCAGTTTTATTGGTGTCGGAGTACACGGAGGAAACCACCGACAGGCAGGTAACCGGCAAACCTAGTCAGATGCAGGTGTTTTTTTTGTTACCTGAACACCACCTGAGAGGTAATTGGCTAGTCATCAATATTGTGGTATTAAAGACTTCTTGGCCACCAATGCCGGGGCCTAGTTATTGCTTAGCAGTTAACAGCTGCACATTTTATCACCTTGCAATTGAAACGTGTACAAATGCATATATACAACTTGGCATTGCTATTTTTAGACGCATCAAAAGAGTTACGAACTGTACAGATACATAAGGATATGCCGCAACGAAGTGTACAGATACTTAATTGATAGGACATGTCAAACAAATATAATTTAATGATATTTTTAACTAAAATTATCCTCAGCATTTATTTATGCATACATAAAGTATATAATTTTATCATTGCTTGCAATAATAAAGTGATATGATTGTTAAAAAAAATAAAAATTTATCATTGCAAAGGTAAAAAAACTATCAAAATCACAAAGAAACCTTTGTAAAACAACGCTCATACGAGATTCGAGATTCGAAATGCGAGATTCGGAATACGAGATTCGAGATTCGAGATTCGAAATTCGAATTTCGAGATTCGAGATTCGAAATACGAAATTCAAGATTCGAAATTCGAGTTTCGAGATTCGAAATTAGAGTTTCGAAATTCAAAATTCGAGTTTCAAAATTCGAGATTCGAAATTCGAAATTCAATATACCAAATGAGTCTCTTTTTTGGTGGGAGCTAAATTTTGCGGAATTCAAGCAAAATGGAAGGTCATTTTTCGAATAATTAAATTTTCGTGATTTTTTGCAAGTTTTATTTAACTTCACAGCTACTCAAATGGATATGTAATTAAGTATGCTTTATATAATTTAGGGATACCTAAGATGATAGGTGGTATATATTGAAATGGCAATGTATGCCAATTAGCGTCTCCCGAAGAACTTCCTAAGAGTGGGAAAAGGTTTGACAACATATTTGTCACCTTCGGAGGAGAGATTTTTCAACAACAAATCGGCATTCCAATGGGCACAAACTGTGCTCCTCTCCTCGCCAATTTGTTTTTATACTCGTACGAGACTGAATTTCTTCAGGGACCCGTAAAGAAGAAGAAGATGAAAGAGGCAAGGTCATTTATTCTTACATTCAGATATATTGATGATGTCCTTTCTGTCAATAGCACTTCATTTGGTTGATGGATTCCTTCAAAATATCCTCAAGAATTGGAGATTAAAGAGACCACCGAATCAAATTGCTTCACGTCTTTCTTGGATTTGCACCTCGAGTTTGACCCAGGTGGTCATTTCAGTACAAAAATTTACGATAAAAGAGACGATTTTAATTTTCAAATTATTAATTTTCTTAATTTACAGAGCAATATACAAGTACCTACTTCCCCTGCATACGGTGTTTATATTTCACAACTTATTCGATATGCCAGAGCTTGCACACATTTCACAGATTTCACAAGCAATCTGATTGGTTATAATTATATTGAATTTCGAATTTCGAATCACAATTTTCGGATCTCGAATTTTGAGTTCCTAATCTCGAATTTCGAATTCCGAATCTGGAATTTCGAATCTCAGATCACGAATTAGCCTTCTGGGCTTTCGTATCTTCTCGACTCGAACGCATTGACTTCCAGATTCGACTGTATAGCGGTTATACAGGATGGACATGCAGTTTGTCGACAAGTTACTTATACATTTCAATTATAAACAGAATACTTGATTAATCAAGGGGAAACCTAAAGAAAATTTGCGGTCTCTTTTATATTCGTTTAAAAAACTCTGAAAAAGTTTAAACTTTAATCTAAATATATAAGATATAACAAATGATTACAGTCAAACCTGTATATAAAGGGAAGCTATTGTATGATTTTTTTTCATGCCCTTTATAAGCAGGTTCCTCTTATGTAAAGGTTCATTTTAGTTGTATTGTTCTTAAAAGAGATATTATTTATGTGCCCCTTATAGGCAGTGATTTCTTATATACAGGTGCCATTTAAGGCTGGTTTGACTATATATTCATAAAAAAGATCCGTCTGTACAATGTAAAGTATGGGTTTCATATTTCTAGCTAGAAAGTTTGAAATAAACACTGATGAGTGAAAATAATAAAAGGAAAACATCTATTGACGATTTCGACATCAATTTAAAATGGAATGTTATTTTAAAGTAAACGACGTTTCGCTTTTACTTTTCTTATTAATACCCTTAGAAGGTAAGTTGATACTTTTTAATTAGCCTAGTGCATATTAAAGTTAAATTTAAAAACATTATCCAATTGTGTCTTGTCAATTCTTACTGAATCGGAGTGCTCAACCCCATAGGTGTTCGCGTCAAACGGTGAAATATTATACACATAATTCGTCCTTCAGACATCCAACCAGTACCTCCCCGTAGTGCAAGACGGACACTGAACCAGCAAAAACGAAGGTCTAAGTATCGGGAACTTTGGAGCAGCTTACACTGGCGGTTGTGCGTCATTGGCTGGACGATCCATGACATATAGAGAGTACAGATGGGCATTCCCCTATTGTCACGACCATAAAAACCCACCAGTACACATTATTTATAATTAACTGTGTCTGTTTTGTTATGTGTGCGAAAAAAATTACAAATACAAAAACGCAGGAATAAACGGTTAATTTGGATATGCTATATATCGATATTTCAAGGAGTAACCTCTCATCAGTAGCATTTGAATCAAAACATTGGAAGGTCAAATTCCAAAACTGTTGAAAACGAAAAGTACTCAAAACCAAAACGTTCAAACAAGGAAGCCAAATCAATTTCTGTCAAAATGTTGAAATCACTGAACTTGGTATGGATTGTAGTAATCACAGTCAACCCCATCCCCAAAACGTAAACATGGTAAAGGGGTGATAGTTGGTGTTAAAATTGAAATAATGAAAAAAAAATCATGGTTAGGTGCAAGAACAGATAAAAATCACTGAAACCAAGATGGGAGAGAAAAAACATCTTATATATACATCAAATATGATACCGGTATTTAAATGTCGCTGCAATTTTCAATAGAAGGGATTATATGCTGCATCTTTGCGTTCTTTTTATAGCTATACAGAGGCAATTTGAATCAAAATTTTCATTCATATTGTCATGTGGTTGTACAGAATTTATCAGATTTATCCTAGACGCCACAAGGTGCCGTATTCGGTTAATTTGGGCGCATTGTTTTCCCATCCCACATTTTTTGTTCTGCTCAGTATAAAAATAATTACTGTTTTACGGCATCACGACAAATAATTTTTTTAAATGTGGCATGCTTGTACATGATATTACTTTTCGTGTGACACATACACTTTGTTTTAACCACTAGCTAAATTTATGTAAATTCTAAAACCTAAGGCCTTAGCTATATATATTTGGATTTCGTTTGGTTTTTTGCATATTGGACATCTTTTGAATTGTGGATTTCCTTTGTTTGGGTTCTAGTGCTGCTGATGAAGAATAAATTTCCAAAATGACCACACAACTCTTAAAAACAATTGCAGTTGGAGTTAACATATGTGTTGTGGTCTCATGTTCATTAATCCATATGTTTTCATAAACAATTTATATGTTATTACATGTTAACTTTGGATACGTTTCAGGGTTGTCGAGTTTTTAAAGCATCAAATTATATCTCTAATAAATCTATCGAAAATTTTACGATGATAAAGATACATGTATACATTTTGTCTGCATAAGGGCCCTATCATTTTTACCGGGGGGGGGGGGGCTGGTCATTTTGAAAACTAACACTCTAGAATTTTCTTTATACCCCATACAACGATTCTAGAAACAAATTGAACGCCTTTAATGATAATGAAGGAATTATTTGACCCCCTCTGTTTAAGACTTCACCTGTTTGTAAAAAAACAACCAAATAAATTGTGCATTCAACATAACACATAAGATACAAGTTGTACGGTCACTTCTTATATTTTAGTACATATTGGTACACGAATATTTAGCTATTCACTACATTTAGATACAAGTACAAGTTTCTAAATATTTTCATCATCTATAGTAAAATATCTATTTATTTTTTTCATTTTACAACATGTAAAATAATGAATGAGTCACAGTTTGCGTACCCCCAAAATTTCTTTTATGAGGACTAATATCTTCGTGTAGTTTATTATTTTTTCTTCTTCATTAAAATCTTTGTTGAAAGCCTTGTCTGTGCTTTCAATCAGATTTGCAAGATCTTTTACCATTTCAAGTAATATAGAATTCAAAGGACGTAAAACATTACTTATATAAGAGTTTGTCTGAACAATTGATTAACATGTACAATACGTCTTATGTCAGATATGCATTGAAAGTCAAACACGGAAAACATGTGCAAGAAGCTGAAAACTGCACATGTCCGGAGCAATTGACCATCCATATAGCATCTCCAAATTTAAGTCCAGATTCAACACGTTGCTGTCCTATTATGCTGGGCTCAACATAGCTTTTATTCATTCGTAGTATTTCAATCAAAATAATTGAAATGATGTATGTAGTAGTACAAGTATCAAAAGAGAGGTATACCCATACCTATAAAATTTTAAGTTTAAAGAAGGAAAGCTAAATTCCAGGACTGAATTTGAAGAAATCAACCATGAAAGAAACCTGTATTTTAAAACGATTTTTAATCTTATTATTTAAAAAAAAACGAAAATGGAAAAAAAATAATTTTACTTCCTACAACAAAGGAACAAAAATATGTCCACCAAATACTTGATCCTCCTTGCTTAATCTAACAATAAAATGTAACCCCCTTTCAAACAAGGAGAAAATAAAATGCCCCCCCCCCCTAAATTTTACAAGTCCATCCCCTTCCATGGTAAAAAATGATATGTCCCATAACCAACCTCGGAAAGGTAATAGCATTTTGACCCAAGACCCACTACAAAATGTAATCCATATTAAGGTCATGTATGATCGGCAGTAGACTGTATACTAGGTACCCACCCATATTAAGTGATTGTGTTACATTTTTTAACATTTAAATAACATGTATTAAATGTGATTAAATGGCCCAATAGACATGCTTAAGTGCTCAGAATGTTTTACAATATAATGTATAGCAAGCAATTAGAAAAGGGCTTTAAAGATTCATTTTAAACTACAAGCGATCTTTGAAGTTTGAAGTAATACAAATTTGATCTAATATCCATGCATGTTTACAGTTTTTTATTGCAACACATAGCGGTCTACTGTAAAAATATAGTTAAATGATAAATTTTAATAATTTTAAAACAGTGTTTTCTATGTCAGGTAAATGTACAATATTATTCTTTAGCCCAAACAACAGTTTGAACTTTTGGCTTATGTCTTAACCCCAAAAGTCCCATTATAGGACTCTTGGAATGGAAAAAAATCTTGCAAATTAGATTTGTTTTAAATTGCTTTCCATTTGTAAAGCAACTAAAAAGAAACAACGCTTTTTTTCACTTCTACATCAATAATGTGTTAATACAGTCAAATAAAAGTCAATATCAATGAAACTTGACATAATTGAACAAAAGAAATGTTAAGATTGGTAAAGATATGCAAGTCAGGGTTAAACCTTAACACACGATTAATGCTTTCATGTACATATATGAGAACTTCTCTCCAGCTTAAGGTGTTTGGGTGCCTTAGTACCATCCCGCATTATGTTAGCTCTTATTTAATTCCATAACGGGGTTAATAACTTGCATAAGGGTATTGCTCTCTCATACATGACAGCCATATTTTGTCCCCTTTGAAAGACTAGCATTGTTCCTCGAGACCGTTCATATTCAAAGGTGGTTAAGACATCGTAAGTAGTACTGCGTCTTAAATGAACCATTTTAGATCATCTTGAAGCTACTTGTTATTGCTTTTCTTTATTACAAGTAAGTCCGTCCATGCAAAAATACAAGTTTAGGGTGATACAAAGCAGTAATTTTGCCCAAAATGTTGACAAACCTACTCTGCACATTTTCAGATGACAAATGCTGGGGTTTTTTAATTTCATCATTAAATTCTATTTTTTCAAAAAAATGTATTTTCAGACGTCCATTGCAACTGTGTGTTACCTACTGAATTTCAGAATAGCCAGTGGAGTTATGATAACCCAGCGAGAGCCACAAGTGATACTTTACAGTTCACGACAAGCCAACTGCAAGGATTTGATTTAACGAAAGCGGGTATCGATATGACTTCCTACAACTGCATTAAGAACGTGACCTTGTCTAAAACGGAGAGTATTCTTATATTTAAGTACGTGCATTTGTATATGGCAGATTCTAAATAACACCTAAATGGACAACATGTATCTATCATAATGATTTTGCAGCAAAAATAAAATGTATTACTAGTATCATAAAAGCGTCTCTTAAAGAATAATTGTCACATTTTTATTTGCCAGATTTCACGGAGTGAAAAATCCAGGTTATAAAACGGCGAATGTCCGTCGTCGGGGTGTGGGAAAAAATCGTAACAGTTTTTTCAGCAACTACAGTCTGCACCAAAAACTTTTTCAACAACTAATCCGACAACAAGTTCTTTAGAATTTTCCTATATATTTTCCTAACGGTGCAGGCTGCAACTAACAATGACAGCCTTTTGATATTTGGAACGCAGCATCAGCATGGGATCCAATACCGTTGATATTTTTCATGTGTGTCACTAACTTGCATGTTAACGAAATCTGGCCATTTTCATACCTCCGCAACTATAGCTAGAGGTATATTGTTTTACAATTTCCCGTTTGTCCCGCAAGTTTTCCGGACTTTTTTCCACTTGATTTCAGAACTTTTGGTATGTGAATCTATTAAAGTTACAAATCAGGTTTGCATTTCGTTCATTTCTGTTGATTTTCACCGAAATTATGGCCCTTAGGCTTAACTCTTTAATGAAAATAACAGTTTTCTGGACATTTTTCATATGCATCCAGACATGCCAGATATTCAGTTTATTTTTTCTTTGGTATGTAAGTCTATCATGATGAGTTACAAATCGTTCCGGTCCTATGATTTTCATTATTTATGGCCCTTAGACTTTTTTCCACACGATTGCAGATATTGAGCTAATAAAATATTCGTGTTTAACTCAATAAATCAAAGAGTTACATCTAGAATTACAAAAATGTTTGCTCGATTAGGTTTATATGTACGCGTCTACAGCACAAAAACGACGTCTTTTTTTTATTTTCTCAAAACGCTCTTGTTTTTCTGTGCAAATTGATAACGAAGAAATATAACCTTTAATTATTAATTGATTATTGCGATTGTAATGTGTAGACAATATACTAAAAGTAAATTTCATCAAACTCGAGTGACGTTTTGAACTTGGATAATTGTGCGCGAGTCATATAGAGTTTTTGATAAATATACCTCAGCATTTTAAAACGTCGTTCGAGATAAATAAAGTGAAACGTTATTCATTCATAGAACAGACACGAAGATTGTCAAATGAATTTTGATATACTTGCATATCACAGCGCAGTAAAGGCAAATTAAAGTCGGTTCTATAACGATAAATGTTCCTTCTCTAGAAATATCTGCACTATATTCCTACATGTTCATCAAACCCATAGTAGCGAGTTTTAAGGTCTGTTCTTATAGAAAATTGTGGGAGTTTTTTTGTTTGACTAAGGAACTTCATTTGATGGGCCGATAAAGAACACTAATGTTTATTGCGAAAGTTGTGGGGCATGACTAGGTCGAAACTATTGCTTTTTGTTAATTTTATGTGACTTGTCCAGGATTTATCATTTGTTGCCGTGCCAAAAGTGTAATTGGTATACAAATATTGTAAAGACAACACACAATAATGAAATACGCATCATTTTAACAGATTTCAGATAAGTTTTTATTTCTATTGTTTTTTTTTATTTGATATAAAATCACAGTAATTGCAGACATTCAAATTTTAAAGAGAAGATATGGTACATTCGGTTTTTCTCTCATTTATATTTATATGTAAACAACTTTCAATATTTAAGTTTTTGTCTTCTTGAAATGATGCTATAGGAGGTTGGACACTTTGTACAGGGCACGCATATATCTTGTATGTATATTATCGAGTGAGTGGCCAATAGACAGTCAGTTTCACAGTAAGTTGTTATCGAAGAGTTTACATCAAACCGCACGTGTATTCGACCACCGGTCATAAAAAGTTGATTACGAATTTTGAAAACTGATGATAAACGATAAAGGGCTGCAACTTTACATTATGTTAAAATATTGAAATTATATTTTTTTAATATTCAATGTATGGAAGGTGCGCTGTGTAAAAACGATTGAGAAGTACATACGTCATAGTTGACTTGTGCAACCTAGAAAACCGTCTGCATATTTTTTGGCTTTTTCCATAAAAAAGACTTGTAAGCAGTCATTCCTTTGAATTTAATTGGCACTTTTTGCTACTATTCTTTACATTGTCCTATGAAATGACATTTGTTTTTAACTAAAATCAATGGCCGTCAAGTAAGAATAAAAAAGTCGAACGTTTTGTTCATTTTTTGAAATAAAGTAGCCGCTGCATGAAAATGGGCTAACAAACAAAATAAAACATGTATATCTTGTATACTTTAATCAATTTCCTCAATAAACATATAATAAAATAGATGAAATAAAGGTATTAAGTAATGCTACAAATCTATCTTTCAAAGCAAGTAAAATATTTCATGTTATAGTTGTGAAGTACAACTTTTTTGAGAGTGCACTAGTTAAATAGTACACAAGCACATGTTGAATAGTACATAAGCTAAAGTTTATCAGTGCAACAGTGTACTTTGTTTATACACATTTGAACACGAAAAATACTAAATTTAGATAAAAATCGGCAATCACCTTAGACAAGAAATTTACTTAAGGATGTATTCTTTAAAAGGGTCATATCCATACTCAATATTTCCCGACCCGACAATACAGAGCGCTGCGAGAACTTTGCATACAACGCGATTGAAAACAGATATTTTGCGAAGTTATGAATAAAGGAAACGCGTGTCAGGCGTAGCAAGGTCACTTACCTTGTTTTCCCAGTATCAGGGTTCAAAGTGTGCCTAATTTACAAATGTATACAAGAGCGGTCAAAATATTTACATGAAATATGTTCTCAAAAAATTTCTATCAATATGATCTTTTTTCAACATGTTCTGAATTAAAACTATAAAAAGTGGGTCACTTGCTTAAAATTTTGCCAACATTATAATCTTTTGAAATTTTTGCCAGTTTTTGTATGAATTATTTCCCTTGAAGAATAAAAAAATGTATTTATATGTATATACGTTTGATTTAGGAGTTTGATAATAATTCAAAAGTAATCCTAAACTTTTAATATAAAAAAAAACTGTTTAGCCTAAATTGTATTCATATTTAATGACATTTGCACATATTGTTGCACTTTTTGCTTTTCGTGGTCACATGACCAGTGTCACGCTCTATCTTAAAATATATGAATTCGAAATTTTGTTGAAAATGACAACAATTTTAGATAAAAAAAAAGAAAAAGAAAGAATGTGTCCATGGATGCCCCCGTTGGCCCCAAATTAAAAGTTGAAAGTCCTACAGATCTGAGAGTCGCTTATGGCTTAGGATGCATTGTTTGTCATACTGAACCTTCCTACCAAGTACCAACTCATTTCCATTTACGGTTTCTAAGAAACGCTTTGCGGAATTATACATATACGTACGGACGTGCGAGCATAAGTAAAACCTAGTGCCCCCGACATGGCGTCGCGGGTTGCATAAAATGACAATTTTCGCATTTTTGGGACCATAAAAATCACTATATTTTACAAATACATGTAACTTGGAAACCGTATATATTGCTACAAAATTTTGTCTTGCAGTTTGCGAGCGTTAACGTTGTAGCGGCACAATTGAGCCTCCTCTTATCGAACTATACAGGAACACAAGAGACACCAATCGGGCAGTCCGAAGCCAAAAGTCAAGAAGAGCGAAGGCAAAATAGGTCATTACATAACAAAACAAGCATGGAACAAACAAGGGAGGACTTTAAAGTTTTAAAGAACTTTTAAAGCGAGCATAAGATATTCCTCTCACCATATTAAAAAAGGACATCTTTTTGCCCATTTCGAAGGACTGGGCATTGTTCCTCGAAACCACTCTCACAAATGGTGTTGTGAAGAGTCGGAAAATTGGTTCATGAAATTTTCACCTCAGACGAGGATGGAACCACGAGACTCAGTGTTAGTAGCCCGACACGTTAACAACTTTACCGCCGACTCCCTTTTATTTGAACAATGATCAAACCATATGGTCCGAACATGAAAAAGCTAATGATTTAATGACAGTTTTTTTTTGAAAATTGACTATTTCATTTCGATTTCATCTGGAAATATTATAATTAAAACAAAAAGTCGCATTTGCAGATGTAAAAATGGGTAACTCAGAAAGATCAAAGGCGAATCTAGCATACATAATCGGATAACAGAAAACAAAACACACTTACAAAACTGAACCGTGAAAATTGAAAATCCACCAATGTGAATTAAATCGTAACGAGGTAAAGCAAAAAATAATATCTACATTGTACCTATTGGTACTTTCAACTCTTCGTTGTACTTCTCAACTAAAGCAGTTGTACATCTCAACTGTCGCATTTGCACATCTCAACTTTCGCCAATCGTTAAAAGATGTACAATTCAACTTGTGCGGATGTACTAAAAAACTTTCGCATATGTACTTCACAACTTGTGCACCGATGTCGTGTTTTATCATTAAAGGGCACAATAAAACGACTCTTCACCCTTCAATATATTGTTATTTAGGTAGCTTATCTTTAGGATAAAAAATAATGTTTTAAATACTTATGATGTTTTATATACGTGATTTTCGGAATATTTATGTATAAAAGTATTTAATTTGTATTTATAAGAACTAAATTAAAGTCAATTTTAAGTCATTAGTAACATAAATGCCTTAATAATAGTTTCCAGTTAAAAAACATTACTGTTAGGCATATTTCTGGCATTTTAGATGTAAATTCCCAATTTCGGGTGTCTTTTTCGTCTGATTTACCCACAAGCCACCATAAAAGCACTAATCAATTTTAGCGGGTGTACTTCTCAATCGTTTTTACGCAGCGCACCTTCCATACATTGATATTTGAAAAAAAAAACATTTATTTGGTTTTGAATGTTTTAGTGATAGTTCAGCTTTATATAGCTGGACGAGGATATATTGAATTTATTCATAAGTTATAAAGATTTTGAACTACAATATATGGCATAATCGGGGTTCTTAACTTATTTTTCGGACCTGTATACTTATGTGTTGTTTATACAGGTCTATGATTGCATACTCTGACCTACACTTAATTATTTTGCAAATTTGCCAGCCCTCCTTTAAAATAAAACTTGATTACTACATTGTATATTTATAAAAAAAAATACAGTTTATGATAATTTTAACATTCTTTATAAAAATATTTTAGTAATCATTCCAATTTCTTGTTTTTATGTATAGGAAATTATTCTATTTGAAGAATTCAAAAATTACGCTTCTATATGTTTGATGAAACATACAAATTAGTTGAAAATTGGCAATGTTTGTTGGTTAATTTCGAAACAAAATCATGGGTTGCTATGGGTGGTCTTAAGTTTTTTTTTAAATTCTAAAAGTAAAAAGATTCGAAATTTCAAAAAAAATCAGCCATGGAACCCAAGGGGTTTTCTCAGAATTTAGTGTCAAAGATGACTTATCAAAACTGAAAACTACTTTTTCAAAAAAGTGTATTCATAAAACATTTAATTAATATACAGATATCGTATATCTGGGTTCTAAAATTGTATATCATGAAAGATGGATCATGTTTCTGATAAAATACAAAACTTGGACATCTGGGGTTAATTAGAAGTAAAATAGTTGTTTCAAAAAAACTCCAAATTTAGGGTCGTAAATCAAATTTAAAATGCTGATAGACGGTGCGCATTTGATCACAAGACTTTTGCACACGGCCTTAGGCTGTCGACCCTGCTCTAAAATGATGCACAATTTGAAATTTAATAAAGACTTCTTCTGATTGGACAGCCAATCAAAACCATACTTTTATCATTTTTTCAAAAGTAATCATTATTAATTTGTATAATTTTACGTAATAAAAACATTGTGCTCTGTTCTAATAGACACGATTGATTATTCTAGGACAGTCCTTTAATCCATACCTAACAAACTAGAAAAAAATAATATGATTTCAATAAAATAAGTAAAGATCTTATGTGCAGACAATTCAAATGCTCTCATTAAGTATCATAAAGTTGTTTTTTTCATGCATGAATAATTGAACAGTCTGATTAAAAAAATACGTCCTGTCCTGATTTAAGTTGTATTTTATTTACATGCATGGGTTGTTTGAAAAATTTCTAGTAATTTCAAGTAGTTACTTTGTTTATTGTCTGGAACTTTGTTGTCATTTTAATTTTTAATATCAAGTAATTTGTAAAAGATTTAGTAATCTATTTATTCATTTTAACACTTCAGAAAAATAATTAGTAATTCACTCAGATATTTAGTATTTTTACCATAATATGTTTTACTAAACGTTACTTGAAATGAGTATTAGAGAATATTTTTAGTACTTTTAAGTCATTATGTAAGTTATAAGAATACAATTTAGTACAAAAATTTAGTAATTGTAAGTATACAAAAATTACTAGAATAATTATTTTGTAATTAATTTTAAGAGTGTAGGTAGGAAAACAGGAAAAACACACGTATTTTTTTCTTTGTGGATTCATATAAGTACCACTCTTTATAAGAATCATGCAAAGAGCGTATAGATCTTACTTGTACCAGTAAGATTCAATTTATGGTTTCTTACTCTGTAGAGTCAGCTCCAATTTTGACTTCTACGGGTCAGTATGAATCTGACTTGTTAGAGTAAGAATTGTTGGTTCTTCCTACCCCAGACATAGGTTGATTATCTTAGTAATAATTTGGTTCCCCAGTTTAGATTTTTTTGGTTTTTAGTGTTCTATGCTCTTCATATTCATATAGTGTTTGGCATTTTCAATATGTTTGGTAGAGCGCCTCTGATGAGTCTTGAATAGACGAAACGCGCGTCAGGCGTAGCAAAATTTATTGTCTGGAACTTTGTTGTCATTTGTATTTCTATCAAATTTGCTCCAATATTCAATGTTTTTGAAATAACATTTCTAAAACTCAATAAATCTTATTCAAATTATATCACAAGGTCAAAAACGACATCCTGCATTTAGGATGAAAGAATCATGTGTAAATACATGAAATAGGAAACCGATTAACTGTAAAGTTTCAATTATCATCAAAGAATTTCATAGCTAATTATCTAAGTCTGTCATTTATATCCACAGTTTTTAACACCAATGTGGTTTATACTAGATAAATACAAAAAATCTAAATTACAAACCCATGATTATTTTATAAGATTTATAAAAAGATCTCAGTGTATAGAAAAGGAATTTAACCATAAAGAATATACTAGACTTTGATAAACAGACTTTCTAGTATAATCTGCTCTTAGCTAAAAATAAGGAGAATATAACTCTAGTTTGTTTAATCTGACTTGTACAAGTAAGATTGAATCTGACCATTCTGACTTAATTGTAAAAGTTGGTCCCCTGACTGTTGTGTACGAACAGACGAGAACTTGAACAGTGAGGAGTTTGGGTTGTTGTTGGATATATTTTTTTCTCAGCTATTATGCTACAGGTTGCTTTTACGATTAAGGATTTATTTTCCTCGATTTTGGTACGATTTGTGGTCTCTGGTTCAAAGTTTGGACTGTATCTTAGTTGTGTTGTGTTTGTGTACTTTTGACTTTAGCAGTACATGATCAGTTTTCATAATTCATGTATAAAATCTTTTCGTTTTCTACATTCGATTTTCCTTCCGTTTTAATGTAAGTTTCCCTATAATTCCAAGAGTGTTTATCAAAAATAACCCATTCATTGCTTTTTTAAAATTTATTCACATATTAGATTTTTTATAGGTTTTCCTGTTATGCTTGACAGACTGTAAATTGCAGCAGTAGAATTTTGGCTTCGGTTTCATTTAAAGGTAATAACAAAATTACCGAACTTGGAGAATCAATCTCAAATGTCCATAAGACAAGACAAAACAAGGAAGACATACCGGAAAAATTGAAGACCGCAATGGTCCTGACTTAATTGCGACAGGCATTTCAAAAGACATGGTGGGTTAAACCAGGTTTAAAGGTGCACCAAATCTCCTTCTTCTATTACGATCTTTGGGTCCGGTAGTTTTTTTTAGCAACAGATATAGTATGATTTTTATGTCCCCGCGACGACATCACGGGGAATTAAATTTACTCATGTTTGTCCGTTCGTACGAAATCTTTTCCCAGTAACCGTATATGGTTTGAAACAATGCCGTATGATACATGTACATCATGGCAAACTGTACTTTCTTGGCAACTTTAAGACTTTCCCAACTTCCACTTCATGTTGAAAGCCAGCGAGAGCAACCACATTCCACGGGCACATTCCTTCTTTACTTTTTTTTTCGATTCAGCACAAAAATATAAGAAAAAAAGAGACGACTTGTTTTTAAATTATTAATTTTACTAACCTTGAAAGTAACGTACCACACCTGCATTAGTGAATATCATATAACTTGTTCGTTATGTCACAGCTCGTGCGAATATTTCTGATTTTTGACCGACACTGTTGCCTTCGTTTCGGGTTTTAGACACGTGTTATAGGAATATACGACCTATACGCAGATAAATATTTTTGATTGCCTTCAACAGTTGTTGTCTGTTGGTTATTCTTAGATGATCACCCCACTATTATTTTATGTTTTTAACTGTACTTTAGGACTCTTAGATCACAAAAGAAGAGGGAGGTTTGAAACCATAAAACCTGGTTTATCTTAGCATTTTGTTTGCAATGACTGAAAAAAAATCTGCTATTTTAATATCTTAGATGAGTTTTTGCCTTACTATGTCTTTCATTCTTGAACATTTAAGATTGGTCATCCCAGCTTGATTTATTTGTTACTATACAACGGTGTTTCTGTTATACAAATTGTCTTGGGAAAGTAAAAGGGAAGGCCAATCTTACTTGAAGAGGGACCTTTGCGTTTTCCGAAGCCATCTTTTAGGTTTAAGAAGCAAAGAGGCACTAATGGGGCATTTAAGTGTCTAAAATTCGAAAGGGCAACGACCAAACCGGTAAACACGAAAACAACAGCACAAAAATACACAAAACACAAGATCAACCGAACAAACAATATTTCGGCATCAGAGGTTAAGAAAAAATATTCTAAAGAAGGATTTTCTGCTTTATTATAACGCTAATATACATGGTTTTTATATACTTATATTACATGTAATTTTTTTTTCACTTTACGATAACCCTGCTGTTCAGGAAGAGGTTACGTGATATGTAAATTTTGAATTCATCTCCCGAGGCTAATTACCTTATGACACCATCTTCTGATGCTGTTAAAGCGTTATTATGCCCGCTTCTGGTAATTCACTGTTTTCGTAATTCATTGGAAACCTGCATGGCGTCATTCATGACATTCTGGAAAAACTTAACGTTTCAGGCTATGTCAGATTCCGAATGTGATCATGCATTAAGATGTGCCTACTCCGGTTGATCAAAACATACATGTACTTGTAAACTTCCAGTCCGGTTTTCAAAAACAAACTTGTTATTTTAGCTTGGTTTAATGTTGAAGTATATGATGATCTAAAGTTGAAGTATATATTATATACATCATTTCATGTCTTATTTTTTATCTTACCTTTTGAGTAGCCCTTGATCATTTATCATATTTCTAGCCGTTCTGCTCTCGAGCTGATATAATAAGATAGTGCTTATAAATGGTAAGATATAAATAAGACATGTAATAATCCATACTTATCAACGTCTTTAGAAATAAAATGTACACGTATGCATTTCTAAAATTTTCTTACCAGGTCAAAACATTCAGTTAAATAATTGATCCTTCAGACGCCATTTTTGTGTTTTACCTGAAATATAAGCTTTTTAGCTCACCTGGACCGTCCATGTGAGCTATTGTCATCGCTTGGCGTCCGTCGTCCGTCATCTGTCCGTTCAACTTTTCAAAAATCTTCTACTCTTAAACCGCCGGATCAAATGAAATCAAACTTGGTATGTTTGTTATTTAGGGTGTCCTCTTTAAATTGCCGTTGGGATTTTTGATTTGATGAAAAACATGGCCGCGATTGCTAAAAATAGAACATAGGGGTAAATTGCAGATTTTCGCAAATTACTCAACAACGGTCACAGTATCAAAATTCTGGCATGGGTAAAAATGATCAGCACCTCAAGATCTACCTGCCCTGAAATTTTCAAGAAGATCCGAAAACCAAGGTATGAGTTATTGCCCTTATTCTGATTTTTTTTCCAAATTTTGCACTTATTTAACCCTCTATCTTGAAAACTATACAAGATATCTGAAAAATTAAAATTGCATATGATTAAGCACATCAAGATCTACAAAACTTGGTCAAAGTTCTATTGTGTATAGGAGTTTTTCCCCTTTAATTTAATTTAAACGTATTTTATTTGAAAATATTTACATACAAACACAAAGTACATCATATGGATTCGGAAACAAGCTTACGCTTATGTGAATCCGTCTCCAAGTTACATGACATATATAAATAAGGCTGATGATGAATTATCACATGCTCAAAATAGTACAATATTTTACATTTAACTGAAAGAAAAAAAAAACAGTATAAGGGTAGGATGAGAAAAGAAAAAAATAATAAAATAAATTAAAAAAAAAAGAAAAAAATGACAAGAGCGACAGTTTTCTCCTTAGACTGTCAAAATTGACCATTTTCAGTGTTTTTTATCCTATTTTCAAACGTTAACTTCTCTAATACCATAAGTCTCACAACTAAACTTGGTGTGGTAGTTCTTTGAGGTATGGTTTACAAAAGTGTCGTTTGGATTTTGAAAAGTCTCTATAGGGTCGAAGTTGTTAGATGTCTCCTTATAGGGTTACGGCCCCTAAAATAACGTTTGTTCATGTTTTTGGCCTATAGAATGAAAACTAAAGCAGATAGAGAAAATCTGTTGCTGGCATAAATGTTCAGTTCATTTAGCTCGACAAAAGTCTTCATAGGACCGAAGGTGTCAGATGACCCCTTATAGGGGTTACAGCCCCTAAAAGGTAAAAAATAGTGTTTTTTGCTTTTAGGATGAAAACTATTGCAGATAGAGAAAAGCTGTTGCTTGCTTAAACATTCAGCTCATTTAGCTATACAAAAGATTTCATAGGGTGGAAGTTGTCAGAACCCCTTATAGGGGTTATGACCCCTAAAATAACGTGTTTTTTTCATAATTTGGGCCTATACGGCTTCAGAATGAAAACTATAGTAGATAGAGAAAAGCTGTTACTTGCTTAAATCTTCAGCTCATTTAGCTTTGCAAAAGTCTTTATAGGGTCAACATCAAGACCAGGTGAGCGATTTAGGCTCCTGGGAGCCTCTTGTTATGTAGCCAAATTTGTAGAATGTTTTGTGATTTCGTTCACAAACACTTATCAAATTATAATTTAGTACTTTAATGGTTTCATTTGATTTATGTATTTAAAATATAAAATTAAACATTCATATAGACATTCTGCCTTCTCGTATTTTTTTTTTCAGGAGCACTGCCGGCTCTTTCAATTCGATTACTTTTGGAACCGACTACGTTTATCTGTGTGCAAAAGTCACTATTTTGTCAAATGAAGCTGTTTATTTTTATTTGCTAAATGGTAAGTAAAAAAAACTTAAGGTAAATTCAGTCCACTTCATAAAAACAAACATAAAAATTATATTATAATGTTACTTAGTATAATATTTTGCTATGTAAATAAATGCCTTTGTCTACATGCAAAATCGTTCATGTTTCCTTCCCCAGATCTGCTTATGACTTTGAAGTCCATGTATATAAAATGAGTCTTCTATATTTATTTGAAGTTTGTCATATATGTTTTTTTTTATTCTTTCACGTCCTACAACAATATTTCATTATAACTCAAATAAGATTGCAATATTGAGTATAAGATTGTAATTGATCATATTACCCCTCCCTTTCTATTATACGGAGGAAAGTCAGATTAAACATAAAAATAAACTTGTAAAGTATGTAAAGTATTTCAATCTTTTTTCTTCACTGAATATCTTAATTTCCGTCTTCCCGTGCGGGGCCCGGGAGGCGAATAGGCCCGCAGCAGCGCTAAGCTTGTCGGTAAAAGTCCACTAAAGAGCACTCAGAAACCTGACATCGGGGTCAGGCCGCTTTGCCCACAAAGCGACTGGGATGTGTGCCCCAGGTGGTTGAAAGGGGCAGCCCTGACATCGAGAGATGCGGGGTCGTCAGGCGATAATGCGGAAAACCTGACCGCAAACCATAGTGGTGCACCGTGTTGGGAAAAATGTCACGTTCCTCGCACGTTAAAGAACCCTGCTGCAGGTCTCGGTAAGAGTAGGACCCGTAGGATCCCCATGCAGGAGGCAAAATTTCCCGTCCCTACCCATCACTCCTTTTTCCAGTGGCAGTCAAAACTCTCCTACCCGATTGGCCTTGTGTCCCCATTTCCTCCACTTCATCATCATTTCATGTTCATTGTATCACCACTTTCATGTTCATCTCCCGGATATAGCCGAAATCGCGCTGCTTGGGAGTTAAGCAATAACTAACTAACTAACTAACTGTTCGTCTCTTTTATATATAAATATGTACAAATGTACATTTGGTAGCGATCTACATGTAGGTCTTATTGCAGAGTGGGGGGGGGGGGGTTCAGGGCAACTGCGCAACTGACTTGCCTAAGAGGGGACACCCTGTCTTGCATCAATGATTTCCTATATTACCAATTCTTTCAGTTCGACACCTTGACTGCTTTGTAATAATCTGACCATAATATTGAAGCAGTGGTGATAAAATTTTCACCCAGTTAATATTTCGTGACTCTCTGTTAGTGGTACAAAACGTATATTTCACCTTGATTCATATCTGAAAACAAATACAAGTACATGTATTGGAATTGTTTTTTTAGTATATAGCATAGATTTATATTTATATATCCAATTTGATTGCTCTAAATACACGAAGTCTGCGATATGCAATATAACAGAATCGATGAGTCGAAAGCCGAGATTAACAAATTTCCAACATTTGGCTTTCAAAATAATTTAAAGTGCATTTTATTTTATTATCGCGTATTTTATTGACGCTAGGTACATACATAAGAAAAATTAAACATTACATTTTGTGTTGTGTTTCGAGTGTGTATTTGATTTTTGCACAAAAGAATTCCAGGGTAAATGATACTCAAATTTTAAACTCAAGTAACAGAACATCAGGATCATCGGTAGAGTGAGTCCCGTGCGGGACCCGGGTAGCAAATAAGCCCGCAACAGAGCCTAGCTTGTCGTAAGAGGCGACTAAGGGTCTTGGGATTCTGACGCCGTGTCTGTGCTCAGCCCACAGAGCGACCAAGTGTGTACCCTAGGCGGCTAATTAGGATGGCCCTGGTCCGTTGGGATTGTCAGGTCTATAATACGGAAACCCTGACCGCTGACCATAGTGGGCCAACGTGTGTGGAGAGTGCCACTCTTCATGCACGTACAAGACCCCTTTGTGGACCGCCAAGTAGTGCACCACATAGGCTCTACCCACCTCTCCCCTTTTCCTGTGGTTCTGCAAATTTTTTATCGTTCCTTAGATTCCCACCCCACCCCCATATTTCATTTATCATCATCATCATCGTTTCATGTTCATTTTATCATCCTTTTCATGTTCATCGCCTTTAGATAACCTATATAGCGTTGCAAGGGCGAATAACACTAACTCACTCACTCATCAACTCACTCGGTAAAACGCTAGGTCCTTCGGAAGAAGGTCAGGACATATCGTTAGAAAGTCATGACCTCCATTTTTTAAAAAATGCCTGTAAAATCAAAAATACATCAATTGTAAAGAAATGGGGTATGTTGTAGGATTTTAAGGAAGCAGCGTGGTTTCTGGCCCAGTCTGTAAATAACCCATATAGCGTTGCACGTGGGCGTTAAACACCAATTAACTCACTCACTGGCCCAGTCAGTGCTAGATTTAAAGAGATATTCATGATTATCTGAAAAACGGAAATTGTCTCTTGCTAAAAAAAATTAAACAACATGAACAATACATAACTTCATAATTATTTTGTACAGCGTCAATAAGTAGTAATTTTAAATTGTACTTATTTGATTATAAGTGCCATGGTTTGGAAAAAAAATCGTTTGCCAGGTATATCATGTATTTTTTTATCAATGTATCGGCAGAAATGTAATATATATCGATAGAAAAACTGTTGCCGCAGGACAAGTGCATAGTTTTATTCTAATTCTGTATGCATGTAACTTGAATAACTTTACACTTGCAAATTGACCAAAAGTCCAATATCCTTGGTACATGCTTAGAGGCATGGTACTATAATTCAATTACAGTAATAAAAATTTGGCAGTATCAAAATATTTGGTCATAAGCAAAACTGTTTACGATCTGTTACCATAGTTTGTCGTGTGTATCAATTTTCGTGGTTAACCCAAAATAGACATTTCTTCGGATTCTTAATTTCGTGGTTTGTTCGTGTTGCTTAAAGGAATCAATACGTATACAAACAACACTTTGATGGATTCTTATTTCCGTGGTTGACTGTTCCCCCTCGAAAACCACGAAAAGTGGAACCTCACGAATAATAATGAAACCACAGTATGTCCTGGGAGAACAGACTAACAACAACAAAACGCTGATCGGTCACATACGTTTCTTGGGATTGAGAATCTGGTTATTGCCGACACAATTAATAGGAATTGCTATGCAAGTTATTGTAATGAAATTTGGTCAATATAATTGAAACGTCGGCAAATAACGACATACTTTGAACGATATAATATATTTTGTTATAAAAGGGAATTAATAAATACAGTTAAACAGTCTTATATTTTATCGTGAATTTATCGTGAAGCAAACGACTCTAGAAATTAGGGTGGGTCTTTTCAAAATTATAGGACAGGAAGGAAGATCTCCAGGTGTTGACCAGGTTAATCTGATGTCAGATAGTTTTATATCTTTAGCCGTTTTAAGTTATTTGAAGAAGAAAAAATTGCCATTTACCCCTTTGTTCTATTTTGAGCCACCGCGGCAATTTCCTCAAGTATGTTTTATCCATTCAATGCTAATGAACAACTACTTAAGTTTGGTTGTAATTCAATTGTAAGATGAGTTAACATTTGAAAACATTTACGGACGACGGACAATCATAAAATGAATTATTTGTTTTCATTACTAGTATTAACAAGGATTTGTGCGATTTAGAATATTACATGGTGTCATACAATATGTTCAGAAATAGCAGGTAGTACAAATGCTTTAATTTTATTGGTTAGTGACTACCCCGAATCCCCAATTATATTTTTATGAAACATACTACAGTCATGTACCTATGATGTTTTTTTTTTTTTTTTTTATTTATCTTTTAGATATCCAAACAACCATTTCCCCAAATGAACGAGTGTCAGTTTATGGACAACCGCCTACACTCGAAACAGATCAAATCTGTAATACTTACTGCACCTATGATCCATCAAGTACAACAATTCCAATCATTACAGATGATATTAGACACCTAACATTAGTTGGTGAGTCTTGACTCAAACAAGAGGACAACTCTATGTCGAGATATTGAAAACCCTTTACCAAAAACCGCCAATGTTCTTATAGATGAAGTTACAATGTAATAACAAAATTACCGAACTTGGAGATTATTAGACACCTTACTTTATATGATAAGTATATACCCAAACAAGTGCAACTCTTTATCGGGATGTTAAATACCATTTACATTTTTGTACCAATAATCTCCGCGGTACTTATTATCTTTGATAATCATAAGGCTCAAAGAGAGCGTAGAAGGATAGTAGGTTAGGAATTTTTGGAGGTATCGTGCCCTCTCTATGTCATTATTGTATCAAGTTACGATGACTTAATCCTTAATCAACAACCTTGCAGTGAGCGCTATAGTGATCTGTGTGACAAGCACTATATAATAGTTATATGATATAGAAGCAATGGTATAACGCTAACGGTATGTCTGCCTTGTTGTTTTTTTTAATCGGACGTTTGGGATTGATCAAGTTTTGTTATTACTTTTATTTAACTTTGTTCCGTTAAGAGTCACTATGTGTCATTCAAGTTAAACGTTTTTGGAATGCCCTATTGTGTTTATGATATTCCTTAAGTGTATACAATTTCGAGAAGCAGAATTTCAAGAATCTGTGGCGTAAATGAAAAAGTCTCTATATCAAGGTTATTCAGTGAAATAATATCATCCATCTAGGCTTAGGCTATATGATAGCATATTAAGCACGTCTACTGACTTCTTTGTCAATAAATGATTGTAAAATCTCTTACCATTTGTTGTTGAAAACGATTTGGAATGAAGAATTACGGTTGCTCCTTTGATTTTAAGTTTTATAATGGAAAGCATTCGACTGATTTATGGAGTAATCACATTCAAAATATTGATTGTATGGCCGTCAGCATTGCATTGACGGAACCGAAAGAGATGGAGTGGTTCATTTTGAAAATAGCAATGCTAGTATGGAAATTTTTTTTAATCCTAAACAAGGGTGTGCTATCATCATTTTAATCACCAACTGAAAGGTCAAAGGCGAAAGAAGACAATTTATTATTGTATTTATATCCTTTTTATACGGTATGTTGTGTTGTTGTTGAAATAACATAATATTAATGAGTTTTATAACCAGTCAATGCACTATTATTTTGTCTGCAGGTACAATAACCCATTTTTTAGGGAAGTTGGACAATGGGTTTAGCATGCCAGTCGTGAAACATGTATGCTTCTTAGATAATTATTGTGCAATTTAAAGAAAACATTTTTTTCTCAAAGCTTCAACACTTTCTGAAGGTACTTCTTTTGGTCAATTTTTGTGACATATATGCAATTTTCTACTGATTCCTTAATCTTTAACTTATGGTTCCAGTTGATTGATTTTACAACGAGTGGTTGAACAAAGACGTGTTTTGTATAACCCAACTCACTATTCAAAAACAGGAAGTTATTTGCCAACTTCCCTTGAATTGTAGACACGGTACAACTCATCATGCTAAAGCTTTATACCAAGTTTAAAAATAACTTCTTGAGTAGAACCCTGGAAATCTGTAACGGAAACTAAAATCTGTTAAGAATTGTTTTACCGGACTGAGTGACGAAATGACGGACGAATCGACAAGGTGGTTGCAATCTAGCGTCCTCTATTACGAGTCGGTTTATAAGTACTTAAACGGGTTGTAAAAGTTAACATTATGTACATGCGTATTTCAAGGAATAACCTCTAATTATCGGAATTAAAAAATTGCAAAGTCAAAAACCTAAAGTTTTAAAAGAAATTAATCTACCGGAAACCAAACGCCAAAGGAAGCGAAAATCAGCATAGAGAATATCCACCATTTGTAGTACCAGAAAATGATTTAAGCTAGGTTTTTAATCTCGAATATGAATCTTAGCGCACGATATTTTCAATTTGACCTTTAGTCACAACATTATGAGGTAAGTTATCTGTTCCCCAGTTTGGGGTAACCAGTATAGGTACTTGTCTTAGATTGGCCATACCGTATTTGCCTTGACCCTTGAGCACGAGCAAAATCCCCGAACTATTATTTAAACAACAACAAGAACAACAGATAAAGAAAGTTTGTCTTTTAGAGGCAGTAACAAATTAAAAGGTGGGACAATTTTCAAAATATTCATACTATCAACAAGACAACAATAATTCATTTTCTCTAAAATCTTGGTTTTTTAAGGTTCCTCTGCAACAATTCCTAGTGACGCCTCTCTGTGTCAACCATGCGGTGCATCATGTGCAACAGGTAAGATTTTAGTGCTAATATACTCACTAACAATAAATGTGCATTCCGAAGATACCATGTCGATGAAAAACATGCACAGAAGCCAGGTACCGTCCAAACACTAACCGATATTTTTTCTCTATATGTGCCGAAATTTGAATTACAACATCAAAATGCTAAAAAGTAAAACAGAAATTCCCACCTAGAATCATGAAATATAATAATTGCAAGAAGTGAAGAGTTACAAAAAAAAACATTGCATAGGTTATTAAGTCTTAAATTTACTGACTGCGAATTGTGTTTGATGAAGGTTCGTTATTTGCATGGTGTTGCATTCAAACAGTTTTCGTTCATTAAATCTAACATTCAACCTAATTTAATCAACCATTGTAACTATTAACAACAAAATGATAGGTAGACAATTTCCTATATGTTTAATACAAACCCAAACCATTTCAAAACATTCTCCTGGTCTACCAAAACAATCATCAAAGTGAAAACCCAAAATAATACCAAATATCAAAAAACTAAACGAACGGACACCAAGTGATGGCAGTTTAAAAAACTGCTTACATTAATAAGGGTGGGCCATAAAGGGAAAAAGACAATATAAAGTGGATAGCTACACGACAACGTCGCTGCTTGTTTTAATATCGACATACAGTAAAGACAACACAGCACAGTCATATATCAAAATAAATCTCATCTGCACAATACTGCAAAACCAAAAACCAAAATTTAAAAAAAAATTACCAAACCATTCAGTAAGACGTTGTCGTGCTGAATGAATGAGCAGTAAAAAGTACGCGCCAAAAATCTAGAAACCCCTGGGCGGGAAAATGAAAATCACAACGCCACTTATGATGAAATAACATCCAGGAGAAATTAATTTCATTCTAATTCATTTCATTTAAACGAATGAAATTACAAATATAACCAAGCCGTCCATTGACCGATTTTCATGAATGAAAAAAAAAACAATAAAAAGTAAAATAAATGAATCTTATTTCTGTAATTTTGAGCAAAATTTGTAACCTTGCTGCTTTTTAAGATATTGCAAGTACAACTCAAGCATACATTTTACGCATCAATTTCCCGTTTAAATCAATGCAAAATGTTCCGCGAAAAATATTGGTCGTGTTCTACTCACAATGTTTTAAAAACCATTGAAATAAGGATTTTGGTCCAAATTAATCAATCTTTATTTGATTTTCGTTTTACTGGATTTTATTTCATGAAAATTGGTTGCAGAACAGCTCGGCAATATCGTTTTGTAATTCTTTGGATTTGCATTAAACGTACGGGGAATTTTCTGTCTAACCGTAACTTTGTTTGAAGAGTATATATTGAGTGATATTTTGGCTAACGTTACTGTTATGCTGAGGTCTTATGGTAATTTTCGTATGACATTAGATATGTAGTCTTTTTATTTCATTTTTCATGGATCTTCGTTTTATGCATTGGCTTTAAACACACGTTTTACTCAAATCAATCAAATATTTGCAGAGGGTTTTAAAATTAACTTATTGCAAAGCTTGTCAAAAGTCAACGATAGGGGATGTGTGTGCAAGAGAGAGTTTTATTTTTAAACGCCATTTTTGACGTACCTGGGCCATATTGGATGGTCATTATAATGATGGAGGAAACAGGAGTACCGGAGAAAACCATCGACCTTGGGCGGGTAGTTGGCAATTTTTATCACATACAGGTGGGAAAGTCCCGTTTTTGTAAATAACAAGCGAGACTCGAACACCACCTAAGAGGTTATCGACTTGGTATCAGAAGTGTGGTATTTTAAACAACGCCTTAGACCACTCAGCCAACACGCGGCCCTTCAAAAGTCATCGACGGAAGTCTTGTGATGTCAAAATTAGCGCTAATGAGCAAAAATGTTTAAAACTGTTTTTCATTTTTTCATGCCAAAAATTTAAATCATAAATTCCAAGTTTAGCAGTTGTATTAATTTATAGCTTCAGTGCAATGCCCGACATTACCACCAGTTTCCCATACTACTGTTGATACGTCATTGCCTGAATATAACAATGGAGACACTGTGACGTATACCTGTGACGAAGGATATGACATCACTTCCGGTAATGAAACTAGAACGTGCATGGAGGATGGTCAGTGGAATGGAAACGCACCTGTTTGCAGTAAGTCTTTAAGTTTTTCAACGGTAAAACGTGCAATGTAATTTGGAGTACACTGTTTAAAATGGACGTTCAACGGATTTCAAACGTCAACAATTGGTCCATCACTTGGATATTACATGTTGGGTGTCAATGCTATTTCACCAGTAGATGTGTCTTGGGTAACGTCGCACCGTTCATTAGAAATTAGGTCACTGCGACCTTTATTTCACGCATGAACAACTTTGATTAATTTCTTGGTAAAGCTCTTTATTTCAGATACTACCGGTACATGTTGGGGGTCAATGGTATTTCGCCACTAGATGACACTTTGGTAGAAAGGCACCACCCACTACAAATAAGGTCATTGCAACCTATACTTTATGCAAGAACAACTTTGGTTTAGGTCCATATCCCTGGTAATACATATTGAGGGTCAGTGTTATTTGAAGAACGGGAGGGTCATCCTGTGGCTTATAGACACATTTTATGGTTTAATTAGTTTTGAGATAGAAGTTAGAATATTTGACCTTTTTATAAGGGAGATTTTTCTCATCTTTGTAAGTTATTTGTTGTACGCTTGTCAAATTATGATTAAATTGTGTTTATGATCTTTCAATCATACACATTGTACAAGTACTTCAAAATTATGAACCCTATATGTCTACGTCAGATATTTCTTTAGGAAGACGTAAGTCGCATGTAAAGTATTTTGGTCATCAGAAGTTTTAGCCAAACATCAAAAATATAAACTAATGCATATGAAGCATTCAAACAATATCGTCTTTAAAGACAGACTTACACATTTATTTTGTTAAAATATGACACAAGTAGCCGGTTTCATAACACATCTCAAATTTGAGAATTTTACTTTCACAGACATTCCTCTACAGCAACCCTATCTTACTTTAGAGGAAATCCTCAAATTTGAGAAAATACTCAAGCTAAGATGTTTTATGAAACCTAGGCCAGACCTTTACACCTTATATTTTAGGTAAAAAATCTTGTCCAGCATTAACTTCTGTTCAACACTCGTTGATAAGTCCTGCTAGTCCTACAAACAAATACAATGAAGTTGTCACATACACGTGCAATACCGGATATGAGGTTACTTCCGGAGACTTACAACGTACATGTCAAGCAAATGCAAAATGGACTGGGGATTCACCTGTTTGTAGTAAGCACGTTTATATTTGTACTATAAAAGTTTTCTAGGCTTCTGGAGGGCATAAGTTCACATTCATGTGTCTTTAGTTCCCATTTAAAATTGCAGGGTGTTTGCTTTGTTGGTTAAGTTCTTTTTTTTAAGGTCCATAACTTGGATATTACATGTTGGATGTCAATGATATTTCATCACTAGATGTGTCTTGGGAATATCGCACCATTTATTAGAGATTATGTCATTGTGACCTTTATGTCATGCATGAACAACTTTGATTAATTTCTTGGTAAAGATCCATATTTCATATAATACTGGACATGTTATGGGTCAATGATATTTCGCCACTAGATGCCCATTTGGTAGAAAGACACCATCCACTACATATTAAGGTCATTGCAATCTTTATTTTATGCATGAACAACTATGATTTAGGTCCATATCCCTGGTAATATATGTTGAGGGTCAGTGGTATTTCAAGAACGAGAGGGCCATCCTGTGGCTTATTGATACATCTTCTGGAGTGGTTTAATTAGTTTCTAGATAGAAGTTAGAATATTTGACCTTTTTATACGGGAGATTTTTCTCATCTTCGTTAGTTATTTGTTATACGTCTTGTCAAAATATGATTAAATTGTATTTATGATCTTTCAATCATACACATTGTACATGTACATCAAAATTATGAACCCTATATGTCTACGTCAGATATTTCTTTAGGAAGACGTAAGTCGCATGTAAAGTATTTTGGTCATCAGAAGTTTTAGCCAAACATCAAAAATATGAACTAATGCATATGAAGCATTCAAACAATATCGTCTTTAAAGACAGACTTACACATTTATTTTGTTAAAATATGACACAAGTGGCCGGTTTCATAACACATCTCAAATTTGAGAATTTCACGTTCACAGACATTCCTCTACAGCAACCCTATATTACTTTAGAGGAAATCCTCAAATTTGAGAAAATACTCAAGCTATGATGTTTTATGACTTTACACCTTACATTTTAGGCATAAAATCTTGTCCAGCATTACCTTCTGTTCAACACTCGTCGATAAGTCCTGCTAGTCCTACAAACAAATACAATGAAGTTGTCACCAGGGGATATGTTAGGGAAAGGGGAAGGAAAGAGAAATTTAACCTGGAAGAAAATGGCCGATTTTTTTCGAACGAGGCTCAGTCAGATTTATTCTGATTGGCTATCCGATGTTGGCCGGATATTCAAATTAGCCATGTGCTTTAAAAGCGCGGGGAACTTTGCCGCAAAGGCAAAAAAAAAAAAAAAACCAAACAAAAACCAAACTTATCGGTTATTAAAAAAAAGTCACCAAAAAATTACATTAGGGAATGTATGTGTAAAAACATGTTTCCAATGTTTTGTTTAAATGCTGATTATGAGAGGTTACTCCTTGAAATATACTGTAATTAAATTTAATAACCGTTTTTTGTTACCCGTTGTGGTATTTGTATTTTGCAAATATATTGAATCTTTTATATTTAATGTGTTAAAAATGTATATTTGTGGACTCAATCAATGCCAAAATTCTGTTTTTATTCAAAATTTAATAACAAAAAGAACTAAATCCTGATAAACATGTTTTTTAAGGCAGATGAGTGGAATAGACATTAAGTGTCTTTAGAGAAAAAATGCGCATGTAATACTAAACTAACAAACTCTGGTAATTAATCTCAAATGTCCAAGGGAAAAGACAAAACAAAGGAAGACACACATGACAACAAGTAATAAGTGTAACAGTGAAACTGTTACTAAGTCTCCCAAACGAAGTTTCCCAATTGACTCCCATGACTCTCCAATCTCAGACTCCCCTATGGTTACAAATGCTTTCTCTTAAAATAAGTAGTAATAAAATATATGGTTATAGGGTGGGGATCTCAATGGCTTTAAAGATATTAAGGATATTGTAATTTGAGGGGGGCGGGGCATGACCCCATGGGACCCCCCTATGGTACCAAATGATTCCTCTAATCATAAGGAGTAATAATATATATGGTTATAGGGTGGGGATGTCAATGATTTTCAAGATATTAAGGATTTTGTAATTTCAGGGGACGGGGCATGACCCCCCTGGGACCCCCCTATGTTACCAAATAATTCGTCTTATCATAAGGAATAATAATATATATGGTTATAGGGTGGGGATCTTAATAATTTTCAAGATATTAAGGATTTTGTAATTTGAGGGGGCGGGGCATGACCCCATGGGACCCCCCTATGGTACCAAATGATTCGTCTAATCATAAGGAGTACTAATATATATGGTTATAGGGTGGGGATCTCCATGATTTTGAAGATATTAAGGATTTTGTAATTTGAGGGGGGCGGGGCATGACCCCCTTACACCCCCATATGGTACCAAATGATTCGTCTTATCATAAGGAATAATAATATATATGGTTATAGGGTGGGGATCTCAATAATTTTAAAGATATTAAGGATTTTGTAATTTGAGGGGGCGGGGCATGACCCCCTAGGACCCCCCTATGGTACCAAATGATTCGTCTTAACATAAGGATTAATAATATATATGGTTATAAAGTAGTTATTTGAACTATTTTCGACATATTTAAAAAATATCATTTTTTGGGGTATTTGGGGGGGCGTGGCACAGCCCCTGGGGGGTCCCCATACTTGAATTTCAAGGAGCAGCCACATCTCATATGGTTCTACCACTGTGCCAAATTTGAAATAAATCGGTCAAGTATAAAGTACAAAAGGGCCCCGGACAAAGTTGGCGGCGCGAGAAAGAAGAAGAATAATAATAATAACTAGTGCTGACTGCGTTGGGGATGCCCAACACAAAAATATCTCCCAAACGTACGCATATTGTCGCTCTTGCATAAATTTTGACATCGCATCCTAGCTCACCATCATTTGAAACCCCTAGATACCAAATTTTGTCGAAATCGTAGCATTTTGACAGTTTTCCCTTTTTTGGGACCGAAAAATCGCATTTTCAAACTCGAAAACCGTAAATATCGCTTCAAAATTTTTTTCGTATTATTAAAGAGCTCCTTTTGCTCTATTAACCTGCAAAATTTCAGAACCCTGCGCACCTAGGTAACCGAGATATTGCAATGTCCTATATTATGACCTTTTCCTGTTTCCATGGAAACGGTGGCCATTTTGAAAAATTCGAAAATTGCATGCACACCTTTGAGACCCACCCTATCACCATACAAAGTTTCATTAAGATCCATCAAGTAGTTTTGGAGAACCGGTTTGGACACGTTCATGTCCGGAAGAAAGAAGAAAAAAAAGAAGAATAATAATAATAAGAAACAGAATAAAAACAATATATCTCCCAAACATAGTGTTTGGGAGATATAACTAGTTCTAATTGTGATCGCAAGCGAGTCACATATATGTCCCCTCACGTACCCCTCTTTGTCAATATGTCTCTTGGCATTTGAGATCACTTAATATACCCAATATTCATCAAAATAGGAGTAAGTTTTATTTTGGCGGGAAACGGCGGCCATTTTCAAAATGGCTGACTACAAAAAAATTTGTAAAAAATCAACTCGCCATACAACTATTCCCTTATAAACCAGTTTTCATAAAAATCAGAGTAACTTTAATGTTGGCGGGAAACGGCAGCCATTTTGAAAATGGCCAACGATAAAAAAAATTTTGATGTCAAAAATCAACTCGCCATACCACTATTACCTTGAATACCAATTTTCATCAAAATCTGAGTAACTTTAATTTTGGCGGGAAATGGCGGCCATTTTGGAAATGGCCGACGATACAAAATTTTTGATGTCAAAAATGTAATCGGCATACCATTATTACCTTATATACCAGTTTTCATAAAATCGGAATAACTTTAATTTTGGCGGGAAACGGTGGCCATCTTGAAAATGGCTGACGAAAAAAAAAATTTGGTGTAAAAAATCAACACGCCATACCACTATTACCTTGAATACCAATTTTCTTCAAAATCTGAGTAACTTTAATTTTGGCGGGAAACGGCGGCCATTTTGGAAATGGCCGACAATGAAAAATCTTTAATGTCAAAAATTAAATCGCCATACCACTATTACCTTATATACCAATTTTCATCAAAATCGGAGTAATTTTCAATTTTGGCGGGAAATGGCAGCCATTTTGAAAATGGCCGACGATAAAAAATTTTTGATGTCAAAAATCAAATCGGCATACCACTATTACCTTATATACCAATTTTCATCAAAATCGGAGTAACTTTAAATTTTGGCGGGAAAATGGCGGCCATCTTAGCCGCCATTTTGAAAATGGTTGCCAAAAAAATTTTCGATACCAAATATGAACTCGGCATACCACTATTACCTTGTAAACCAATTTTCATTAAGAAATAACAAAGTTGAGAATTTTTACATTACTATTACAAAATACAAAATACAAAGAAAGATAACTCAATATGACAAAAAAATTAATTTTCGTTTTTTTGCAAAATTTTGAAAACGGTAAGTCCGATTTTCAAATTTTTTTTTCTAAATGAAAGGTATTAAAAGTCTACACTTACCCCATAAAGGAATTTGACCTACCACTGCCGGATCAGAAATGCAAGGTAAAAATTCAACTTCGGTTTCGAGGAGCCATTTTGAGGCCCTTTTTTTACCTATAAGGGGTCGTTAGATTTCGACAAAAAATACAAAAAGCACAATCTCCCATTCCATACTCTTGATTTATGAAGTTTCAGCTTCCTACCTTAAAAGATGTCGAAAAAATGAGGTGGACAAGTTCACGGTCCAGAATACCGAGAAAAAAAATAATAATAATAACTAGTGCTGATTGCGTTGGGGATGCCCAACACAAAAATATCTCCCAAACGTACGCATATTGTCGCTCTTGCATAAATTTTGACATCGCATCCTAGCTCACCATCATTTGAAACCCCTAGATACCAAATTTTGTCGAAATCGTAGCATTTTGACAGTTTTCCCTTTTTTGGGACCGAAAAATCGCATTTTCGTGAATAACTCGAAAACCGTAAATATCGCTTCAAAATTTTTTTCGTATTATTAAAGAGCTCCTTTTGCTCTATTAACCTGCAAAATTTCAGAACCCTGCGCACCTAGGTAACCGAGATATTGCAATGTCCTATATTATGACCTTTTCCTGTTTCCATGGAAACGGTGGCCATTTTGAAAAATTCGAAAATTGCATGCACACCTTTGAGACCCACCCTATCACCATACAAAGTTTCATTAAGATCCATCAAGTAGTTTTGGAGAACCGGTTTGGACACGTTCATGTCCGGAAGAAAGAAGAAAAAAAAGAAGAATAATAATAATAAGAAACAGAATAAAAACAATATATCTCCCAAACATAGTGTTTGGGAGATATAATAATAATAATAATAACTAGGTATAATTGTGATCGCAAAGCGAGTCACAAATGTCCCCTCACGTACCCATCTTTGTTAATATCCGGCTTATTCAAAAAAAAAATTTTTGTTCGCTATCCATTATAAAGCTTAGATACCAATTTTCGTTAAAATCGGACCAAGTTCAATTTTTTACCGGAAGTGGCGGCCATTTTGAATTTTTCGACATTTTCGACTTCACGCCTCAATTCACAATCCTTTAAAACCCCTCGATATCAATTTTCGTTAAAATTGGAGCAAATTGAATTTTTACCAGAAGTGGCGGACATTTTGAATTCTTCGCCATTTTCAACTTCACGCCTCAATTCGCCATCCTTTAAAACCCCTAGATATCAATTTTCGTGAAAAACGGAGCAAGTTGAATTTTTACCGGAAGTGGCGGCCATTTTGAATTTTTCGACATTTTCGACAACGCACTTCAATTCGGCATCCTTTAAAACCCCTCGATATAAATTTTTCGTTTAAATCAGAGCAAGTTGAATTTTTACCGTAAGTGGCGGCCATTTTGAAAATTGCAGTCGATAAAAAAATTTCGATACCAAAAATTAACTTTGCATATCACTATTACCTTAAAATCCAATTTTCATCAAATTCGGAGCAAGTTTCAATTTTGGCGGGAAATAGTCAGCCATTTTGTAATTGACCGACCAAAAAATTTTTGAGACCAAGAAATCATCTTGGCATATTACTATAACCTACACATAGTAATTTTAAGTCTTCATCATTACTTCATTATTAAAATTATACCTAGAAATACTAAAGATTTGATATAATTTCGAATAATGTGGTATTCAATTATCTCCCCTTTTTTCGAATTTTTGCAAAATTTTGAAAACGGTAAGTCCGATTTTCAAAATTTTTTTTTGTATGATACCTCTTATATATACCTACTACATAGTGAAAGGAATTTTCCCTAATCTAGCCGGTTTGGAAATGCCAGTAAAAATTCAACTTTGATTTTGAGGAGCCATTTTCAGGCCCCTTTTTACCCTATAAGGGGTCGTTTGATTTTGACGAAAAAATCTGATTACACAATTTCACACTCCATACTCTTGACATATGAAGTTTCAGCTTCCTACCTTTAAAGATGTTCTTTAAATCGAGCGGACAAGTTCACACTAAAGAATACTAAGAATAACTAGTTCTAATTGTGATCGCAAGCGAGTCACAAAAATGTCCCCTCACGTACCCCTCTTTGTCAATGTCTCTTGGCATTTGAGATAACTTAATTTATCCAATTTTTATCAAAATAGGAGTAAGTTTAATTTTGGCGGGAAACGGCGGCCATTTTTAAAATGGCTGACAATAAAAATATTTCGATGTCAAAAATCAACTCACCATACATATATTACCTTATATACCAATTTTCGTTAAAATCTGAGTAAATTTAATTTTGGCGGGAAACGGCGGCCATTTTGAAAATGGCCGAAGATAAAAAATTTTTGATGTCAAAAATCAACTTGCCATACCACTATTACCTTATATACCAATTTTCATTAAAATCGGAGTAATTTTAATTTTGGCGGGAAATGGCGGCCATTTTGAAAATGGCGGCCCAAAAAAAAAATTCAATTCCAAAATTGAGCTCGGCATACCACTATTACCTTGTAAACCAATTTTCATCAAAATCAGAATAACTTAAATTTTGGCGGGAAATGGCGGCCATTTTTAAAATGGCCGCCCAAAAAAAAAATCTCGATTCCAAAATTGAACTCGGCATACCACTATTACCTTGTAAACCAATTTTCATTAAAAAATAACAAAGTTGAGAATTTTTTTCATTAATATCACAAAATATATGGTACAAAGAAAGATAACTCAATCTTACAAAAAAAATAATTTTCGATTTTTTGCAAAATTTTGAAAACGGTAAGTCCGATTTTCGAATTTTTTTTTTTAAATGAAAGGTATTGTATATCCGCACTTAACCTATAAGGGAATTTTTCCTACCCCTGCCGGATCAGAAATGCCAGGAAAAATTCAACTTCGGTTTCGAGGAGCCATTTTGAGGCCCTTTTTTTACCTAAATGGGGTCGTTCGATTTCGGCGAAAAATACAAAAAGCACAATCTCCCATTCCATACTCTTGATTTATGAATTTTCAGCTTCCTACCTTAAAAGATATCGAAAAAATGAGGTGGACAAGTTCACGATCCAGAATACCGAGAAAAATAATAATAATAATAATAATAATAATAATAATAATAATAATAATAATAATAATAATAATAAGAAACCGAGCAAAAACAATATGTCCCCGACACTTCGTGTTCGGGGACATAATAATAATAATAAAAAAAATAATAATAAGAAACCGAGCAAAAACAATATGTCCCCGACACTTCGTGTTCGGGGACATAATAATAATAATAATAATAATAAGAAACCGAGCAAAAACAATATGTCCCCGACACTTCGTGTTCGGGGACATAATAATAATAATAATAAGAAACGCAACAAAAACAATAAGTCTCCAAACTTCGTTTGGGAGACTTAATTAAAAGATCAAAATGATCTGGACTTGGTACTGGCATTTCTTAAAAAAAATGCCTTGAAAAACAAGACTAACCTACTTGTGAACTTTGATAACAAATGCATAAAAAATCTTAAAAAATCATCTTCACCTATCAAAGATAAGAGCTTTGACCCCAAATCATACAATGAATTTTATTTCATATTATTATCATTAAATTGTTACCAAAGAACATCTGTTACTAAATAAATTCCTGCCATTTTCTGTCTCTGTATACTGCCGAGGAAAAAGTGCTTACTGAAATGGGAGTAACAAATAATTAAGTGAACTGTCTCATCATGTTGTCTTATGTGTTTTGTTTATTTTGAAATTTGGTAATAATAATGAAACTTTTAATTTAGGTATTTGTTTGAATCTTGTGTATTATTTTTTTTAGTCTTGGGCCAATGCAAGACAGCAAGCAGTGACCTCTGTTGAAGACTGTCGAGTGTTTTCCATTGTGATTTTTTTAATTGCCGTTTCTTTAATGTTGGTTGTGTCGCGTACACTTATTCCACATCTCTTTATTGTCTATTTCTCTTAAATGTTTACTTGCCTTTTATATCCTGGTCGTTTTGAAGAATTATGTACAGAGTCTGAGATCTAATTTTGTGTGATGGTGGTTCAATAAGCTTGTAGTGTTTAGAACGACAACAAATCATATTCATCAGTCAATAGATGGTTCTAAATCAAGCATTCAGGAACAGTCTCGTTTGTTTTTGTTTTTCCCCCTTGTCTTAAGACCTTAAGTTCTCTATTATTCGTGAGTGTGTGTTAGGGGTTATCACCTTTTTGGGGCATTGGTTCTCTTTTAAATAGAACTATCGCATATCAATTTTTTACCATGTTTTATATTTGTGCTTTGTAAAAGATAATTAAAATAACAGAAAGATTGGGGTAAAAGGGCCCTTTATATACACCTGTTCTATGTCAATAATCTTTGTCAAAGCTTATATTTGTATTCATTTTCATGTTGTTTGTTCTACAATCAGATGGTGTCTTTTCTTTAATATTAAAGGATGCTAGGAATTTTGAATTGCATGATAGCAGATACAGTGATTTCTAGCATAGTACTCTTCCCTTCTTCCCCCAAAAGAGGGTTAAGAAGGGATTGCCTTAACAGATATATGAACTGAGGGACAAACAGACAGGTGGCTTCCTATATATCTCCTTACTTTGTGGGGATTTAGAAAAAAACAAGTGTTTATACTAAAGTATGTCTGGCCTGCAAGCATCATCAGAAATAGTAATTCTTTCGTATTACTCTATTTTATTTACCAGGTTGGTCACGGGTCAATTATTTCGGGCTTGTTGGTTTAAATCCTACCTAAAAGACAGAGAAATTTAAGCTCCGCCCAACCTTGTGAATAAATAGAGTTATTCTTCCACTATATTTTCATTTATAAGGATTTTCAGTTTCTGCGATCAAAAGGTTTTTTTAATACATTGCCAATATAAGCAATTAAAATTATCAAACTCATTAAACCAGAAAGTCAAAGTCAAAAGATGGGGATGCAACTGTGCTAAGCTATTTCTGAAGCATATGCATATCAAGTTTCATCCACCTAGTACCTATAGTTCTTGAGGTATGGAGGTGCTCATAAAACCTTAACACTGCTATTATCATGATTATATGTATTGAAAATCACTCTTGTGCTAAGCTACACAAAATGTACTACTGGGGCATATACATACCAAATTCCTAGGACTTCTAGTTCTTGAGATATAGAGGTGCTCATAAAAGTTAATGCCGCCCATGGTAAAGTTACACCTTTGTCCATCTCTGCTTCGCAGGGGAGACAAAAAGAGGTACCAATGAGGCATTCAAATGTCAAAAGTTTTAAGATGAAAAGACTATATCAGTCAGCTATAACAAGAGCAACACAAAAGCACACAAAAACAACAGAACTATAGTCAGCAACACCAAGTCAAGTCATAACAAGAGTGAACTCTGTTGCCCCATAAGGTAGCAGTTCCTACTTGTTGGAAAACACCTGTCACATTACAAATTGTGAACTAGAAAAACTGTGAGCACCTTGTCACAAATAAATTACCTTGCCAGTCGGTCCCAAATCAATCACATCTTATTCTAGAATAGCAGGTGCACATGTACATTATGTCACAAAGATTGCCAGAAAAATTTCATGAAAATCCATTGTGGGCTATAACATATAATTTTAACATGGCAAGTGCACATCCACATTAATTCACAAAGATTGTGTGAAATTTTCATGAAAAATCAAGAAGGAGTAACAAATACGAGATAGGTATGGACAGATACACCTAACACTAGATATACCCCCAATATTTAAATGTGGGATATGATTAAGATGACCAATCCAGTAAATGAGGACAAACCTTCATAGATCTGTGATTAAATTCCCGTATCTGTACAATGTATATTAATTTATAAACATCATTTGTTTCCAACATGCAATAATTCTTTCATGCATACTAAGATTCAAAAATAGTTGGTGTTAGAGAATAAGACATTTTTAAGTTATGCATGGATGACCTTCACATAATCAATTTGGGGTCTTTCTTTGACATTGTTTGAGGTCTCTGGCTGTGTTGGGAGAGGCAAAAACTGTTAAATTTATGATGCACAAGAGTTTCTTCCGGGTACTCCGGTTTCCTTTACCATTAAAACTGACAACATTATATGACCCCGTGCGTCGATAATAAAAGGGCGTTACACTCTTATGAACACACACACACACACACACACACATTTTTTTTAATTGTGTTACATTTTATATTTTTGTCTTTCTTATAATCAAAATTCCAGGTATTAAATCATGTTTAGCTTTGTCGGCACTCGCACATGCAACTTCCAATCCCAGAAATCCAACTAATAATTACAACGAGGTAGTAACATACACTTGTAATACAGGATACGAAATAACTTCCGGTAATGCACAAAGAACATGCCAAGATGATAAGACATGGAGCGGTAATCCTCCAGTCTGTGGTGAGTAAAAGTCATATATTAGAAAAAAAACGAATCTAGTTATGTTTTAAATATAGGAAAGGTTTCGGGTTTAACATATTTCTGCATATAGATTCGTTTCCTGTGTTGTACACTTACCTGGTCGGTACCATTATTTAACATTATTTAACAGTTCAATTATCTACAGTTTTGTTGCACTAGTCTCTCTCTTTTATTTCTATACATTAATATTACCTATTACCTATTACTCTATAATAATACGAAAAAAAATTTTGAAGCGATATTTACGGTTTTCGAGTTATTTACGAATTTGTGATTTTTCAGTCAGAAAAATGGGACTTTGTCAATCTTTTTTGTGGGTGCAACTCCTCGGACACTACTGAACCAATGTTGCTGAAACTTTACACACTGATAGGGTACTGTTAGTAGGTGATCATCCCATATTTGAAATTTTTAAAATGGTCGCCGTTTCCATGGAAACCGGGAAGAAAGGTCAAAATATAGGACATCCAATATCTCGGTTACCTAGGTGCACAGGGTTCTGAAATTTTGTAGGCTGATAGAACAAAAGGTACTCTAAAATAATACGAAAAAAAAATTGAAACAATATTTACAGTTTTTGAGTTATTTACGAATTTGTGATTTTCCGGTCCTAAAAATGGGACTTTGTCATTTCAAACATTTTTGTGGGTGCAACTCCTCGGATACTACTGAACAGATGTTGCTGAAACTTTAGACACTCATAGGGTACTGTTAATAGGTGATCATCCCATATTTTGACAACCTATTTCTATCGTTTCTCAGAGAATATATTGCTTGAATTGACATACCACACAACTTTTATGCGGCGGCGGGGGACATATGGCTACGCTTAGCAATCTTGTTAAGCATTAGAAAAGTCTCCATAGGGTTGAAGCTGTCAGATGACCCCTTTTTGGGGTTACAGCCCCTTAAAGGCGAAAAATAGTGTTTTTGGCCTATAGAATGAAAACTATTGCAGATAAAGAAAACCTGTTGCCTTCTTAATTTTTCAGCTCATCTAGCTCTACAAAAGCATTGATAGGGTTGAAGTTATCAGAAGACCCCTTATAGGGATTACAGCCCCTAAATTAACATGTTTTCATGTTTTTGGCTTATATAATGAAAAGTATTGCAGATAAAGAAAAGTGGTTGCTTGCTTAAATGTTCAGTTCATCGATTAAGCTCTAAGCAAAAGTCTCTAGAGAGTCAAAGTGTTCAGACGACCCTTAGAATAACATTTTGCACTTTTTTGCCTACACAATGAAAACTATTGCTGAAAGAGAAAAGCTGATGCTAACTTAAATGTAAATTTAGCTCTACAAAGTTTTTCAAAGGGTTAACATCAAGACCAGGTGAGCGATTCAGGCTCCTGGGAGACTCTTTTTACATTGATAAAATGCTGGTTTTCGTTTTATCCTTGACACTAAGTTTTTATCCTGGTAAATAAATAATAGAAAAAAAGACTTGCATTAAAAATTAAAGGAAAGCTTACATTTTAAATCTGTTTGTTAATTATCAAATTATTTTTATTTTATTGTGCACCAATATTAACACAATTAGTCAAGATGATCCAGAATCGTCCTAGGGCAAATCTGGTTGTCTGAATTTGTCCTAGGACAAATTGGAATTCTGATATACGCTGGATTAAATCCAGGGCAAATCAGAATTCCAATTTGTCCTAGGAGGATTTCGGATCGCCCTGGATTCCAATTTCCCTGTAACATATATGTGCCTCATTGTTTGTAAAGTAAAATGAATAATACCTTTTCTAATTCCTTTTTTAGTGATGAGTAGATGTGTGCACCTACAATTGTAACATCTTCCTTAGACCTTTGAGTGCCAATGGCTGTTTGGCAATTGTTTTTTTTTTACTCTTATTAGTCCCTACCGTCGAAAGCCAAAGAGGACTTCAGATTTGGACTCCGTACGTCCGTCAGTCACGTTTCAGTTTTTCGCACTTTTTTCTACACGCTTGTTATTAATGAAATGATTTTCGATATGTGTGTTTACTATGATGAGTAACAGATCAAGGTTTGGGTCTGCTCATAATTACGGGAGTTATGACTTGTTGAACTTTGAAAATTCTATAAAATTTCAATTCTGTGCACTTTTTTCTATACGCTTTTAGATAATGAACTGGTTTTAGATATGTGAGTCTACAATGAAAAGTTTAAGCTTATATTTAGCCAAAAGTAAGATTTATTTGAACATTTTCTTAAATATGGGGGCGGTAGGAGATTCTGTATTGTTTTGCAATTCTTTAATTTTCTAAATGCTAGTATAATTTTATTTCTACAGGAAACGACGATGACAAGTACATGAAGTATTTGATACCACTGATAGTTGTAGCTGTTGTGTTTTTCATTGGTTTTGTGATTATTCTTATTGTTCTCCTGTACGTATTAGTCAAAGTAAGGTGTTTAGTAGCATTTTCTGCCGAATTCATCATTTACCAGTCTGAAGAATTATGCTTTAATTTAGTACTTTTAGACTGAACAAAGTAATAACAAATCAATCGACAACGTGCGTATTTGTAGAAATTTCTGTACATAATTAAGTATTCAATTGTCACTAATGGTGACCAGTGATTGTTGTTTCGTTCTTTCATTTATCTAAAGCAATTACGTTTAGACCATAATCTGCCTTTTCAGTATTTTTATGCCTCGCCTACAAAGTTGGAGGGCATACAGTTTTTCGGTCCGTTCGTCCGTCCGTTCTTCCGTCCTTCCTTCCGTCCGTCACACTTTAGTTTTACGCACTTTTTTTCGACATCCTTCCATATATTCAAAAGATTTTTAGTATGTGAGTCTACCATGATGAGTTACAGGTCAAGTTTGAGTTTCGTTCCTGTTCACTGATTTTGACCTTAATTATGGCCCTTGAACTTAGCAAATTTTGTAAGCATATTAGTTTTCCGCACTTTTTTTACATTCTTGCATATATTCAAAAGATTTTTGGAATGTGAGTCTACCATGATGAGTTAAGGTCAAGTTTGAGTTTCGTTTCGGTCCACTGATTTTTTTGCCTAAATTATGGTCCTTGAACTTAGCAAATTTTGTAAAAATAACAGTTTTCCGCACTTTTTTCGACATCCATTCATATATTCAAAAGAGTTTTGGTATGTGAGTCTACCATGATGTGTTTCAGGTCAAGTTTGAGTTTTGTTCCGGTCCACTGATTATGACCTAAATTACGGCCCGTGGGCCCTTGAACTAAGCAAATTTTGTAAAAATAACAGTTTTCCGCACTTTTTTCAACATCATTGCATATATTCAAAAGAGTTTTGGTATGCAATTCTACTATGATGAGTTACAGGTCAAGGTTGAGTTTCGTTCTAGTACACTGCTTTGACCTAAATTACGGCCCTTGAACTTAGCAAATGTTTTAAAAAATAACAGCTTTATTGTATTTGCTAGCGGGGCATCAGTGTAATCTTGACACATTTCCTTGTTACACTACGGTCTTGTTTATAGATGTGAAGAACAATTCTTTGTAATCACCCTCTCCAATACCAAAGTGCCAACTGTGTTACCATCTTCAATGTTCTTTATCTAGTCAGCTTTCAAATTGCATTTCGCCGCTGATAATTTTACATAACATTTAGTGAGAAAGAATTAGTCTATATCATAATACCCTGAAAATTGTTCGAAGTGTTGGCTAAATAAGTATAGACAAAAATTGGTCATTATGCATAACTTTTGCCAGTTTTTGTAAAACAAATCAATTTCATGATTTAAGAGCCTTATTCTGAGTTCGTTTTTATCTTAAGTTTTGACAAACCTCTATGACAAACGTGATGACTTCAACTTTCCAATAGTTAACTTTCCCTTTCTGTGTAGCAACATTCAGTCCGCTCCAGCATATGGAGTTTACATATCACAATTGATTCGTTATTCCAGAGCATGTGGGGAGTACAACGACTTCCTTGATAGAGCTACACGGCTGACAAGCAAATTGTTAACACAGGGGATGAGCACAGATGTTGGTTTGACATAGAGTTTTGTAATGTCATCCTTTCTGGATTTGACAAACACTTAATCGATCTTTGGTAACGTAAGCAGGAACTGCTTACTCTTCCGGAGCACCCGAGTTCACTCTCGTTTCGACTTGAGTTCGCGATGCTGAATGCGGTTTTGTTGTTATGTGTGTGTGTGTTTTATGTTGTTATGTGATTTGTTTTGTTGTGATGATTTTTTGTCTGCCGGTTTTGTCTTTGACTTTACGGTTTTATGATACTGATTACCCCTTTGGTACACCTTTGCTTCTTTTTTAAAACTCTTTTACAGACCTTCAATAAGATTTCACATTAAACTCACTAAAATTTTCATAATTTTTATTTGTTTTTTAAAGCTTGAAAATAATAGGGAGCACAACTCGTAGCGGCCAGCGAAAGCAGAGAGCTCTTCAGCAAGTTCCCGCAAAAAAATTGCCTAATGCTGATATTGATTTTTTTTTTTCGTTCGGATATGCTTTTGTAGAAAAAACATGTCCGCCGTGAAAAATAGTTATACCGCTTCTTAAAATATGTTTTGTGTTTTAAAACATTGAGAAAGTTTGAAAAATAAGTCATGTATAACTCTATTTTATTCACAAGGTTGGGCGGAGCTTAAATTTCTCAGTCTTTTAGGTATGATTTAGATGAAGAATCCCGAAATAATTGACCCGTGACCAGCCCGGTCAATAAAATAGAGTAATAGTAGGGCAAATGTTTACTAGCAACGGAATTTATTTGCGCTTTTCATTAACTTTTGGACATTGCATATCAATGAAGTAAATATTGCAAACGACATTATTGAAAATTTGGAGCAAAACTTAACATGCTCATAGGCGCCTTTTCAGAATCAATCACAAAATTCACAGCGTCATTCGTCAAAATTAAATATGGGGTATTTGAAAGAAGTTTTTTTATGATTATCAAGTTAAATAATCAATTCTTCGTATTTTGCTTTTCTTTCAAATGAAAAAAAAGTTGAATAATTATGCTGTGGTCGCAGCTCGGCAATGTCTAAATCTTATTATCTAAATGGTGTTTAAGTGGAACGGATATCAAAATGGGTATTCTTGCATGTCATTTTGTGAATTATTGGTTTCCAACCTTTACAATGAAAATGAGCAAAATCTGTGTGATTCAAAATATTTTGAATCGTTTATAAAGTTTTGCCATGTTTCTAAACTCAGCAGGCAATTGTAAGGCATAGTGCTACAATTTGTTAAAAATTATCTCCCACGCTTGATACTGTGCTTTGTTAGATTTGTTACAAGCCCCTTTCTAATTATGAGTGATTTCTAATTTCAAAATTATATTAAAGGGCCATTTAGTATCAAAGATAAATGTGAGATGTTGTGGTAGAATATCTTAACTAGAAAATGATAAACTAAACATATTACTAAGAGAGGGACTTGTTAGAGTTTGTTCTATGCAAAGAGTCCTCCGTAAAATATTAAATTGCCTGATCTCACCTCATAATAGAATTTTCCTTTTATTTAGTGGCAGCCCAAATGTGTTAACCTTGTTTTAATTCACTAAATGTTCATTTTATCATCCTTTTGGTGTTCATTTCAATATAGAGCGATACAAAATGTAGCTATGTAACTAATTAATGAGTGAAGATTGATTTAATTACAGCTCAAGAACAAATGCCTGTTCAACCAGTTCTAGATCTCATAAAAACGAAGATCAATCAGCCTATGAAAACCCATTGAGTAATCCCAGCCAGGACAATCGTTATCAAGAGCTAAAGAAAATGTCAACTAACAATGAATATGAAGAAATTCCAGCGGATAAAATGATCAATTTGGCTTATTTACCAGTAATCAGAGCACATGATTCTAAAACAGCTGTGAGAAATAAATCCTATCAGTAACTGTTACTACAAATAACGTTTATTTCACTATTATCTCATAAGGCCATATAAATTGAATAAAAACTAGATTAAAGTATTGGCGTATTTGGCCGCAGCTGTATTATTAATTATATAACTACATTGCATATTTATAAACAAAATAAGTTCACAATTTTGTTGCCACAGATCATGACAACTAAACGAATTAAATGTTCAAATGTATAATTTGGTTACCTCAGATTATGGCAACCACAAGTTAAATGGAAAAAATAACTAGATAACTAACTAGATAATTTCACCGTGGGTATCACAGGTGTAAAACGTTTATAAATGCTTGACTGTGGGTAACACAAGTCAAGAATTTTTATGAACTAGATAATGTGTCTATGAGCCACAGGATGGCCCTCCCGTTCTTGAAATATCATTGACCCTCAATGTGTATTACCTGGGATATGGACCTTTAACAAGGAATTGATCAAAAGTGTTCATGTGTAAAATATAGGTCGCTGTGACCTTATTTCTGATGGGTGGTGCCATGTACCAAGACTCATCGAGAAGTGAAATATTATTGACCCCTAACATGTAGTATTCAAGATATGGACCTTAACCAAGAACTTAACCAAAGTCATTCATGCGTAAAATATAGGTCACAGTGACCTCATTTCTAGTGGATGGTGTCACTTTACCCAAGACACATCTAGTGGTGAAATATCATTGACCCCAAACATCTAGTATCCAAGTTATGGACCTTAACCAAGAACTTAACCGAAGTCGTTCATGCATAAAATATAGATCACAGTGACCTAATTTTTATTGGGTGGTGTCATGTTACCAAAGACACATCTAGTGGTGAAATACCATTGACCATCAACATGTAGTATCTGAGAAATGGACCTTAACCAAGAACTTAACCAAGTTCATTCATGCGTAAAATATAGGTCACAGTGATCTAATTTCTAGTGGGTGGTGTCACCTTACCTAAGACACATCTAGTAGTGAAATATCAGTGACCCCCAACATCTAGTATCCAATATATGGACCTTAACCAAGAACTTAACCAAAGTCATTCATGCATAAATTATAGGTCACAGTCATCTCATTTCTAGTGGATGGTGTCACCTTACCCAAGACACATCTAGTGGTGAAATATCATTGACCCCCAACATCTAGTATCCAAGTTATGGACCTTAACCAAGAACTTAACCGAAGTCGTTCATGCATAAAATATAGGTCACAGTGACCTAATTTCTAGTGGGTGGTGTAGCCCTACCCAAGACCCATCTGGTGGTGAAATATCATTGACCCCCAACATCTAGTATCCAAGTAATGGACCTTAACCAAGAACTTAACCAAAGTGTTACGGACGGACGGACGGACGGACGGACGGACGGACAAGGGTAAAACTATATGTCCGATCCACATACGTGGTCGGGCCATAAAAAGTAGAAATTGACACTTAAGCAGCGGAAATCGCAACAGTTAGAAGTTAAAATAGAACAATTAAATGAAAAAATTATAATTTCAAGCCCTACAAGTTCTAGTCCAACTGGAAAAGACATTAAATGTGTCACACATGATCTTCGACGTATACAGCTAGCAATATCGTCATATTCACTTCAAACATCCGTACAGCATGGATCCAGGAAGCTGAAATTGATACAAAACAAACAGCAGTAACTGAACTTTAAAGAGGGGGGGGGAGGGATGGGATAAAATTTTCTAGATCTGCTCGGTTGAAATGCTGGTTTGAAAAAGGCGGAAATTCTGATAGGTTCAACCAAGTACCACAAATTATAACTAAATAAACAAAGCACTACAACGGCCAAGACGATAAATGAATTTAAGTATCAAAACTTAAATTCTATTATCTCATAAGGCCATATAAATTGAATAAAAACTAGATTAAAGTATTGGCGTATTTGGCCGCAGCTGTATTATTAATTATATAACTACATTGCATATTTATAAACAAAATAAGTTCACAATTTTGTTGCCACAGATCATGACAACTAAACGAATTAAATGTTCAAATGTATAATTTGGTTACCTCAGATTATGGCAACCACAAGTTAAATGGAAAAAATAACTAGATAACTAACTAGATAATTTCACCGTGGGTATCACAGGTGTAAAACGTTTATTAATGCTTGACTGTGGGTAACACAAGTCAAGAAGTTTTATGAAAAGGTAGAAATTGACACTTAAGCAGCGAAAATCGCAACAGTTAGAAGTTAAAATAGAACAATTAAATGAAAAAATTATAATTTCAAGCCCTACAAGTTCTAGTCCAACTGGAAAAGACATCAAATCTGTCACACATGATCTTCGACGTATACAGCTAGCAATATCGTCATATTCACTTCAAACATCCGTACAGCATGGATCCAGGAAGCTGAAACTGATACAAAACAAACAGCAGTAACTGAACTTTAAAGAGGGGGGGATGGGATAAAATTTTCTAGATCTGCTCGGTTGAAATGCTGGTTTGAAAAAGGCGGAAATTCTGATAGGTTCAACCAAGTACCACAAATTATAACTAAATAAACAAAGCACTACAACGGCCAAGACGATAAATGAATTTAAGTATCAAAACTTAAATTCTATTATCTCATAAGGCCATATAAATTGAATAAAAACTAGATTAAAGTATTGGCGTATTTGGCCGCAGCTGTATTATTAATTATATAACTACATTGCATATTTATAAACAAAATAAGTTCACAATTTTGTTGCCACAGATCATGACAACTAAACGAATTAAATGTTCAAATGTATTATTTGGTTACCTCAGATTATGGCAACCACAAGTTAAATGGAAAAAATAACTAGATAACTAACTAGATAATTTCACCGTGGGTATCACAGGTGTAAAACGTTTATAAATGCTTGACTGTGGGTAACACAAGTCAAGAATTTTTATGAAAAAGTAGAAATTGACACTTAAGCAGCGAAAATCGCCAAATTGGCTGGGCAAAGCACAGACAACCGCCATTATATGGGGGTTCGCTGCAAGAGCTGCCGGCCAAATACTACTATAAATTCAAATGTCAATGCTCTCAGTTCATATATATCACTAACATTTGTAAATTAAATAAGCCCGCCTTTAACTCAATTCTCTGAGTAAATTAACAGAAGTTGCAATGTGTCAATGAAGTGTTCTACTAATATCTACGATTAGCACATTCAGGGAATATTGTTCTATTAGAAAAGTAATTGTGAATGAAAAACTCAATTGCACCCTGTATAGTGTTTAATAGAATTTCTGTACCCAAATCAGTAAGGTGTACCCCGTCTTCTTTAATGAATATGCTATTGCGATGTATGTCTGGATAGCGAATATAGCAACCAAAATTGGCAAGAATCCAAGAAGCAATAGCATTGTTTAACCTATAACGACAATTTTTCATAGCCAGTAGGTTAGTTGAATATCTCCAGAGTGATCGGGGCAAAATCTGAGACCAGACCAACACAGTGTTTGGAAGCATTTGTTGAACCCAAGTTAAGAGTTTTTTAGTTAAGTAACGCAGGTAGCCAACACTAGAATTCCCTATATCATTACCTCCCAAATGAATTATCAACAGATTAGGTGGGTCCTCAAATTTCATCATAATTCTAACTTGTTGCTTTAGTGACTTTAGAGACATTCCGCTTTTGCCCCGCCACCATATAGAGACCCCCATTCTAGACAATCCTAGATTTACACCACCAGGTCGTTTTTTGGCAGCGATAAATGCATTTTTAATTATGGAAGAGCCAATGATCCATACTTTAGTTACACCTAGATGTGAAAAAAAAATTATAATGAGTACAATAATACTTAAAATGCATGTTACTAGTACATTGTAGTTGGTTAAGATTTAAATTCTGATATAACGTTTATAGGCATTAGGTTTCCATCTTCCCATTTCAATAATTCTTTCATCCGCGACACCCTCCATAGAACAAGTTGTAGCTGCCCCGATTCTGAATGAATGAGTTGAATACAAAGTTTGATTTAAACCTAGAAATTTATGATTTTTTAAGAACAGTAGAAATTTGGTAACGGGTCAATGTTTTCCCATCATAATGACAATATAACGGGCCATTAATGGCTGGTCGAAATAACAAAAAATTCTGCAACAAATTAACCGGACAGGTGAGCTTGTCTTGCTGGGATTGTACCCTGATTTTGCTACCAAAACCAAGTTGATCAGTTTTTGAACTCTCAAGAAACAGAACTACACTATCTGTCCCTACTGCTACATTGTCATATCTTAAAACATGGCGAGATTTTCCATTGCTCTTGGATATTTCACCTACCCTAAGCATAGCAAAAAAACCAATGGAAAACACTGATGAAAATAATTTAACTTCATAAGTGGAACTACAGATATATGGCAAAGACATAATAATTTGCTTCCGTAAATCTCTAGAAATGGGTAACCTACTATCGTAACTAACAACACGAGACCTTTTATACCCCTCTAACATTTTCTTAATAACAAATTTTTGAGTGTTATCTTCAAAATTATTTATCTTACTTACATAAGAAATCCCGCTTAAGTAACAACTAACCGTTGAATGTGCTAACCCATTAATAAACAATTGACCAATAAAACACATTAAGTCATAAATAGGTACAGGCCAAATAATTTGAAAACCCGATTCTTTGCGGAACTGATCGAGAACATGCATACTTTTAGTGTATGAATAAAGAGTGCTATTTGACACTGAATTATGCAACAACTGTTGAATTACAGGTTCGAAATGAGTAATAGAAATTCCTCTGGAATATGAGCTGGGCATCTCTCTGCGTGAGGTGCCAAGGACCTGAACCTCCGTTCCTGAAAACGAGACAAGGAATCTGAAATTTCATTCATGTACCCTTCAATAAAAACCGCTTTAAATTGAATATTCTTCCCCATTGTCAGTAAAACTAATGGACAAATCAATTTCATGATAAGTTTGTCCTTGGATGTTCTTTTGTTGATGATCTGAACTAATGCCTGATTGTCTGTAAAGAATTTAACCTTCTTTTGCTGCAAATCCTGATACCAAATAAACAGAGCCAAAATTATAGGAACTAATTCTAAAAATGACATGTTTCTTAGGTAGGACGTATCCTCCCAATCAGAGGGCCATTTAAATTGAACTCATTTGCCTGCAAAGTAGGCACCACAACCTAAGTTTGCATTGCCTGAACTATCTGTGAAGAGCTCTAAAGCTTGACTTGTTAACCAAATATCATCAGGGATGTAGAATTCACCATTGAAATTATTTAGAAAGTTGATCCAAACAAGAATGTCTTCTTTAACCTCATTAGAGAGTCTTATAAAATGATATGGTTTGCCAGATTTTACACTAGCCAATAAGTCATAAAAACGCCTTATAAAAGCCCGTGCAGAGGGAATGGCCCTTGCACAAAATGCCATTAACCCAGTTAAAGACTCTAGCTCTTTCACAGTGGTTTTAGACTGATTTAGCAAAGGCATTAAAGAATTTAATAACCGATCAAGCTTGTCCCTAGGAATTTTTACTTTCATCTCAACTGTGTCAATTAAAAATCCTAAAAATTGAATTAATGTGGTAGGCCCAACAGTTTTATTCTCTGCCAATGGTATACCTAACTCTAAACTTAAGTTGGTGAATGATGCCATCAAAATTTCACAGTGATTTGACTTGTTCATGCCAGCAAAAATGAAGTCATCTAAATAATGATCAAGTGTTTTCAAACCGGTTTTATGTTCTACTAGCCAATGTAAGAATGTGGCAAATTTTTCAAAAAGGGCACAAGAAAGAGAGCACCCATTGGTAAACACTTGTCAATGTAGTAACAGCCATCAAAATAAATACCTAAAAGATCAAAGTCTGCAGGGTTGGTTGATAATTAGAAGACTAAAGGCAGAACTGATGTCAATTTTCCCTAACTTTGCATTTTTTCCCAAGCTGTAAATCATAGCCAAAACCTTATCAAATGAAGCATAATTAACTCTGCAAAGATTTTGATCAATGTAATAATTTACACTGTTTTCAGGTGGAGATGACAAATTAGTAATTAGGCGCCATTTACCATCTTGTTTAGGCACAATTCATATGGGCGACACCCTCAAATTTGATATGGGTTTGCAATTGAATGGGCCTAAAATGCGACCCAATTCAATTTCCTTTTGCAGTTTGCACAATGTTTGTTCTTTAAGTTCATTGGATGATGTTAAATTCTTAACAAAAACTGGTTGCCGTGGTCCTGTATAATGCAATCTAAAACCATTTAAAAACCCATTCCTTAACTCTGCTGCAATAATCTGATTCGGATACAAGCTCAAATAAGTGTCCAAACTATTAAAATTGATTGGAGTATGACCCTTGTCCCAAAGTCTGTGTAAAACCTCTTGGTCTTTGAAATGATTGTGGATTTCGAAATCGATTGACATTATTATGAGATTGTATCAAATGTCTAGGGTTTTGAAACCTAGGAGCAAACAATCTTGGTCTGTATGCATTTGAATCTGTGCCCAGCTGTTTAGTTGCACAAAAAATTGAAGGGTGCCTTTCCCCACAACGCAGACACAAATGTCTTTAGATACAACCTTGCTTGTTGCATTTGCCATCATAATTGAAATTATAGCACTTCAAATTTGACAATTTCGTGCCTGAAGCCTGATAATTTGAATAGCTTTGATTTGCTGAGGCAGAGACACTTGAGTGCATATGCAACAACCAAAGTTCCAGGTCTACCTGTGACCATGAAGTTAATGGATTGTGTGATTTGCGCATCCTATAATGCTCATCATATGTGCGCCAACCTAACCCCCCATTTAATCGATGAGCACCTAATCTGACTAAATGCATGTATTTCAACAACTCCAAAAACCGATGCGAGTGAACTTTACAGAACACATAAATAAATTTAATGAAGGCTGTGGTCCACTGATCTATTGACTGAATTTCTTGTCTAGACTGTTTCGGTTTTATTACAATTTCACCTTTGACAATCTCAAATTTTTGACAATTTTCATCATCAGTGGTATTTTGGTTTGACAACAAAAGAGCTAAGTTTACATATTCACCTCTTTGAATTTTGTGTTGCAAATTTAAAGGAATATTGTAAACTATATCATCATTCATGCCTTCACTATAAACCTTACCAGAATTTAAGTCCACTAGACAATCTTGAGATGCACTAACAGGTGCCTGGGTCACAGCTGGTGTTGTGTGGACTGGAATAGCAGCTGAGAATTGTTGTCCTCCATCTATCTGGATATCTGTGCTCACAGGTCCAAAGGTGCTGAAGGACGACTGTGTATTGTTTGGTGTGTAATCAGGGACAGGTGCACCTCTACATGTAGACTGGTCACGGTTAACATTGTACAAAGGTGTAGGTGTACTTGTATGTGGATAACTCAATGAAGGAGTTGCAAAGTTAACATGATTAATACCACTGTATGCACAACTGTTAGTGTTCATGGGGGGTACATACGGTTGCCCTGTCACTGAAGATGGATTGTTGAAAATTGGGTACCTTGGCTGTGCTTCAGCATTCAAAGAATTGTTAATTGAAGCAGTCATGTATGTTGGTTGATTTAGATTATATCCTCTTCCCGTGTTCGGCATAAAGTTAGTCACGAGGACAGGTGCCGGGTTTGTAAGTCTGACATTGCGTAGGTTTCCTGATGTCGGGTCCATGGTTGACCCATGAGGAGCTGGATGCACGTCTACTGTAGTAATACTTCGTGATTGCTGAACATTCGCTGAGGAACTGCTCTGGGATGACCGGACACTCTTAGGTGGAGGATTGCCTGATGCGGCTGGAGTAAGTCTCCGCTTTCTAGTAGATCTTCTTAGAATGGCGACCTGAAAGACTGACAATCATAAATATTTGGCCTTTTATATTTTTATGCCCCCGCGACGACATGTCGGGGGCATTAAGTTTTACTCATATCCGTCCGTACGTCCGTCCGTCCGTACGTACGTACGTACGTCCGTACGAAATTTCCGTCAAGCTTTTCTCAGGAACCGTAAATGAGAATGATTTGAAACTTGGTAGGATTGTTCAATATGACAAACTGTGCGTTCTAAGAAATTTGCAGACCTATCGGACATCTACTTCCTGTTTGGGACTTAGGCGAATATGAAAATATGTGACCATGACTATAAAAATTTTCGTCAAGCTTTTCTCAGGAACCGTACACAATAATGATTTGAAACTTGGTAGGATGGTTAAGTATGACAAACTATACGTCCTAAGCTATTTTCAGACCTAACGGACATCTACTTCCTGTTTGGACTTAGGCTGATGTGAAAATGTGTGAACATGACTTAAACAATTTTCGTCAAGCTTTTCACAGGAACCGTACATGAGAATGATTTGAAACTTAGTAGGATGGTTCAGTATGACAAACTATATGTCCTAACAATTTTGAGACCTGTCGGACATCTACTTCCTGTTTGGGACTTAGGCCAATTTTGAAGTATGTGAACATGATATGAAAATTTCCGTCAAGCTTTTCTCAGGAACTGTACACCAGAATGTTTTGAAACTTAATAGGATGGATCTGTATGACAAACTGTATGTCCTAAGCAATTTTGAGACCTGTCAGACATCTACTTCCTGTTTGGGACTTAGGCCAATTTTGAAGTATGTGAACATGATATGAAAATATCCGTCAAGCTTTTCTCAGGAACTGTACACCAGAATGTTTTGAAACTAAGTAGGATGGATCAGTATGACAAACTGTATGTCCTGTGCTATTTTCAGACCTGTTCGACATCTACTTCCTGTTTGTGACTTAGGCCAATTTTGAAGTATGTGAACATGATATGAAAATTTCCGTCAAGCTTTTCTCAGGAACTGTACACCAGAATGTTTTGAAACTTGGTAGGATGGGTCAGTATGATAAACTGTATGATCTAAGCGATATCCAGACCTGTCAGAAATCTACTTCCTGTTTGGGGCCAGCGGGGGCATCTGTGTCCCATGGACACATTCTTTCTTTATTTTTTTTTCTTTTTTTTTATTATTTTTTTTTTTGCTGCGACCTAATAATATTGTTTGTTTCCATTTATAAAAAAGAAATCAATAACCTTGTATATATATATTATAAAATTCCACTATAAACTATGTTTAATAGTTTATACATGTGCATTGGATGATGCAAACAATTTACACGAGTACGTACATGAATATTCAACATGTTCATTATTGCAGGCTGACCTTGCCCGTTGAAAATAAATTTAAAATTCTTATTTTTATACTTTGTGTTGTATATGTATTCGTGTAACAATTAAATCTGAATAACTAATCAATATGACATGCTGATGTATTATTTCTGCGTCAAATTTGTGGTGTTCGGCGTCTCGAACACTCTCGTTCAACAAAAGTCATTTCAGTTGAAAATTCATGGTTTTTCTTTCCCATCCATTTATAAAAAGATGCTAAAATTAAACAAAAACATTTGTAAATAACATTTAAATATTTGAAATGATTCGCACTGTAGATTGAAACGCTGGTTTGAAAAAGGCGGAAATTCTGATAGGTTCAACCAAGTATCACAAATTATAACTAAATAAACAAAGCACTACAACGGCCAAGACGATAAATGAATTTAAGTATCAAAACTTAAATTCTATTAATGACTAATGATCTTATCATTATTGCAGGCAACATAATATTAGTCGGATATAAAATCGCTATTATTGTCGTCTCGTGTACATTTATTTCACATCTTATACTAGTCTATGTACATGTAAATGCCAATACATGAACCTAGTAGCAAAATGTTAAGAAAATATAACTGTAAAAGTACAATTGATGATAGGTTAATAAGAATAAACAAGTTCATTTTGTACCATAGCTGTCCTATTCGAAAGCACAGAAGGGTTCATACGAGATTCGAAAATCGAAATTTGATATTTTGAACTCGAGATTAGCAATTCGAAATCCAGTAAACTAATGCCCAATCAGATTTCTTGTGACCTGATCATCTATCATGTAGTATATTTATTAAGCCACCTGTCATCGTATAAAGTTCGCGAGTTTATTCAACTGGGCCTTCTGAGCTCTCGTAGCCCTAAATCAAATACAAAATGGAAACATGAAGGGAATTAAACACAAACACACACACTCAGCAGACAATTGGTATCCCAATGGGCAGTAATTGTGCAACTTTTTACATTGGTATCATTCTTTGTTTTGCTCATGAACAAAATTATACGCTAAATTATTCTGATGTAATGAAGTAACACAGCACGCTTAACAACCGGTAATTTAGAAAAAAAATATAATGGAAAACCATCAGCAGCCTTTAACGGGGCCAGTATGCGCTGTTCACTGTGCTGCAGTTTGCCTGAGGTCAAAACAAAATGCATATAATTTAAATCCAGTCCTGGAAAGACTCTAAGATAAACCCGCTTCTTAAAAAAAAATAACAGAAAACATCAAAAAGAAAAGCGCAAAAAAAAGTTTTGTCAAAGGTTTCTGGCTAAAGACAGGCACATATAAAATATTGCGGGGGTAAACTAAGTTTTGGAACCCTGCATTCCCCTATCAATAATCCCAGACAAAGCATTTACATATTTACTCTTAAAATGCGGCATTATTGACCTTGTTTTTTCTTCAAAATGTTGTTTTGCCAGTTTATAAAGTCTCAAATCTAAATTGTTCAACTTTTTTATGATTTCTTGTTGGTACTCTAGTACTTCTTTTAGAGTATCTGATGTTATTGTTTCATTTTGTTGGAAGGACTGGACATATTTGACATTGAATGTACATTTAAAAAAAAGCAGTTGTGTTTTTCTCTGATCATGGCCCTGTCACACTATAACGTTTTAGCCAACGTGTGCCGACGTTTTAGAATATATTTTCAACACGCTGGTGTGCGTTGCGTAAGTTTTGTACACGTTATGAACACGCTACAAACACGTTAGCGAACGTCAGCGTGCGTTGGTGATCGCCGAGTGCGTCGCAAATTTTTCAACATGCTTAAAATTTCCGACGTTCGCCAACGTGTTAGGAATAAATTTTTCGAACGCTAGGCATAAGTTAGAAGGACGTTATACACACGCTGATGTACGCTATGTGGTCGTTATGCGCACGTTGAAATGCGTTCGACGAACGCTAAGCTAAATGGAAACGAACGTGTCTAGCGATAATGCAGCGCACGTCTAGCGTCAGCCTAACGACCGAGAAACCTATTCAACGTGCCTAAAACGTGTACAGAGCGCACAGAGCGTCATTGTAACGAACGAGTAGCGTATCAGCCCAAGAATGTTATAAGTTAGATTGAATTACAAGGGGGAAAGTCAATTTCAAAAGCTTCAAATACTAATTCAAACCTGAAAAAAATCATTTTGCAAAAAAAAAAACAATGAACAAAGCCAAAAAGATCTTGAATATAACAAAGACAACTTAGATGGTCTGGAATTGAAAGTAATTCTTGCAAATTGTAATACACCTGTCGTGTTTTCGGTGTACATGTCTTTGGCAGAAAATACTCAAATACAACGAGTAACGACAGTCTAACTTTAATACTCATTTGAAATAATGTGTATTTTTAATATACAATAAGCACGCGCGTTATTCTCTATTAAGGACATCATTAGTCAAGTGCTATAAAAAGGATGCTAGGCAAACTCTACATACCGGTATTTCTTACATGTATATACTAATTTGAGATAATGAGAGTTTGTTAACAAGCGCATGCATTACTCTCTGTATATTTTTGACATATCAAAATATAAAATCTACACTTTATTTTATTCTTTTAGAGTGCAAAAATCATCACTATAGGTTAAAAAACGGCTTTAGAATAATTATACATGTACATTCATGTTACCGGAACGCTGAAAACCAATATTTTTATAACGAAACAAAATCCACACGATGTATCTATAATTATTAATTAATCCAGCAATACATTTAAGCCAGATAATAGATCTATTTGGGCTACTGGAAATAATACTAAAGAAAAGAACAGAAATCCTAGGTCTCCCCACCGAGAGAAAAAATTATAAGTTAGACTAACGCTATGAATGCGTTCTGCAGTCGTCACACATGCGCTAGGCAAACGTCAAGTACGCCGGACAAACGCTATAGATAAGTTTTGAATAAGTTTGTCGTGCGTTGCAGGAAGTTAGTCTGACGCTTTGTGGTCGTTCACCGAGATATTTTTTGAATATTTTTACAGCGACTACCAACGTGTTCCAACGTTTTAGAAAATTATTCGAACGTTCGGCACACGTTGGCTAAAACGTTATAGTGTGACAGGGCCATGACACTCAGATTAAAAAAATGCCATTTTTCCAAGTTTTGGAGGGCACTTTCCAATATTAATTCATCTGCCCTGTCCCATTAAATTGTAGCAGTTCAGTAAACTTAAATTGGCTAGCATTCTTGTCTGTCTGTTGTATGCCAGACTAAATTTACATGCCATAAGTTGGTCTAGCGAAATATTAAAGAAACAAAGGTGTACCAAAGGGGTAATCAGTATCATAAAACCGTAAAGACGAAGACAAAACCGGTAGATAAAAAATCATCATAACAAAACAATTCACATAACAACATAAAACTCACACACACATAACAACAAAACCGCATTCAGCAAGTCGAAACGAGAGTGAACTCAGGTGCTCCGGAAGAGTAAGCAGTTCTGCTTGCTATAGCACACCCGTCACGTTGCCAAAGATGGATTTAAACATGTTTATTCCTTAATAATATTTGGGAACTTTCTGTACAGTTGCTCGGCGGTCATTACCATAAAATCTCGTCCCTTCTCTCCACGTGGTACCTGTACGCTTGACTTCCTTCCATTCGCTGATATACCGTAATAAAGGACCATGGAGGAACCTAAAACAACAAGAGTTGACACTAAGGAATGTCTCGCCTGTCGGCACAATCACAGAACTCATTGAAGGTCTAGCTGGGCCTTCAGAACAGTTAAGGTCAAGGTCATGTGACAGATGGCAGAATTCCATTTAACCATCACAACCATGTCTGAAGTTTGTTCTAGATACCATAGTTATTGACAAACAATGAAAAAAAAACAACATTCACTAAGTCATTCAAACATGGTAACGCCAGTTGTGTATATCATAATCCCCAAATATCAGATGCCTAGCTATAACATTAAACTTTTCACTTTTAAAACTCATTTTCCACCCAAAAATCATCTACATTCACAAAGTCATTGAACCGTGAAAATGGGGTCAGGGTCACACAACATGGTGTCAGTTGTGTAGACCCAAACCCCAAATGTCTGTATTCCAAATATCAGATGCCTAGCTATTATACTTTTAACTTAATTTATTTTCCACAAAAGTTTGAATTATCACAAAAATCATCTAAGTCCACACAGTCACTAAACCACGAAAATTCTGTCAAGGTCACAGGACATGGTGTAAGTTGCATAAACCATAACTCCAGGTGTCTGTATACCAGATATCAGATGCCTAGTTATTATAATTTTCACCTAATTCATTTTCCACAAAAGTCTTACAAAGAGGTTTTATGGCCCCAAAAATCATCCAAGTCCACAAAATCAATTAACCATGAAAATGGGGTCAGGGTCAAATGGCATGGCACCAGTTGCATAGACCATAACTCCAGGTGTCTGTATACCAGATATCAGATGCCTAGTTATTATACTTTTCATCTAATTCATTTTCCACAAAAGTCTTACAAAGAGGTTTTATGGCCCCAAAAATCATCCAAGTCCACAAAATCAATGAACCATGAAAATGGGGTCAGGATCAAATGGCATGGCACCAGTTGCATAAACCATAACTCCAGGTGTCTGTATACCAGATATCAGATGCCTAGCAATTATACTTTTCACTTGATTCATTTTCCACAAAAGTCTTACAAATGTTTTTTTTTTGCCCCAAAAAATATCTAAGTTCACAGAGTCGCTGAACCATAAAATTGGGGTCAAGGTCAAACGGCATGGTGCCAGTTGCGTAGACCATAACCCCAACTGTTCATATACAAAATATCAGATGCCTAGCTTTTATACTTTTCTTGTAATATATTTTCCACAAAAGTCTTACAAAGGGTTTTTTTGGCCCGAAAAAAAACATCTAAGTTCACAGAGTCACTGAACCATAAAATTGGGGTCAGAGTCAAATGGCATGGTGCCAGTTGCGTAGACCATAACCCCAACTGTCCATATACCAAATATCAGTTGCCAAGCTTTTATACTTTTCTTGTAATTCATTTTCCACAAAAGTCTTACAAAGGGGTTTTTTGGCACGAAAAAACATCTAAGTTCACAGAGTCACTGAACCATGAAATTGGGGTCAGGGTGAAACGGCATGGTGCCAGTTGCGTAGACCATAACCCATAACCCCAACTGTCTGTATACCAAATATCAGATGCCTAGCTACTATACTTTTCTTGTAATTCATTTTCCACAAAAGTCTTACAAAAAAAGTTTACGCCGTCGCCGCCGCCGCCGGAAAGTAATACCTATGTCTCGCCTTCAGCGATTAAAGTCGCAAGCGAGACAACAATGGTAAAATAAAAGATATAAAGAACGATGTATCTTAACTAACGAAAAAGGAAAGAAGATTTGAGACTTCAAGCCCACAGAAAGTTGACAACAACTTATATTTGTGTCCATTCTTTGATTATAATTATAAATTAAGTTTTGTGTGTCTGATAAACTGTTTCAGGCATATATATGCATTTAGTTGAATTAAATAACATACATGACATATATGAATAAAATATTATGTTCCCAAAAAATGTTTACCTTTCTAGTGCATCAGGGTTAACATTTGGTTCGATATTTGTTCACTTTGCTGGTTCTAGTTTAGTTATTGTTGTATTCTATAAATGTTTTGAGTTAGGGAGCGACCATTTAATTTTTTGGGTGGGGGCTGTGGTGAAATTTCAAATAAAAAAGCAGGATGGCCAAAATACAGAAATAAAAATGCAGGACAGTGCTCTGAATTTAAAAAAAAGGCAGGATGGTTGTTTTTGCTGAAAATTTGATAAAAGGTTTTTACAAATGGCGCGCGCAAGCTCGCAAAAAAATATAGGCTCAGCTTTTCTGAAAATAAAAAAGCAGGACAGTGCTTTGAATTTAAAAAAAAGCCGGATGGTAGTTTTAGCTGAAAATTTTATATAAGATTTTTAAAAAAAATTGGCGCGCGCAAGCTCAAAAAAAATCTAGGCTCAGCTTTTCTGAAAATAAAAAGGCAGGACGAAGAAAATATCCATAGCCCCCCCCCCTAAAAATCAAAGGGTTGCTCCCTTATATCGTTTTGTTTCAGTTTGTATCGACTGATTGTCTCCGTGACCGGCTGTTAGACCAAGATTATAAGAAAATACGTTTCATACGGTCCCTAAAAAGTTATTCCTTCGTTATCAGCCACTAGTGGAAAAAAATCAAAACTATCAGATGATTATCCTTTATCCCTATTATGTTATGTCTTCAAACCGTGCTTAGTTTTGTAGAAGATAATGGGATATTTCACTTAAAAGGAAAATTCGAGAATTTTGAATCTATGCAATAATTAGAATAGTACACAGAGCGTACTAAATAGAATAAAAATAAAAAATATAAATAATACATAGAAACATATTAATTGAAGTAAAGTTAATTCATACTCTATATAAATAATGTCTTTTATCTCACGTCTTTATTAACTAAATAGAAAATAATGAGATGTGGATGAAGTGTATGCGACACAACCCACAATTAAACGGCAATTTAGAAAAACCACAATGGACAACCTTCAGCAGCCTTTAACGAGGCCATTTGGCACTGCTAGTGGTTCTGCAATTGGCCCATGATCTAAATAAAATGCATATAATTCAAATCCAGCCCTGAAATAGTCACAGATAGACCCCCTTCTTCAACAAGGAACAGAAAACATCAAAAAGACAAGTACAAACGAAAGCTTTGTCAAAGATTCCTGGCTTAGGACAGGCAGGTGTAACATGTGGTGGGGTTAAACTAGTTTTTTGGGACCCAACTTTCCCCTATCAATATTCCAAGACAAAGCACAAAAACTAAACACACAATAAAAATCAATTCGATCAAAGTCCAATTCCACTAGAGAGAACCTAAGACAAAAAACAAGAACAAGCAAAAGGACGGTAGAGGAACTCTCTATAGAACGCTCGCTGTTACTGACAGCTAGCTGAGAATCATCAATCGACTAATGTAAAAAAAATCAAACGTATCGACTCTAAATCCGATACAACACTTCAAACAATAATGATTTAGTGAAATGTCATCACACAAAACCGACATGCTTGATCGCTATAACGCTTAAAAATGACAATAGTAAAAACGTTTATGGAAGTTTTAAAGCAAGTATCAAGTTATCAATATTTCTGCCAAAAAAAACACTAAATTCAAAGATTTAACCAAGATATTCAATTCACATCCTTTCCGTAATAAATTTTGAAGCCAATTTTTCATTTCTAATGGATTGCTTTTAAATTTGTGAGCTTTATAAAAAACATTACCATAAAATTCAGGATGTGATATTCCTTTCACTATAAGAAAACTACGTGTAATTAAATTTTTCAATAAGAGATCGATACTTGTGGAAGAATTTAGAAAAAGATTTTACTAATTTGTGGTATCGATAACCTTGTTTTAATAATTTTTCAGTAACAAAATGGTTTTTATTATTAAAATCAGAAACACCACTGCACACTGTGAAATGTAAACCCCGTATGACGGCGCTAGTGGAACATCTTCTTTAAGAAAAGGGAAATTTAAAATAGGGAAGGTAAAGGCGCTATTATGTTTAATTAAATCTGTAAACCTGAAATAAAAAAGGTATGTGATTTAGCTAAAATAAAATTAAAGTGTAGTGTTTTTTATGTTAGATAAGAACATTTTACGACCTTTTCCAAATTTTTCCAAATTGCACCTGAGGTATTTAACTACAAACAAGTTTTGCGGGATTACCAAATCAACGACCTCAAAGCAAAACCACCAGACTGTTCTTGTGACAAATCCCCATTCAAATATAGTCCCTCTGGCCACGTCATTACCGGGGACCTCAGCATAGTGGAAAATGACCAACTCTGCGATGTTTTGGCCAAAAGACCGAAATATCGTGAGCCTAGAGCAATCAACTGGAATCATAATTTCAAAACAATTATTGATTCAGTTGAAGACTATGCGAGAAAATAGGCCAAAAAGAACATGAAAAAGAAAGCGACGTTCTTTTTGAGTGGGTAAAGTCTGTGAGGTCGTTGGTTTTGAAAAGGATTAACTCTTTGAAAGGCTCGATGAGCACCAAGGCAACATCTATTTTCAACAACCCTGATGTTGTGAAGACATTGTCCACCTTACATGACAAATATGTTGTCGTACCTGCTGATTAAGTGCCTAACAACATCATTTTCGTATGCAAAAGACACTATATTGATTGTTTAACAGCTGAATTAGGGGTTGGTTGTACTAGCAAAAGCACCACATATACAGCAACAACACTGTTAAAGGAGGCAACAATCAACAATCATAATTCTGTCATTTCTTCCTTTGGCATTTCTGTTGACAAAAAGAACGATGACGTTCCATCCTTGTATTGGATTCCAAAGTTACATAAAACTCCATACAAGCAACGATTTATTGCTGGGTCATCCAAATGTACAAATAAGCCTCTTTCAGTTTTGTTAACATCAATATTGACGGCAATAAAATCAAGCTTCAAAAGTATTTCGATTGTTGTTACTCTAGAAATGGCGTCAATCAAATGTGGATTCTCAAAAATTCTAAAGAACTGATGGAAAATCTCCATTCTAAGTCATTTTCATCATGTACAAAAAAAAACATGTAATAGCATTAAAACGTTTGATTTCTCTACATTATATACTTCAATTTGTTATTCACAATTAAAATCTCGTTTGGCACAGCTGATTAAACGTAGCTTTATCAAAAAGAACGGAAAACGCAGGTACAAGTATTTGGTAGTCGGTTATTATCTCCCCTTTTAATGGGCGACCGAATTTTTCTCTCTTGATATTTTTGCAATTTGAATGCGATAGAGCAGCAGTTTTCAACTAGATTCTTCATACGGAATTTATCTAGTGTTTGGACATACATTGTTCGAAAATTGTGAGTTTGAAATTCATCTTAGACTTTTGTACCATATGTGAAAATATTACACGACACCACCGTAAAAACTGTTCACCGACTGTATAGCCGTTGAAATCACCTGTAAAATGTAATCACGGGCCTCGACCGTTATACCCAAGTTGGACTTTGGACTCTAAGGCTTCGTGGATTTCCGTAATTGGCGAACTTAGATTGATACTTCCTGTTGGTTCTTCAAAACTCAGTCTGTTAATATGGATCCAGGATCAGTCTATAATCTTGACAAAGAAAATCAGGAAAGAGTTTTCAAAGTGGAAAATGAGATTAAAGAGAAATACCTGACCATCGTTTCTACTCTGTCTTTAACTGAACTGAAGGCCTTCAACAAACACAAATATAAAGACACTATGATAAGAGAAATGCAAAATCTAATACCAGATATCGACGAATCGATAGTTAGTACCGCATGCCATTACATTTCGAACGCTTTGAACAACGAGAGCCAGCGACTTGTAGGCGAACTCAAAAGAAATCCACCTAAAGCTAAAAAAGACTTGAATACAGATGTACAAAAGAAAGAGAACATCACGGTTAAGGAAAACATGGTATCAGACATTATACAGTTTGAACTGTCCGATTCTTTTGACCAAATGAATCTAAGCGAAGTAAACAAAACAGTGGTAGAGAAACCAACTGAAGAAAATGACACTGTTCATGATACAAGTGAATCCGCTTGCTTAGACGACAGTATCACACTAGCAAAAGAAGGTTTCCACTCGGGTGATCCGAGCGACTCAACGAAAAAGAGAAAGACTCTAAAAGCCATTCGCCGGGACGAAAAGATGTGCGTGTGTAAGAAACGGCCATCCGGAGAAATGATACAATGCAACTGGTGCCAAGAGTGGTACCACAACAAGTGCATGAAGATAAAGAAGGACGACAATATCATGTTTTGGATATGTCTTGACTGTCGTACTCTACCGAAAATGGTGAAAGATATCCAATCGCAACTCGCATCCCTGATAAAATGTAACTCTGACTTTGTAAAAGATATTGCTTCTAAGACAGAGCAGATACAAAATCTCAAACTAGAAAACGACAGACTGAGAACCACGATTGAGGTTCAGAAACAACAAATAGTCAATCTTGAATCCATGCCTAAATCAAAGAAGACAACGAGTACATCTCAAAATGGAAACGGAGACCGGACTGAAAAAGACACAAAATCCTCTAAAAATAGCAGGAAAAACGATAACAGCTCGGGAATCCTAGAACCAGAAAGTGTTAGCTCACCGGTCTCTGCACATCAACAACACACTAGAAAACAACAGAAAAGGTCAGAGGGCACCCTGCTCATTGGAAGTTCCGTCATAAAAAACATTGACCCGACTCACTACGAACTAGACAGCATTCCAATTTGTATCCGTGGAGGAAAAATAAACGACATAACCCAAGAACTTTTATACTTCTCAAGAGACACAAAATACGAAAATATCATCCTCCAGGTTGGCAGTAATGATTGCTGCGACCCACTCTTCGACCCACAGACATTCAGAGAAGACTATCAAACACTAATTACATCAGCAAAGGCGGTAGGAGAGAACGTTGTGATCTCAGGCCTTCTACCCCGCAGAAATGACCAAGAGAACAATCTAGCCCTTGCAAATGAAATCCTGGCAAAATTGGCGAGCGATGAAACTCTGTGCTTTATTGACAATGACTTAAACTTCAGATTGCTAAATGGTAAAATTAACTTACTGTTATTTGCTAAGGATGGTGTCCACCTGTCTATCCAAGGTACAAAGCAGTTGGCTGAAAATTTAGGCATTAAACTCAAACAACAGAGCAACAAGCCCCCATACTCCAGCCAACGTCGCCAATCTACCCCCAATCCTCACAATGGACGACAGGTGCACACACACCCTTCACACAAGCCACATGAAACCAGCAGGCATAGTAACCAATACCAATATGGCCGGCTCGGTACAAGTCACAAACAAAAAAACACCAAGTCAAATCACCACCATGGTAGATATGAAACAAGTAAACAGATGCACAAGAATAAAAACACAAATGGTCGATATGGTACAGTAACAAGGAAAAATCAGGAAAACAGCACACATAGCCATGAAAATACTCACTCAACCTGCTGGTTCTGTGGCGAGGCCAACCACACAACATCTGTCTGTCGACATGGTTTTGAAATCCAATGTCACAATTGTAGTGGCTATGGCCACAAATCTAAAATGTGTTCATACTAGGTTTTTGGCCAGGAAGAGTGTGCCGATCTAATAGGCAACTCTGATGAGGTAGATTGTAAAAAGAGGAGAAAACGGCGCCACAAACGTGGAGGCAAAATTTCATTAAAAAAGCGCAGAGAATCGGAAACAAAGTTAGATTATCTAAACGTAAGAGGACTATCCTCAAAAATCCATGAAATAAATAAACACATTACAGACCACAACGTAAATGTCTTAGGTCTGGTTGAAACATTCTTAAAGACAAATGATCGACCCTCTAAGCTAATAAATAAATACAATTGGGTTGGCAAATGTCGCAAAAAGTCGAAAAGTAAAGGCGGGATAGGCTTCTGTGTCCGTTCCGATATCCCTATACTAGATGAAAACCTGCTAAGTAGCAAAGAAGACAACTACGAGAGATTGTGGATTCTCTTGCGAATAAATAACATTAAAACTGCTGCATGTATCGCGTACTTTCCAAACGACGGAACCGCGAAGTCGCTAACAGACGAACTGATGTATAAACTCCTTGAAGAAACAACCTGTTTATCAAACTTAGGATACGAAATCCTAATACAAGGGGACTTTAATGGGCGTTGTACAACTATCTGCGACTTTACGGGAAAATGTATTTCCACGCGCGAAATAAATTCGTACAACGGAAAACGGCTACTACAATTTATTGAGGCAAGTGACTTAATTCTTGCCAATACTATGAATTGTTCTAAAGGCTTTTTCACTCGTTTATTAAACGACCAAAAATCAGCCATCGACTATGTCATTTTATCGAGTAACTTATCTAAACATGTCACAAGCGTATTAATCGATGAAGAAGGGGAATTTGTCCCACATAGCGATCACGTTATTATACGAGTAAGCTTAAACATTAATGCCTCCCAAACAAAAATCAAATCATCTGACCAAAAACCTAATCGCACATTATGGAAAATAAATGAAAATACCGATTGGTCTGTATTCGAGCAAGATTTAGCTTCTAGTGTAAATGATTTCCTTAACACGTGCAAATTCGATACCGACGTTGATTCCCTTTGGAATAAATGGAAGAAGTGCGTAGAAAGCGCAGCCGAGTCAACAATTGGTAAAGCTAAATCAGTTAAAAATTACAGATCATTTTGGGACGCAGAACTCGATAGACTTATTAAAGAAAGACAAGTGGCCAATCGACTAAAGCGCAAATACTTTAAAAAAGAAAATAAAAACACAGCTGTTAGTCAACGATTAACCGATGTATACAACGAACGAAAAGAAAAAGTTAAAAATGCCATTAAGCGCAAGGAACACGCGAGTAAAATGAAACAATTCACAGAAAGGTGTATTAAATCAAAAAATAAAGTCAAAGGGTTCTGGGATTTGTTAAAACTAAAAAATAGTAAAGTTACTCCATGCGAACTTACAGACCCAGATAACCCTAACAATAAGCTTACCGAAACCAACGATATAAGGCAAGCATTGCAACATCATTTCGCCTTTAAACCCTGTGATGAGTCTAAAAGTAAACACGACATATCACACAAAGTAAATGACTTTATATCCAGAGCAGACTCCAACACTTTACCTATAGAAAACCATTTAGGTATATCGTTAGAAAAAGACACAATTTGCCAACTGTTGAAGGGTCTTAAATCGGGAAAGGCCACTGGCACTGATAACATCCCTAATGAATTTTTAAAGTATGGGGGTTATAGCATTGTAGAATCCCTATGTGAGCTTTTCACAAAAATCTCCGATTTAGAAAAGATCCCAAAGGAATGGTATAAAGGGTTAACTATACCTATCCACAAATCTGGCTCAACATACGATATAAGTAACTATAGGGGAATAACCCTAACATCAAATGTGTATAAAATTTACTGTAAAGTTATTGAAAACACCATTATGAACTTTCTTGAAGATAAAAACATCCTAGGGGAATCACAAGGTGCCTTTAGAAAAGATAGAAGAGCCGAAGATCACATTTTCACCCTTCAGGGTCTGTGCTCTATACGTAAATATAGAAAACAAAAAACATTCCTCGCCTTCCTTGACCTTTCGTCTGCGTTTGATAGAGTATGGCGCGACGGCTTGTTTTATCTTTTATGGAATAAGGGGGTTCAGGGAAAATGTTGGAATCTACTACGCTCGTTATATTGTGAGGTCTCAAACAAAGTTATTTTTGGTGACGTAGAGACAGAATGGTTCGATCAAAGCACGGGTCTTAAACAAGGATGTGTTTTGTCACCTACTCTTTTTTCAGTTCTTATGACTGATCTTATCGACATGATGAGAGAAAAACAAATAGGGGTCGAGCTGTCCTCCCAGCTCATAAATTGTCTTTTGTTTGCTGACGATATAGTATTAATAGGCACAGATGAAAACGAGCTCCAAAGTCTTCTCAATGTAGCCGCTGAGTTTGCATCTAAATGGAAGTTAAAGTTTAATGCAAGAAAGTCCAAAGTTCTAATCACCGGACAAAGATTAGACAAAAATAAAAAATGGAAGCTTGGCGAAGACTTGTTAGAAGAAGTCAATGAATATAAATATCTCGGAGTATTTTTTACTAGATCGTTAAAAAGTAACTATCATATTGAACAGTACCTTAAAGATAACTTCGAACGAAAACTAAACCACACAATTCGAGTTTTAGGCGAACATGGCAATTTCAACCGTTTTAATTTCGGTGATGCCCTATGGAACTCTGTAATAAGACCCTCAATAACCCATGCATGCTCTGTTTGGTTCCCTTCGTCTAAAGTTTGTAGAGAGTACATCGAAAGGTGGCAATACCAAGTCGGGAAAATAATACTCAATACTAAGATGAATGTTCCTAAATGTACTATACTATCCGAATTTGCATGGGAACCCATAAACAAATTTATGGATCGCCAACGAGTAAAATATTTTTCCCGCTTTACCTCACTCTCTAATGAAAGACTATGTAAAATCGTTTTTAACGAACTAAATTCTATACCCAAATGCGAGTGGGGATACCTAGATTACATGAAACGTGTATTCCAATTTGCTGGGGTTGACTGTTACATTAATGGGAACGTGAACCTTAATGCTTTCAATCAACTTCACGGACAAATGACTACGCTCGAGCTATGGTCGAATATGCATCAGAAGAATAGTCTTGATCTTTACACAGTCTTAAACATTAATTGTGCAAGACAGCCCTACATGTGTAACGTCGAAGACTTCTGGCAAGCCAGATTAAAATTCTTAGCGCGAGTAAATTGCCTCCCAATTAATTCAACTCTTAATAGAATGAAGATAATAGATCACGATAAATGTGAATTGTGCTGTTTAAATGTGACTGAAGACCTAACACATGTTCTCATCGAATGCGAAGCGTATACGAATCTCAGAGATAAACTCTATAATGATCTGGACATTCTTCTCTCGAACGACGTTTCTACCTCTCACATCTACCTCAGAGGGTTACCAAAGGTCGCTCAATTACAATTTATTATAGGTGAAATTGGGCATTTGTATAGTAATGATCTGGGAAAGCAAATCGATTGTCTAACGAAAACTTTTTTACATGACATTATGAATTATCGCAAAACGTTTTACCCTTGCTAGGAAAAGTAAACATTTCATATTTTATTTTGAAGTACGATGATTTTAGGACCTATTTAATATATATTTTATCAAATTTTATTGAGTTTTAAAGGAAAATTTGGTCTTTCTTACGCTTTGCTTTCCACATCTTTTTATATGTATAATATAAATATGAAGAGAGATTTTGTATTATGTTTTTTATGTTAGACTTATAAATTTTAAAAGAACATTTTAACTGAATGACGTGATCTCTTATTGTAATTTGTTTACCATTTTAATGTCTTATAGTTGTAAATATCTATGTTTAACTGTTGAACGCAACCATCGAAACCCCGTCGATGGTTGCCCCCGTTGTAAAGGGGTAGTTTTTCAAATAAATATATATATATATAAAAATACTTACTTTGTCATCCAAGAGTCTAACAAGAAAAACAAATTTACAGAAGATCAAATAATAGAAATGCTCAACTTTCTAATCGACAACATATTTGTACAGTTTTTCAGCAAACAATAGGTATCCCAATGGGCACAAATTGTGCACCATTGCTTGCCAATTTGTTTCTTCATTCATATGAAGTAGACTTCTTACAATCACTTCTAGACAAAAAGAACCGCAAACTTGCTTTATACTTCAATCTCACATTTCGTACATATTAATGATGTCCTTTCACTAAACAATCCTCGATTTGGTGACTATTTACATCTCATATATCCGAAGGAACTTGAGATAAAGGACATTACAGAATCTAGGAGGTCCGCTTCATATTTGGATCTATTTCTCGAAATTGACACACAAGGAAGGCTTTTGTACAAAGCTCTATGACAAACGTGATGACTTCAACTTTCCAATAATTAACTATCCCTTTCTGTGTAGCAATATTCCGTCCGCTCCAGCATATGGAGTTAACGTATCACAATTGATTCATTATTCCAGAGCATGTGGGGAGTACACCGACTTCCTTGATAGAGCTACACGGCTGACAAGCAAATTGTTAACACAGGGGTACGTTTCTCCCAGGTTGTTGTCACCACTCAAGAAATTTTACGGACGACATCATGTGCTTGTATACAAATACGGGATTTCTATCTCTCAGATGAGCACAGATGTTGGTTTGACATAGAGTTTTGTAATGTCATCCTTTCCGGATTTGACAAACACTTAATTGATCTTTGGCAACGTGACGGGTGTGCTATAGCAAGAAGGAACTGCTTACTCTTCCGGAGCACCCGAGTTCACTCTCGTTTCGACTTGAGTTTGCGTTGCTGAGTGCGGTTTTGTTGTTATGTGTGTGTGTGTTTTATGTTGTTATGTGGTTTGTTTTGTTGTGATGATCTTTTGTCTGCCGGTTTTGTCTTTGTCTTTACGGTTTTATGATATTGATTACCCCTTTGGTACACCTTAGCTTCTTTTATAACTACTAGTATTGTAGAATATACAAAAATCGGCAATATTGGGAGAAAATCGGGCCGATTTAGCGATAAAAGGTATCGGCTACCAGTGATCGGCCCGATTTCAGAAAGCGATAGGTTGGGCTTGGGGGCGGATCTAGCGGTCTGTGAAAGGGGGGCCGTAATTGCTAATAATGTCAGATTTTGATAAAATTTTGAAGTTCCTGGGTCAATTTTACAATTTTACAAAATTAGTTCTGAAGTAAAGGGGGCGTACACCCCTCCACCCCCCCCCCCCATGAATCCGCCACTGGGGCTCACTACTTTTGGCCATTGTTAGCCCGATTACTAAAAGCCAACAGTTGGTCCTGTGTTATTGGCCCGATATTTGCCCAACACAACTTGGCCGATGCCGATAGGATGCCGATGGTGTCGATAGAATGCCGATTTCGGCCCGATTACTTCCTGCTATCTGGGAGGGATGGCTGGTCCTGAAGAGATAGGACTAGCCAGGTAGTACAGGGGAAATTCAGATACAAACAGTTAGACTCAGGGAGACGGGGACAGGAATAATAAAGTAAAATCAATGGGCCGGTCCTGAGGAGGATGAGCTAGCCTGGCAGTTAAGGGGAAATTCAGATACTAAATCTGGGGTTAGTGACAAGGGAGGATAAGAATAAGAATGTTTATGGATAATCAAAGGCCAAGGAAGGGCAGCATGTTACAACTCAGTAAAATGATGATGGCATAAGGGGCCCCAGGGGTTTGGGGTCACTGATTAGGAGTATAGATCTGGGGAGAAAGGGTAGAGTAAGTCATTCTTGAGCCCCGAGGGACATGGGGCAGAGAATGAGGGGAAAAACGAAGGGAGGATAAGAATAAGAATGTTTATGGATAATCAAAGGCCAAGGAAGGGCAGCATGTTACAACTCAGTAAAATGATGATGGCATAAGGGGCCCCAGGGGTTTGGGGTCACTGATTAGGAGTATAGATCTGGGGAGAAAGGGTAGAGTAAGTCATTCTTGAGCCCCGAGGGACATGGGGCAGAGAATGAGGGGAGAGGGGAAAAACGAAGGGTGGTGACTAGTGGGGTCAGAGTAAGAAGAAGTCATAAAGGGGTAGACAAATGGGTTAGCATGCCGAGCTTTATTAAGGAAATAATCCAGTCTGATGAAAATGGACCATGTAATTTTTATTGGCCAACGCAAGACGCCATTCCAATAAATCAAATTATTTAGATACTTTCCTTACCACCTGTTAAATCATTATAGATAAAGAGAATTTCATCATCAGATTCAAATTCTAAAGTCTAAGAATTTCGTCATCAGATTCAAATTTTAAAGTCTAAAGTCTTAAGTGTTTTGATTATCAATTTGTTTTTTCGTTTGATTATTAACATGTTTTTTTCGCATTTTCTGTATACTAAGTAGTTTATCTTTTCCTTCGGAATGGTGCATTAGCTTGGTTCTGGCTTTAAAGTTAAATGTGGCGACTTGTCTAAGTATTCAAAACTCGGCCAGGTTTTTTTTATTTTTTGGTATTTCGTTTCGGGGGGGAGAGGTGATTAATAAATGTTAAAAAAGGGAAATAATCGGTTACATGTGAAAACCTATTCCATTTCACGCCGAGCTTTACTACGGAAATAATCCAGTCTGATAATTAAAAATGGACCATGTAATTTTTATCGGCCAACGCAAGACGCCATTCCAATAAATCAAATTATTTAGATACTTTCCTAACCACCTGTTAAATCATTATAATGTTAGGGCTGTGAAACAAAAGTAGACACAAAAGCTCGGGATGGTCTCTTCGAGTGAATGGACCAGGGGAAGTCAGAGTAAAACAAATTAAAATTTAAGTTAACTTTGAGTTTAGCCTCTTGGTAGATGACCTAGTCCAAGGAGAGACCATGAATACTCCCCTTATAAAACTCCCTTCGGGGGGTCTAGTTAGAGAAAAGGGCCGGGGGTGTAGTGATTGGTATGCGGCTTGACCGGCGAAGGGTTACGTCACAGGGGTCGTCCTAAGCAGCTTCCGGTAAGTGATTCAGACGCACATTCCTGGCCAGGCACCTATCTGCTGTCTTCGGACCTTCTTAACACTGCTGACCAAGCTATAACTTGTTGGTGAGTATTGTATCTTAATTGTTAGGCACTGCCCTGATCATTTGATTTTCTGGGTAGGGGGGGGGGCTGGGATTTTTAAAAAAAATATATTCTTGCTTTGATTTTTGGCCAAAAAAAAAAATAGTCTGGCCAGCTTATAAGGCGAAAAATAGGCAGTTGTTCCTAGTAAACAAACAGTTTGTACGATTAGCCGTGCAGCTGTTCGTACAAACTTTTTTTCATCCAATCAGATTACAGTTAATTATGATGGATCGTTAGTATCAATACATTAAGCAGAAACATTATAAAAAAAGTTTAATCCCTGGTCAATGGTACTATTCTTATAATGTTTTTTTTTTAGTTTTAACAAGGAATTAGAGTACTCTTATTCCTTGGTTTTAAGTTTTGAACAATAATTTCCCTTTTGCGAATTTATCATTAGTTTTAATCATGTATTTAGGTAAACATCTTTATTTCATATATTTAAGGTTTTTTTTCTTTTTTTCTTGTCTTTCCAATCATTTCCCAAAAAGCTGAAAAGGTTCGTATCGGGAGACAGCGGATAAGATTGTACAAAGCTATTTAATATTAGAAATTTGATAAGATGAATATATGAAAAATTATCTTTAATTTAAAATTAACCTTTAGTAATATTAACTGTTCAATATAAATTGCACCCAAAAGATATATTAAAACTAATACCAAAATTGAAATCATCAGTTTTCATTTAAAAAAAATATTGTTCAATACAGAAACGATACGATAGTAACTGTGCATTTTGATTGGATGAAAAAAGTTTGTACGAATAGCCGCACAGCTAATCGTACAAACTGTTTGTGCTAGGAACAACTGCCAAAAAAATAGGTCGCAGGTGGTTCCGTCCCCAGGTTGATCCGTCCTCGGTTGATCCGTCCACAGTAGATCCGTCCCCTAGTTGATCCGGCCTCTAGTTCTTAGTCGGTCCGTCCCCAGTTTAAAATATAATGAAATAGTCTTTATACAAGAACGATTATACCATATTACTTTTCAGTCATAAAATTGTAAGAAATGGTTATTAACTAAAAAAAAGAAAATTTTGAAACCTATTAATTTCACTTTTCGCTAATTGGCTTTATAAAATTGGATCAGTGTTTTGACAGGTGTTGATTGTGCCCTGTCACCAACAAGACCAACATGTTTATTCAACAAACCGTTGTAAAAACTTGAACTATTATAATAAAATCCCTAGACATGAGATCCGTATGGTTTCTTTAACACTACAGTTAGGAACATTCTTTTTTTTTCCTTGTGAAGTTGAAATAGGATAAAAAAAATCATTTCACTTTTTTTTTTACATTTACAATCAGAAGGGACAAAAACCTGTGCATTGTTTTTTGTTTTTTTTTCAATTACTATTTCTTTTGCACCAAAAATATATTTCACTTCATTTGCGCCCTTTCATGCATGTTTCATTTGCGCCAATAATAACGATAAAATGAGACTAGCGCAAATGAAAGATTTTTCAGTGTCGCAAATAAAATAAAAGCTTTATAGGTTTCTGGTCATCGAATTTTATTGGTAATTTGTTATTTTCATCCTCAGACAGCGTGGAAAAGTTGACGGCATCGTATATGTCCGTCTTATCGAATATTAAAAAAAATCTTTAAAATTTCTAAAGCATCAAAATTATATCTTTAATCAATATTTCTAAGAATTATCTGACATAAATTGCTATGTAAACCACGCTTAAGGTTCAAACCTGAAAATATGTAATGCAATAATGATCATTACTTATCAAGTTGATGAAAAGCAGAGAGATCCTAAATTTGCGCCCACAACACTTCATTTATATTTATAAACTTTTTCCCCAAAGCAACAAGTTAGCTTGCAATTTATTCACGTAATTAAGTAACTATATATGCCGCTTATGTCTATACACATGTGCCTTTACCCGTCAACTCTTAACATGTATAACTAATACATTATATATGTTTTATTGGGGACGGATCTACTGGAGGACGGATCAACTAAGGGTCGGATGAACCAAGGACGGATCTACTTGGGGCCGGATCATCTAGGGGACGGACAAGTTTGGGGACGGATCCACTAGAATTCAAAAAATAATCTGGTCATCATTTTGCGCATTAGAAAAAAAAAGAGATTTTCTGAACAAAATTTTCTAGCATTGAGTGTATGGGGGAAAAAAATCTGGTTCGCGCAGCGGTCGAAAAAAAATTCCCGGCTCGGTAAAAATCCCAGACCCCCCCCCCCCCCCCCCCCCCCAGAAAATCTAATTTCCCCCATTAGTACGTCAAAACTTCCTTTAATTTTTTCTTTCGTTTGGATGGAAAAAATCTAATGATTCCGAATTAATTTGTATAGCATGCTGAATTGTTTCCTCCCCCTTACTATATATCCCTTGCTTTTAAAGCGATGGAAATGGATGACTCTTCGAACATGTCGACATCGTCGACATCATCAGGAGATGAGAGAAGAAGGAGTTTCAGAAAACGAAAATTGGTATATATCAACATGAATTTTTGAACGATTCTGGCATAACCCTAATGGACCACAGGCACTTGGCAAGGGGGTAGTACAAGTGCCTGTGCTTAGTACATGTATATGTAATTTTACACTATAACAGGAACATTAAATAAACACGTTCCTGACTATAATCAATCATCAAATTGACTTTAGAATGTTTAATCACTTATTCATTAATGAAATTAAAGATCTGATCCTGAACTTGACGAAGTTCAAGATCAGTCATGTCAGTGTTAAAATTAAGTAAATATATCATATCCTCGACTCACCAAAGTTCGCCACCCTTACGGTTCTCGCGCTGTTACTTCCCCCACGATAGTCGAATGTTTCCGAAATTTTATAATCATATTTGTTCTTGTTAACATTAATTTATAGCATGCAACTGATTAACAAAACTTCTTCAAAACAATGTACATGTAAACAAACAAATTTGGCTTACCGGAAATCTTCGAATTCCTCAGGTGGCGACACCTAACTTCGTCACCCAGTTTTAAATCCACACGATGTCACTAGGGCGAGGCCAAGCACATTCATTTTGTAGGTAATGTTCAAAGTTAATTAAAAAATCGGAAAGAACGAAAATTAAACGGCAAAAAGTTCAATTCTAACAAATAAAACCCAACAAGCTATGAATTCACAAAAAACGTTGATTTAGGCTTCCAAATTACTACAATGTACACAATAAAAGACAGTGTTCCTTCTAACTGCCCTCAGAGTGGTACAGTATTTTAGGTGTGTCCAGTGTTTACAATCCTGATTTTGACATTGTACCCAACTGGTTATCTCAAGTCCAACTCCATCCCTGATTTCTTTGGGTGTGAACTGCTTGCACACGCAGCATTTTTCTGATTCAGGTATTTCTTCATCATCAGTATCGGATATTTCTGGATCCGAAGAATTAACATATATGTGACTTGGCCCCGCTTTTGGTGATTTAGTTTGACTTTTCTTTTTCCCTTTCAAGCATTTCTTTGTTGTTTTTCCTGATTTTCCCTGATTTTCTACATGTTTTTTTACTTTTTCCAGTATTTCCTTTTCTGTGACTGGCATGCCTGAAACTATCTTTCCTATAGTATTTCTTTCCTTCTTTTGGTTTTCAGACTTTACTTTTTTCAGATTTTGAACCCTACTTGTAAAAAAATTTAATATTTGTTTATCTTGGACATCCTCAACTGCAGCCATCGATTCTATTGCAGCCATAGATTCTGGGTCACTCTCATGATCAACTTCCATTTCATGTTCTTGTAATTGATCTGGGATGGGTTCCTCGGGGATTTGATGATTTGTATCCATTTCATTTTCATCGGTAGGTGAAGCAGAATGGAAGACTTCTGAAGGTTTTAGTAGGTCCTTGTTGATAATAGTTTTGTTAAGTGGGTATATGCCAGTTTTCTTGAAAGAAGATTGTAAGTTTTCTGGACAGAGGGCCCTCTGGTAAGCTTTGCAGGCAAGTTCACATATATTATACCTTGTGATGACTGAATGATTGTTCCGAATGGTTTTGTGACATTCATTGTCATATATTCTCTGCAACGGACCGTAACATCCAACATCTAGTGGTTGCAATATATGAGATGTATGCGCTGGTAAGATATGAAGGATTATATTACGCTCCTGTGCCCATTCTATGATGTCTACCGCAACATGCGACTTGTGACCATCCAACAGAAGAAGTACTGGTTGATTGTTCCTCCCAGGTACGTACTTAATAAAATGCTCTGAAAGGTATTTTTTGAATACTTTGGTATTTGACCATCCAGTAGGAGAAAGTGTGCAATCAGCACCAGGTGTGGCCCCATTCATCAAATCATCACAGTCAAGGAAATTAGGATTTATTGGGTCAGGACATTCGGTCCCATCATTGGCCAAGATTCACATGACCAAAAGAAACTATAGAGGTCCAATAACATATAATATCTAAAATACTGCTAAATTCTACCAGACATTCGGACCTGTGAAAAGCACAAAAACACCAGACCGAATGCGTTTTTACAGGCCTCGGGCTGTCGGTCCTGTGCTAATTTCCATGACTGTCATCAACCATACGCTGTCCCTCAAAGACAAAATAAGGCGGTAATGCAAAACCAGCAGCACTCCCACAGCCTAAGATAGTGGTGGTACTTGATCTGCCGGAGGTTACAGCTGAGGTAGTGCAGTCTAATCCAGAAACAACATTGGGTGGTTTGTGATTAATGGTGATACCTTTCTCGTCAACGTTGAATATTAAATGTGGCTTGTCTGACAGGTTGTATTTCTTCAACACATCTTCAAGGCTAGCAAAATACTTCTCCACATTGGCAACAGACCCACATTTGGCACGCTGTATTTCAAGACTTCTTGGTTTGGTTACCTTTAGCTCTGGCCATCTTTTCATAAATCCCTCAAACCATCTTAATGACAATTCCTCATTTTCATTTTTCTTCTTTAGGGTGTGGGCAAAATCAGTAGCAAGGTCTGTAACCTCTTGTCGGGTGTATCCATACCCATAAGATGCCATGATCTTTACATGTTCAGCTATCCTTTCTTCCTCTTCAAGAGTAAAGATCGGTGCTCTACCTGTTGTCACACATTCAGGGTCAATTCTGCCTGCTATACGATCTCGCAGTGTTGTTCTTGGTACATTAAATTGAATTGATGCTCTCTTCTGTGACATTTCATTATTCAAGACAGCTAAGTAAGCGTTGGTTAAAGAAGTTGGACTATACAGGCGATACTTTTTATCTTGTCTAAGGTGAGCTGGATTAACCTAAAATAATTGTACCTTAAGTTGTACTTTTATGTAAATTCAAGTATGTTTACATATATGGATGTTCAATTCTGTATTTTTTCATATATTTTCAAGGATTTTGCATCAAATAAGAACAATATTCAAGTTGGGAGTTAAATATAATTGTAGAGAATTTTTCAAGCTTCATTTTAAGCCAAAAATGATCAAAATCGGACATCTATAAAGGAAGCTAGGCTATTTTGAAGTGGGACTGATTGCACACAACAAGCACCTGTTTTTTTCAATTATCATATTGTTCAATGTTTTTGGCTTTTATTCCTACTTTTTATGATTTCTGGTTTAAAAAAAAATAAGAAATGACATTTTTGGGATTAACGTTTATTGCGATAGGCTTGGCCTAGAAAATTTCTAATGTCACATGACTTTGTCTTTGGAATGTCAACAAACCGGCAAACTTGTTGGAAAGCACTTTTAGGTGGATTTTCATACTTTAAAATGTATTTATGGGTAGGGTCAAAAAGAGTATTAGTAAATATACTGATTTTTATCACTTTTATCTATTTTCTAGCATTAAATACCTGTTTGAACCTCATATTTTGATTCAGTTTAAACACGTTGTCTCGGCTAAATTTAGAACGCAGTTCAGCTGTCAAATGACGTCACGACCTTTCCGCATGCGCGTAGGATGTAAACAAAAAATGGTGGCGAAGTTAGGTGGCTGGCGAACTTAGGGGGTCGGAGGATACATGTCATATTCCAATCTATACTTTTACGATATATCTGAAAACTTATCATCATTCATCAAATCAATGTTCTGTATGAAAATAGACCAACATAATGATTAAACTGTTTATCACAGAAAATTGTTTTGCTCCGTTGAGGTCAATGGGCGGGAATCGTAACCCTCACGAAGAAAACGTAGGGAGGGTTATGTTATTGTAACTACATGTACGTGCAAGGGTGTTAGTGATATTTTCCTAAAATCGGCTTTGCTAATAACAGGAAAAAAAAAAGAACTTAAAAAGAATGGACTTTTTCATAAAAAAATATTAACCTCCATGATCATGATGATTTCTGTTTTGTTTTGTTTTGTATTCATATATATGTTTTAAGCTCTGTAAAGCTATAACCAATGCAATTTACTGTGTCCTTAAATAATAATTTAAAAATAAAAATAAAAAAAGATGAGACATGTAGGTCCTGCTACGGTTTATTTTTTGATTTTATATGCAGTCTTTGCTGTATCAGGTGTATCATGTGAAAAAAATTCAGCTGGAGTTTTTCTTACACATCTGTAGGCATTTAATCCACAAACTTTATTACTTGATTACTTGTATTTTTGTTCTTGTAAATGTGAGCTTTGAGTAAATATACAGTGACAGATACAGAGGGCTGTGATGGGGGCGTACCCCCTCCTTTAATTGAGAAATTTTATTTTTTCTGTATAAAATTGACCAATCAACTTCAAATTTTCATCAAAATCTGTCATTTTTAGCAATTACATGTACGTCCCCCCCCCTTTCATGGACCGCTGGATCCGCCCCTGATATAATTTACGGGAGACGAAACTATCCATTTTCCATATATGGACTTTAAACTATGTTTAACATTAACAGATTTTTTGGCTAGACTCCCCTGACCAGTGCTCGATAAGCAGTCAGGGAGATCATCAAAATAAGTTATAATTTTTATAACTGATATAGGTTATCTGAATTTAAAAAGATAACCATTTTCAGTTACTTTTGTTAAATTGGTCACTTTCAAACCTACAAATTTTCATAGTTAGTGTATTTTCCCCACTAGGCTAAATTTTTTCTGCATTAATTGAACTTTAAACTGTGAAGTTCAGCTATGAGTTTGAAATTGCAAGCTTATCTTATTGGTACACAAGCCTCTCAAAGATGATGCCCATGGGAAATTAAAATGTCATTATCACAGCACCAGTGCTTAAATAATGATTTCCAATAAATAAACCTTGTAAAGTTATTGATAATCTATCAATTAAGATCAAAACTTTAGATTTAAGATGAGAATTAAAAGAAAATTTTATACTTTTGTAAAATTAGTCATTTTAAGCAAGAAAATAGAAAAATAACTGAAACTGGTTACATTATTAAAAAAATCAAGGGAAGTAACTCAAATTGGACTAGAAAAGTACAAATAAGTAACCTAGAATGGTTATAAAAAAAATATAACTGTTTTTGATGATCTCCCTGACTGATAAGTTTTTCTTGTTATGCTTTGAATTTAAAATGTCACATTTGTATTTACTTTCGTTTTGTCACGTAAAGGCTGGCCTCATTAAGGGGCATATAAAATTTGTTTCTACCTATTCATTGCCTTCTCATGGGGTTTTAGATTACCTGATTCCCAGGCCATTTTAAAGGTGATTACTTGATTACAATAGCCAATAATTAATGATTATTTGATTACCAAGGTTTGAATTATTGATTATTTGATTACCGAAATTACCAGGTTTTTGATTACATTTCTAAAAAATATATGATTATTTGATTACTTTGGAAAAAACATGCTGATTACTTGATTCTTGGTACCCCCCATGAGGAGCCCCTATTCAAATTAAGCCATACTGCAATGTAAACATTCAAGTGCTCGATAATAATATTATACGATAAATGAAGTACATAAAATAAGTTTGTGTGGAAAATTGTCTTTGATATTATATTTTCTGATGACTGAACTAAAAACTGACATTATATTAAAGTACTTCATCATTTATTGATTTTTTATGCAGACCATTAATTTTGCCTGCCGAATGAACATATGACCAAAATTTCTATAGCAATAATGGCTGCTCTGGAAGGGGGCTTGCATAACTTTATCCTTTACTTGAGATATGCCATTAAAATATCGACAAGGACATTATTTTCTTAATTTATTATAAATTTTGTTTTTATTTGCAAATTAGGTTTGGGTTTAAGGCGATAACCATGATAACTTACTGTCTGCTTCAAGAAATTAAATTTCGTCTGCTGTGTGGCCTCCTGTGCTTTAAATTGCTGAACTAAGATAAATAAGACCACTAAAACTTGCCCATATACAAAAGAAAAATAAACATTTGTTTGAAACAAATTTATTTTATTAAAAATATGTTTAGTAACTCCGTTATTGAGCACCGGCCAGGGGAGTCTAAAATATACATTGTAGGTTGTCAATTTTTAATTTTACTGTTATTTTCTTTGAAATAGCATAAAATTTATATGGATAGAAGAATGATTATAGACATGATAGAGTTGCCTAAGCCTGTTAGCTATATTTTATTTTAAAAAGAATACTGGTAACTTGTTAGCAATTCACCTATTTCCAGTTCCCGATAGTTATCTCATCTTATGATAAAGTAAGGCTATCTTTCTGTTGATTGTAATGGGAAATTTATCATTCAGGGTGAGATGATTAATTGGAGCAGTAAAAGTTAATTGGGTAATTGCTTTTTGGTTTTTATACCCCGCCACAGGAAGTGGCAGGGTATTATGTTATACCCTCAGTTTTTTTCAGTGTCTGTCCGTCCCCCGAAGGTTTCCGACCAATAACTTGAAAAGGCATCAAAGGATTTGAATGATATTTTGCACAGCTGTTTAGTACGATAAAATACAGGTCAAGTTCGATTTCCAGCATGATCCAAAAAACTAGTTTTCGAGATAGGCCACTTTGAAAAATCAAATTTCATGAAATTTTGAGTTTCAGACCAATAACTTGAAAACGTGTCATGGGATTCAAATGATATTTTGTACAGCTATTGAGTACAATTAAATACAGGTCAAGTTCAATTTCCAGCATGATCCAAAAAACAGTTTCCAAGATAGGCCACTTTGAAATTAAATTTTATGAACTTTTGATATTATAACGTGGCGGGGTATCATTTAATGTCCCATTACATGCCCTATTTTTTATACGGCCGCAAAATTTTTGCGATCGTATAATGTTATGGCGATGAAGTTGTTGTTGTTTCGTTCTTGTTGTCGTTGTTGTCTGGGGACATTTGGTTTCAGTGTGATAACTTGAGTAAATATTGACCAATTGTTATGAAATTTTGATATGATGTTTGTAACCGCTGGAGGAAAGCTCCTATTGTATTCGGGGTTGGTGGCCCTTACCTTTTTGGAAAAAAGACCAAAAGGTGCTAAAACGGGTGTATTGACAAAACTGTTGTAGAATGTTTATTATTCATTTGATTTTGAAAATTCTTTTTTTGTTGATTTCCTCATTAAATTCTGTCAACAAAATGTGTCAATGGTTTTAGTGTATATTGAACCGTTACATTGCTACAGGGGACCAAAGACTGGCCACACCCAAAAAATCAACTTTTTAGCTCACCTGACCCGAAGGGTCATGTGAGCTATTGCTATCACTTTGCGACCGTCGTCCGTCGTCCGTTAGCTTTTTTCAAACATCTTCTTCTCTGAAACTGCTTGGCCAATTGGAGCCAAACTTGATATGGTTGTTCCTTAGGGTATTGTGCAAAAAGTTTGCGTTGGAATTTTTGATACGTCAAAAAACATGGCCGCTGTTACTAAAAATAGAACAGGGGGGGTCAAATACAGTTTTTTGCAAATAACTCAAAAACGGTCACAGATATCAAAATTCTGGTTAAAGTAAAAGTGATCAGCACCTCAAGATCTACCTGCCCAGAAATTTTCAAAAAGATCCAACAGTCGATGTAGGAGTTATTGCCCTTTTTCTGGATTTTTTCAAAATTTTGCACTTATTTAGCCCTATATCTTGAAAACTATACAAGATATTTTAAAAATTCAAATTGTATATGATTGAGCACGTCAAGATCTACGTTTCATATTATAAGGTCAAAGCTGTAGAACCATTTCTTTTAGGAGTTATGGCCCTTAAAGCGTCAAAATTTACCATTTTTCATTACTTTTCCCCTGAATTTCAAAGATGAACTTTTCTGACACCATAGATCCAACTTCAACCAAACTTGGCACAGTTGCTTAATAGCATAATTGCTACAGTTCTATTGTTCGGATTTTTGATTGGTCAAAAAATATGGCCGCCATGGCTAAAAATAGAACATAGGGGTAAATTGCAGTTTTTTGCTAACTACTCAAATATAGTTACAGATATCAAAATTTTGATGGGAGACAAAAGTGATCAGCATCTTAAGATCTACCTGCTCTGAAATTTTTTAGAAGATCCAACAATTGACATAGGAGTTATTGCCCTTTTTCTGGATTTTTTGAAAATTTTGCACTTATTTAGCCCTATATCTTGAAAACTATACAAGATATTTTAAAAATTCAAATTGCATATGATTAAGCACATCAAGATCTACATTTTATGTAATTAGGTCAAAGCTGTAGAACCATTTCTTTTAGGAGTTATGGCCCTTAAAGCATCAAAATTTACCATTTTCCATTGTTTAACAGCTTATAAGCTACAACTCTATAGTCAGATTTTTTATTCGTAAAAAAACATGGCCACCATGGCTAAAATAGAACAGCATGTTAAGATTTACCTGTCCTGAAATTTCAAAAAAGATCTGACTGCTGATGTGGGAGTTATTGTTCTTTTTCCTAATTTTCGCCAAATTTGCACTTATTAAGCCCAATATCTTAAAAACTAACCAAGATATTTCAGAAATTTAAATAGCATATGGTTAAGCACAATAATATCTACAAATATATGTATCTGTGTAGTTCAGGTGAGCGATTCAGGCTCTTGGGAGCCTCTTGTTTATTTGTGGTCCGATTTTCAAAATCTTTTTTTGTCATTGGAATCCTTATGAAAATCCCTGCCTGCATTTTTCAATCACATTTGCAATATCTCCTACTGTTTTTGAGATATATAAAAAACACCAATTTTAACAGTTGGTCAAGGCAAATGGTTTAACACAACAAATTTAGCTGTAGTGGGCCAGCCAATTGTTATGAAGTTTAAATATGATGATTATATACACTGAAGGAAGTTTTTTATTGCATTTTGGGTTTGTGGTCCTAATCTATTTAATTTGGTTTTGTTTTCATGGTATAAGATACAAATGTATATTTCTTTCATACGTCTGGGATGCCAAACATGTTCCAATATTGCCAAGATTGCACTTGTTTCACACAGGAATTCAGTGGAGCAAAGGTGGCGATCAGTTGATTGTCTGGGAAATGGGCTATAATAAATATCCAGTCCCTGCAAGTGGTAAAAATAATTATTTTGGTAGAAAGCAGGTTGAAAATAAATATCAAATAACTCAGCTCTAAAAAATCTAAAAAATGTTCACATGTATTTATAGGTTGCCATTTGGCGGACTTCATCAGTGGCTGCTCAAGATTAATCATTTCTCCATTTGATAAAACGGATTTGCACTATTATTGTTGGCCATATTATAATATCTCCCATCTGATTTAATTGTCTGTATTAAAATAACAATATGTATTATACTATACAAAACCTGAGTATTAATGGATGGGAATTAATTGAATATACACGTAGATCTGGATCAAAATTAGTAGCCAGTTTTCTTCTTAAAATGCTTGGATATCGATTATAGAGTTCCATCTCAGTACTGTACATATGGTACAATTTACATATGATATAAAATGTATAAAAAAATGGAGATCTGGTATGATTGTCAATCATGCAGCCATCCATCAAACAGTGAAGAAAATAAATGATAAAACTTCTACCACACCACCCATGATAACATATGTCAGTTTTATATTTATATCTTTATATTTTCCAGAACATAGTCTTTGCTAACGACAATGAAGAGCCAATAAATAAAAGAGAAACAGACCACGACACCATCACATTAGGTTATGTAAATAAGGGAGAACATGGAGATCAGAATGTTATCAGATATGTAAAATTTATTGGAGTTGCACCATTATCTGTATATCCAAGGGGGAAAGACAATAACTATTTCAAGCCTGACCCATTAGAGCAGCAGCAGACTTTGTATTTAAATAGTATCGAGAAACTGTTCAAGATTGCTTTTGGTGGATTAAGGTATGCTGATGGTTCCTGGCAAGATCCCAAAAATATGGACAAAAAGCTGGACATGCTGGAAGGTAAACAGATTCAAGCAAATTTAAATAATTCCTTTTTATAAGCTCGCCTGGCCAAAGGCCATGTGAGCTTATGCCATCACTATGTGTCCATCGACGTCTGTTGTCAGTTGTCCATTAACAATTTCAAAAATCTTCTTCTCTGATACCATTGAACCAATTTAACTGAAACTTTGCAGGAATGATATATGACATGTTGGCAACAAACGATCCTCATTTTAAAATGATATGATAAAAAACATGGATATATAGAACATATAGTAAAATCACTAAAATGGCTTATAACTCAGCAACCATAACAGATAGAACAAATCTGAAGGATCTTAGGCTCTTCAGAATCAAAAGCTCTACTAAAGTCTCCATTGGATTTTCTCCATTTTCATTAAGTTCTGACAACAAAAATAGCTGCAAGACGCTAGATTGTACAAGTTTTATTCATTGATATTTTTGGTTATACTGTTCTATGCTCATCATATTCATACAGTGTTTGGCATTTTCAATATTTTTGGTAGAGCGCCTCTGATGAGTCTTGAATAGACGAAACGCGCGTCAGGCGTAGCAAAATTTATTGTCTGGAACTTTGTTGTCATTTGTATTTCGAACACACGTGAAGGTTAGCACTGCTGGTGGAGTTTAAATTCCCCGAGGTTAGCCCGCTCCGGCACCAACACTTTTGAGTTGGAGAATACATCAAAGCTTTAAATTATCCATCTAAATTTCAAAATTGTCTAAGCCCTAAGGTTCTTCCTACCCCAGACATAGGTTGAATATCTTAGTTATAATTTGGTTCCCCAGTTTGATATTTTTGGTTATACTGTTCTATGCTCATCATATTCATACAGTGTTTGGCATTTTCAATATTTTTGGTAGAGCGCCTCTGATGAGTCTTGAATAGACGAAACGCGCGTCAGGCGTAGCAAAATTTATTGTCTGGAACTTTGTTGTCATTTGTATTTCGAACACACGTGAAGGTTAGCACTGCTGGTGGAGTTTAAATTCCCCGAGGTTAGCCCGCTCCGGCACCAACACTTTTGAGTTGGAGAATACATCAAAGCTTTAAATTATCCGTCTAAATTTCAAAATTGTCTAAGCCCTAAGGTTCTTCCTACCCCAGACATAGGTTGAATATCTTAGTTATAATTTGGTTCCCCAGTTTGATATTTTTGGTTATACTGTTCTATGCTCATCATATTCATACAGTGTTTGGCATTTTCAATATTTTTGGTAGAGCGCCTCTGATGAGTCTTGAATAGACGAAACGCGCGTCAGGCGTAGCAAAATTTATTGTCTGGAACTTTGTTGTCATTTGTATTTCGAACACACGTGAAGGTTAGCACTGCTGGTGGAGTTTAAATTCCCTGAGGTTAGCCCGCTCCGGCACCAACACTTTTGAGTTGGAGAATACATCAAAGCTTTAAATTATCCGTCTAAATTTCAAAATTGTCTAAGCCCTAAGGTTCTTCCTACCCCAGACATAGGTTGAATATCTTAGTTATAATTTGGTTCCCCAGTTTGATATTTTTGGTTATACTGTTCTATGCTCATCATATTCATACAGTGTTTGGCATTTTCAATATTTTTGGTAGAGCGCCTCTGATGAGTCTTGAATAGACGAAACGCGCGTCAGGCGTAGCAAAATTTATTGTCTGGAACTTTGTTGTCATTTGTATTTCGAACACACGTGAAGGTTAGCACTGCTGTTGGAGTTTAAATTCCCCGAGGTTAGCCCGCTCCGGCACCAACACTTTTGAGTTGGAGAATACATCAAAGCTTTAAATTATCCGTCTAAATTTCAAAATTGTCTAAGCCCTAAGGTTCTTCCTACCCCAGACATAGGTTGAATATCTTAGTTATAATTTGGTTCCCCAGTTTGATATTTTTGGTTATACTGTTCTATGCTCATCATATTCATACAGTGTTTGGCATTTTCAATATTTTTGGTAGAGCGCCTCTGATGAGTCTTGAATAGACGAAACGCGCGTCAGGTGTAGCAAAATTTATTGTCTGGAACTTTGTTGTCATTTGTATTTCGAACACACGTGAAGGTTAGCACTGCTGGTGGAGTTTAAATTCCCCGAGGTTAGCCCGCTCCGGCACCAACACTTTTGAGTTGGAGAATACATCAAAGCTTTAAATTATCCGTCTAAATTTCAAAATTGTCTAAGCCCTAAGGTTCTTCCTACCCCAGACATAGGTTGAATATCTTAGTTATAATTTGGTTCCCCAGTTTGATATTTTTGGTTATACTGTTCTATGCTCATCATATTCATACAGTGTTTGGCATTTTCAATATTTTTGGTAGAGCGCCTCTGATGAGTCTTGAATAGACGAAACGCGCGTCAGGCGTAGCAAAATTTATTGTCTGGAACTTTGTTGTCATTTGTATTTCGAACACACGTGAAGGTTAGCACTGCTGTTGGAGTTTAAATTCCCCGAGGTTAGCCCGCTCCGGCACCAACACTTTTGAGTTGGAGAATACATCAAAGCTTTAAATTATCCGTCTAAATTTCAAAATTGTCTAAGCCCTAAGGTTCTTCCTACCCCAGACATAGGTTGAATATCTTAGTTATAATTTGGTTCCCCAGTTTGATATTTTTGGTTATACTGTTCTATGCTCATCATATTCATACAGTGTTTGGCATTTTCAATATTTTTGGTAGAGCGCCTCTGATGAGTCTTGAATAGACGAAACGCGCGTCAGGCGTAGCAAAATTTATTGTCTGGAACTTTGTTGTCATTTGTATTTCGAACACACGTGAAGGTTAGCACTGCTGGTGGAGTTTAAATTCCCCGAGGTTAGCCCGCTCCGGCACCAACACTTTTGAGTTGGAGAATACATCAAAGCTTTAAATTATCCGTCTAAATTTCAAAATTGTCTAAGCCCTAAGGTTCTTCCTACCCCAGACATAGGTTGAATATCTTAGTTATAATTTGGTTCCCCAGTTTGATATTTTTGGTTATACTGTTCTATGCTCATCATATTCATACAGTGTTTGGCATTTTCAATATTTTTGGTAGAGCGCCTCTGATGAGTCTTGAATAGACGAAACGCGCGTCAGGCGTAGCAAAATTTATTGTCTGGAACTTTGTTGTCATTTGTATTTCGAACACACGTGAAGGTTAGCACTGCTGGTGGAGTTTAAATTCCTCGAGGTTAGCCCGCTCCGGCACCAACACTTTTGAGTTGGAGAATACATCAAAGCTTTAAATTATCCGTCTAAATTTCAAAATTGTCTAAGCCCTAAGGTTCTTCCTACCCCAGACATACATGTAGGTTGAATATCTTAGTTATAATTTGGTTCCCCAGTTTGATATTTTTGGTTATACTGTTCTATGCTCATCATATTCATACAGTGTTTGGCATTTTCAATATTTTTGGTAGAGCGCCTCTGATGAGTCTTGAATAGACGAAACGCGCGTCAGGCGTAGCAAAATTTATTGTCTGGAACTTTGTTGTCATTTGTATTTCGAACACACGTGAAGGTTAGCACTGCTGGTGGAGTTTAAATTCCCCGAGGTTAGCCCGCTCCGGCACCAACACTTTTGAGTTGGAGAATACATCAAAGCTTTAAATTATCCGTCTAAATTTCAAAATTGTCTAAGCCCTAAGGTTCTTCCTACCCCAGACATAGGTTGAATATCTTAGTTATAATTTGGTTCCCCAGTTTGATATTTTTGGTTATACTGTTCTATGCTCATCATATTCATACAGTGTTTGGCATTTTCAATATTTTTGGTAGAGCGCCTCTGATGAGTCTTGAATAGACGAAACGCGCGTCAGGCGTAGCAAAATTTATTGTCTGGAACTTTGTTGTCATTTGTATTTCGAACACACGTGAAGGTTAGCACTGCTGGTGGAGTTTAAATTCCCCGAGGTTAGCCCGCTCCGGCACCAACACTTTTGAGTTGGAGAATACATCAAAGCTTTAAATTATCCGTCTAAATTTCAAAATTGTCTAAGCCCTAAGGTTCTTCCTACCCCAGACATAGGTTGAATATCTTAGTTATAATTTGGTTCCCCAGTTTGATATTTTTGGTTATACTGTTCTATGCTCATCATATTCATACAGTGTTTGGCATTTTCAATATTTTTGGTAGAGCGCCTCTGATGAGTCTTGAATAGACGAAACGCGCGTCAGGCGTAGCAAAATTTATTGTCTGGAACTTTGTTGTCATTTGTATTTCGAACACACGTGAAGGTTAGCACTGCTGGTGGAGTTTAAATTCCCCGAGGTTAGCCCGCTCCGGCACCAACACTTTTGAGTTGGAGAATACATCAAAGCTTTAAATTATCCGTCTAAATTTCAAAATTGTCTAAGCCCTAAGGTTCTTCCTACCCCAGACATAGGTTGAATATCTTAGTTATAATTTGGTTCCCCAGTTTGATATTTTTGGTTATACTGTTCTATGCTCATCATATTCATACAGTGTTTGGCATTTTCAATATTTTTGGTAGAGCGCCTCTGATGAGTCTTGAATAGACGAAACGCGCGTCAGGCGTAGCAAAATTTATTGTCTGGAACTTTGTTGTCATTTGTATTTCGAACACACGTGAAGGTTAGCACTGCTGTTGGAGTTTAAATTCCCCGAGGTTAGCCCGCTCCGGCACCAACACTTTTGAGTTGGAGAATACATCAAAGCTTTAAATTATCCGTCTAAATTTCAAAATTGTCTAAGCCCTAAGGTTCTTCCTACCCCAGACATAGGTTGAATATCTTAGTTATAATTTGGTTCCCCAGTTTGATATTTTTGGTTATACTGTTCTATGCTCATCATATTCATACAGTGTTTGGCATTTTCAATATTTTTGGTAGAGCGCCTCTGATGAGTCTTGAATAGACGAAACGCGCGTCAGGCGTAGCAAAATTTATTGTCTGGAACTTTGTTGTCATTTGTATTTCGAACACACGTGAAGGTTAGCACTGCTGGTGGAGTTTAAATTCCCCGAGGTTAGCCCGCTCCGGCACCAACACTTTTGAGTTGGAGAATACATCAAAGCTTTAAATTATCCGTCTAAATTTCAAAATTGTCTAAGCCCTAAGGTTCTTCCTACCCCAGACATAGGTTGAATATCTTAGTTATAATTTGGTTCCCCAGTTTGATATTTTTGGTTATACTGTTCTATGCTCATCATATTCATACAGTGTTTGGCATTTTCAATATTTTTGGTAGAGCGCCTCTGATGAGTCTTGAATAGACGAAACGCGCGTCAGGCGTAGCAAAATTTATTGTCTGGAACTTTGTTGTCATTTGTATTTCGAACACACGTGAAGGTTAGCACTGCTGGTGGAGTTTAAATTCCTCGAGGTTAGCCCGCTCCGGCACCAACACTTTTGAGTTGGAGAATACATCAAAGCTTTAAATTATCCGTCTAAATTTCAAAATTGTCTAAGCCCTAAGGTTCTTCCTACCCCAGACATACATGTAGGTTGAATATCTTAGTTATAATTTGGTTCCCCAGTTTGATATTTTTGGTTATACTGTTCTATGCTCATCATATTCATACAGTGTTTGGCATTTTCAATATTTTTGGTAGAGCGCCTCTGATGAGTCTTGAATAGACGAAACGCGCGTCAGGCGTAGCAAAATTTATTGTCTGGAACTTTGTTGTCATTTGTATTTCGAACACACGTGAAGGTTAGCACTGCTGGTGGAGTTTAAATTCCCCGAGGTTAGCCCGCTCCGGCACCAACACTTTTGAGTTGGAGAATACATCAAAGCTTTAAATTATCCGTCTAAATTTCAAAATTGTCTAAGCCCTAAGGTTCTTCCTACCCCAGACATAGGTTGAATATCTTAGTTATAATTTGGTTCCCCAGTTTGATATTTTTGGTTATACTGTTCTATGCTCATCATATTCATACAGTGTTTGGCATTTTCAATATTTTTGGTAGAGCGCCTCTGATGAGTCTTGAATAGACGAAACGCGCGTCAGGCGTAGCAAAATTTATTGTCTGGAACTTTGTTGTCATTTGTATTTCGAACACACGTGAAGGTTAGCACTGCTGGTGGAGTTTAAATTCCCCGAGGTTAGCCCGCTCCGGCACCAACACTTTTGAGTTGGAGAATACATCAAAGCTTTAAATTATCCGTCTAAATTTCAAAATTGTCTAAGCCCTAAGGTTCTTCCTACCCCAGACATAGGTTGAATATCTTAGTTATAATTTGGTTCCCCAGTTTGATATTTTTGGTTATACTGTTCTATGCTCATCATATTCATACAGTGTTTGGCATTTTCAATATTTTTGGTAGAGCGCCTCTGATGAGTCTTGAATAGACGAAACGCGCGTCAGGCGTAGCAAAATTTATTGTCTGGAACTTTGTTGTCATTTGTATTTCGAACACACGTGAAGGTTAGCACTGCTGGTGGAGTTTAAATTCCCCGAGGTTAGCCCGCTCCGGCACCAACACTTTTGAGTTGGAGAATACATCAAAGCTTTAAATTATCCGTCTAAATTTCAAAATTGTCTAAGCCCTAAGGTTCTTCCTACCCCAGACATAGGTTGAATATCTTAGTTATAATTTGGTTCCCCAGTTTGATATTTTTGGTTATACTGTTCTATGCTCATCATATTCATACAGTGTTTGGCATTTTCAATATTTTTGGTAGAGCGCCTCTGATGAGTCTTGAATAGACGAAACGCGCGTCAGGCGTAGCAAAATTTATTGTCTGGAACTTTGTTGTCATTTGTATTTCGAACACACGTGAAGGTTAGCACTGCTGGTGGAGTTTAAATTCCCCGAGGTTAGCCCGCTCCGGCACCAACACTTTTGAGTTGGAGAATACATCAAAGCTTTAAATTATCCGTCTAAATTTCAAAATTGTCTAAGCCCTAAGGTTCTTCCTACCCCAGACATAGGTTGAATATCTTAGTTATAATTTGGTTCCCCAGTTTGATATTTTTGGTTATACTGTTCTATGCTCATCATATTCATACAGTGTTTGGCATTTTCAATATTTTTGGTAGAGCGCCTCTGATGAGTCTTGAATAGACGAAACGCGCGTCAGGCGTAGCAAAATTTATTGTCTGGAACTTTGTTGTCATTTGTATTTCGAACACACGTGAAGGTTAGCACTGCTGGTGGAGTTTAAATTCCCCGAGGTTAGCCCGCTCCGGCACCAACACTTTTGAGTTGGAGAATACATCAAAGCTTTAAATTATCCGTCTAAATTTCAAAATTGTCTAAGCCCTAAGGTTCTTCCTACCCCAGACATAGGTTGAATATCTTAGTTATAATTTGGTTCCCCAGTTTGATATTTTTGGTTATACTGTTCTATGCTCATCATATTCATACAGTGTTTGGTATTTTCAATATTTTTGGTAGAGCGCCTCTGATGAGTCTTGAATAGACGAAACGCGCGTCAGGCGTAGCAAAATTTATTGTCTGGAACTTTGTTGTCATTTGTATTTCGAACACACGTGAAGGTTAGCACTGCTGGTGGAGTTTAAATTCCCCAAGGTTAGCCCGCTCCGGCACCAACACTTTTGAGTTGGAGAATACATCAAAGCTTTAAATTATCCGTCTAAATTTCAAAATTGTCTAAGCCCTAAGGTTCTTCCTACCCCAGACATAGGTTGAATATCTTAGTTATAATTTGGTTCCCCAGTTTGATATTTTTGGTTATACTGTTCTATGCTCATCATATTCATACAGTGTTTGGCATTTTCAATATTTTTGGTAGAGCGCCTCTGATGAGTCTTGAATAGACGAAACGCGCGTCAGGCGTAGCAAAATTTATTGTCTGGAACTTTGTTGTCATTTGTATTTCCATAGGTTCTACCTAAATTTATACATAAAATAATGAGATATGTTTAATTTTAAGGATATCTTATTGCAGTTGAAAGACAATTTTTTCCTATTTTGTTTTTTTTTAGGGTATACATGGTATAGAGGTACAATTTTCAAATCTTGACTTTTACAAAATTGTACCAAAGAGTAAAAAATTGCATTCACTGGAAAATATTTTTGGGTATTACCTAGGGCCTTTGGAAGACTGAAATTGTACACTAAAATTCTGAAAAAATGACAAGTAGGATCCCCAAACAGCCTTACATGTATATCTCAACTCCATCCCAATATTATTCTTGTTAACATTCAAAATGTGAAAATATACATATTTTCAACCAAATAACAGTTGGTGAGGATGGGTTGTAGGGGGGACGCTGGTGCATGATGGATCTACACAGACAAAATTTAGACATACGTCTGACTTATGTATACGTTAATAAAAACGCTTGTCTGACATAGTGCATAAACGTAAGTTAAACATATGTTTCTAACCGCTGTATGGTAAACATACCTCAAATTATTGTTAAAACATATATGTCAGACGAACCTTTTTTGAACGTGCGGTAAACGTACGTTTACCATATGTCAGACATATAGTTTCCTAAAATGTATGAAGTTAGTAAGTTATTTATTTAGCGTGTTTTATTATGAAATAAAAATATTGCCAAGATAAAATTTTAATGTGCGTCAGACTAAGCGGTTAGGGACCGACCATTTAACTTGAAGGCCTTGGTTTTTTCCTCTGAAAATTATTTTTGATGAAAAAAATATTTTGGCAGCTGAGGGTAAGAAAAAAAATATTCTGAAGAAGGATTTCTGCTATAAAAAATAATGCTGATAATGTAAAAAATATTCTGTTGTGACGCCTTCGAAAAATAGATATTTTGTCCGCGCTCTGCGCAGAAAAAATTTTTATAATCAAAACAAAAAACCAAGCCCCCCCCCTTCAAGTTAAATGGTCCATCCCTTAGAAACGCCAATTTAATATGCATCAGATGACATGTGTTTAATGTATGCCAGACGCACGTTAAACGCAGTCAACATTTTGCCTGTGTATCCTGCCCACAGCCTAATGTTGTCAGAGCTAAATTATAATATACCCTCTCTAACTAATGGAAGACATTTTTTCTTCAAAAAGTTGATTTTGTCTACATGTATATTAAAAAAATACAACATGGACATCAGTCAACTACATCAGGTCTGCAAGTAAACTACATGTATAGCACTGAGCTAATTGACTACACAAGCCAATTTTGCCATGCATGTTTCAATGTTACTTTGTTTGAGTCTGTACATGTTCCAGAAAAAAAAAATTTTCTGCAAGGTTAAGCTGAAATTATAAATTAGTATTAGAAAAATGATTTGTTTTCTCTCACCTCTTTTAGTTCCTTGACTTTCTTGAATTGTTTCTGTTCTAAAAACATATACCAAGACATACTAGGTGCATTAACCTTATGGGTCTGCACTCAGCAATTGACTTTAAGAACAATTAGCTATTAAGCACCTATCCTACAAAATGCATATACATATGATATAAAGGGGGAAACAGTGAAAAAAGGATAAGGTCTTGGCTCAAAAGGCAGATAAAACAGACGGGAATAAAGTGAAGACGCTAGAAACTATACTGGGAACGACAAACAACCGGTTTTCCCCTTTTCTACTTTCTATACAGTGAATATCATCACAACTAAGGACAATTCAATTTGTTTGTTCCTGGTGAGCAATACAGGCTTAGCTGTCTGGGCCTATAGTTCATCATTGAATTAAGTTAACTAAACATCTAATTTTAGTTTTGTAGTGTATGTCATACCATCATGTGTTGCATTTTATCCAGATACATGTAATTGACACTTTGCCACAAATTTCATGCTTGGTCTCACCTGCAGTGTCAAGCAATTACATATGTATTTAAGTTGGTGATTATTGTGTGTAAAGGGTAGTCTGGAGAACAGAAATTCTTTAATTTTTTCTAAATGTTGTTGCTAAAACCTTTGAAATGTTTGCCATTTTTATCTTTGCAAGAAAACGTAACTAAATTCACAAAAAAGAGTAAAGAAATGGCTTATCTCTTAGATAAATGAAGCAAAATCACTTTGCCCCCTAGTTTTTCCATTGTAAATGGCAGCCATATTTGGGGATGCCAAATTGTCAATAATCACTTTTTTGTACAATTTTAGAATATCATTCAGATCACAGAGATATTTTTTGATTAACTTGTTTTTGTTTACACCTGGGAGTTCACTTTGACGTCATATGACGTTGCAATAGAAATTGACAATTTTTCCCGCCATTTTTTTACAATGGGAAATCCCCATAGGCTTGCAAATATCTGAATTCTTAGGAAATGTATTGAACTTTTTGTAAAGTTAATAAATTTTTTAACTACGTCTTTTTGATACTAATAAGATAATGTAAACAAATTAAAGCTAAATTATTTAAGAAAAAAATATTTTTGATTTTTCCATTATCCAGACTACCCTTTACAGACAGTAGGTCAGGAACCCTTTATTTTGAGTGTAGTTGCATTGTCATTTACAATGTATATATCTTGTTAGTGTGGGAATAGTTAAGCTCTGTCCCCTCAGTCATGGTCTAGTGAAGTTTTTGTATTAATTTTTGTGATTAAATAAGTTTTGCAGGCATTGCAAATGGTTTGTCAATGGTATTGGGATGCTGTTGTGTTAGTCATGTCATCTCATTTAAATGACATTATTTAATCCTATTCCCCGAGGCATGGTCTTAAGACTTTGAAATTTTGATGTTAAAGCTTATGATTTTTCACTTGATTCAGTTATGTAAATAAAAGATTGATACTACTCTAATAGGCATGATAGGGAGCACACTAATTTCTTCTTGCACCTCTCACTAAATATGCATACTCACCTTAAAAATGTGTTTGACTTTAAAAGGGAAAAAACATAGAAGGGAACAAACTACATAATGTACCCATTAAACATGTTAAAACCTAAGAGCAGCACAATTGCTGAGGATAAATGGAATGGGTAAATGTATTGCATGGTATAAATTATTATTTGCATACTGCCTATGTGCCTATGGAGAGTTTTTTTCTTTGCATGATTTTTTTCATGTATTTCATTTCTGTTCCAGATATTAAAAAAATATGTAATGAGGAACTTCAACATTATGGTTGGAAAATAGCAAATAATTTTATCGAATGCCGCAATGCCTTTTTAGAAGGAATGTATAATTCTGCTGGCAGGACAGCAATTTATGATATACTTGAGTTGGTAGGTGGATTGTTTTCAAAACAGCACAATTATTTTATTATGAATGTTGGAGGTGCCAGTCCAAGATACAAAGGAAGTTTCAATATAATCTCAGTACAAATAGATAAAAACTTGGCGGAAAAGCCTGGAGACTCACCTGAAATGTCACATGTAATAGAGGAAGAACTGGCTACAGCACTGACAGAAGGCACAGCTTTTAAACACAAAAGAGTAGTCCCTGATGGCCAAGTGTACTTTGAGAATGATGCAGGAATTTCAATTGTTCTAACTGCTGAAGTAAAGGCCGATAAAGAATCAACAGATGATTCAACATATCTGCAGACCTGGATTCAATCTGTAGGAGCACTAAGGAAAAGGGACATAACTCATGGAGTGGCATTGACTTGTAAAGGTGGTCAATTAGTAAAGTTATTAAAAGACTCGGACAAAGGAATTATTATGACAGCATTTCAGTGTTATGATTTTAAAAAGCCAGATCTATCCTTTAACTTTGAGGAATTCTGGGAATTTTTTTGTGGTTTAGTGTGTATTCTTCAAAATGGATAAATAAACATTTAGGGACATTTATTTTGTTCCTCTTTTGACCAATCTGTTTTTGTCTCCCATGCAAAGAGAAGCGGGACATAGGTGTTACTTTACCGGCGGCGGCGTTAACTTTTTGGATAGGTTTTATGAGCACCTCCATATCCAAGAACCAGAAGTCCTGGGTTGATGAAACTTGGTATGCATATGCCCCAATAGTAGCTTAGCACAGTTGCATCCCTATCTTTTGACATTGACCTTGATTTTCCGGATGAGTGAATATGACAATTTTCAATACATATAATAGCAATGGAAAAGTTTTGCGAGCACCTCCATATCTCAAGAACTATAGGTCCTAGGTTGATGAAACTTGGTATGCGTAAGCCCCAGTAGTAGCTTAGCACAGTTGCATCCCCATCGTTTGACCTTGACCTTGATTTTTCGGTTGAGTGACTTTGACAATTATACTGCAGTGGAAAAGTTTTGCAAGCACCTCCATATCTCAAGAACTATAAGTCCTAGGTAGATAAAACTTGGTATGCATATGCCCCAGTAGTAGCTTACCACAACTGCATCCCCATCTTTTGACCTTGACCTTAATTTTTCAGTTGAGGGACTTTGTCAATTTTCAATACATATATATGTAATAGCAATGTTAAGGTTTTGCAAACACCTCCATGTCTCAAGTATTATTTGTCCTAGGTTGGTCTAGGTTGATGAAACTTAGTATGCATATGCCCTAGAAATAGCTTAGCACAGTTGCATCCCCATATTTTGACATATCTTGATTTTCTGGTTGAGTGACTTTGCATATATTAGACATGATAGAAAAAATATTTTACATTTGACATTTACAATTTAGATTTACATTTAGGTATGTAAACCAAGGGCTCATCTCAAAACACTTGTATGTGCGTAATGTAAAGGTATTTCTTGTCATTTAACAGTAGAAACGAAGTTAAACATTAAAATGGCTAGAATTAGAGTATAAGTTCCCCGATTTTCTTTTCAATCATTTTCTTTTCAATCACGTGCGCTTCCTGCTACATGTACCATCAAATCAACCGCTACTTAAGAACAAGAAATGGAGACGTACAACCAGGTTCTTTTAAGGTTATAACACGGAAAGAAGAAGGGAGCGCACGAGGCGAGAGAATACAATTGCACGGGTGCTTTCTTTAGCGGACGTAGCTTATCCGCCCCCGAAAAAAAAAAACATTGAAATATAAAAAAATACGATTTCCTTGATCAGACACGCCAAACACAAAAAAATGCCTCTCGGTTGTTGTATTCCTTTTAAAAAATGTTGCAAAAGACATCATTTGCTCGTAGACAATTAAAGTCCTGTGCGGGACCTTGGAGGCGAATTAACCCGCAGCAGAGCTACATGTAAGCTTGTCCTTAGAGGCGACTAATGGCACAACATTTTATTCTACTGAAGGTCTACCTAGAAATTTTCTTTAAATCAATAGAAATGTTCATTCAAAATGGGTCAATGTCGAATACGATATTTAATCTCGTGTGTATGCAAAGGTATTAAAGAGTATTCTTTTTAACAGCACAGTCATTTTGCTGCAAAATACACGAAATAAGGTATAAAGTAAGAGGTTTGGAAATACTTTTTAGGCACAAGCTCCTGTTACGTCCAATTACGTAGCTTTAAGGCGAAAATTTATCTATGCTCCTGTTACGTTCCTTCCGGGACATAATAAATTCCGGACACATTACGGATGGGGGGAACGAATCAAATACGGATTTATCAACGTAACTGTAGAATTTAAACCTTAAAGTTACGTAAAAAATATTTTTAATAAAGTTTAGGGTAAGCATTTTTAATTATGAATATACATCGTTACAAATACCAAAACGCAGATATAAACGGTTAATTTGGATATGCTATATATCGATATTTCAAAGAGTAACCTCTCATCAGTAGCATTTAAACCAAAACATTGGAAGGTCAAAATCCAAAACAGTTGAAAGCGAAAAGTACTCAAAACCAAAACTTCGAACAAGGAAGCCAATTGTAATTGTATATAATAATAACAAATATCAATATTATACTTTATTAAAACACAATTAAACAATAGTATATACCAATATATGAGCTTGTATATGAAATTCCGTCAAGTTATTAATTTTGAATTAATTAAGTACAGAATTAGTCAGTTCTTATTGCATGCTCTGCATGATTTTTTTCGGGAACGTTTTCAAAGCAACACATTTAAGGTGATACCAGTTTATAGGCAAACGCCACACGCAATACAGTCAAAGGCATGTAAGTCTGATTTACAACAGGAGCAGTCGAACTGTGCCTGCCAGTTCTCTTCTTTTCGAAATGTTTTCTTTTAGAACATCTCATGCACCAGATCTGATGTGCTTTTTGATTCGGTTGATGTTTATATTTTCATCAAATATAATTTTTATTAGATTTTTACTCAGCCAACCAGGTCAACATAGGTCAAGGATCGAGTGCTAAGGCCTTGGGCATACAGACTTCGATCTCAATAAATGAACGAATATTTATTATTTCCAGTATTTCATTTATTAAAACAATAATCATATAATTTACAATCTAAAAATACAAATAAGAGTTTTGAACAAAAAAACCCCAAAATTTTACATAATCTTGTTAATATTTTTCTTACGTAACTTTAGCATGTGAATGATAATAAATCCGTATTTGATTCGTTCCCCACATCCGTAATGGGTACGGAATTTATTATGTACCGGAAGGAACGTAACAGGAGCATAGATAATTTTTTGCCTTTATAAAGTTACGTAATTGGACGTAACAGGAGCTTGTGCCTACTTTTTATTTTTCGCCTATACGGATGGGCCAAAATAAGGCCTTATCGCAACCCATCCTTACCGGTATGTAAAAATTTTCCGAAATTGTAATGCCTAAGTGTACGTTAATAGATCAGATTTTTAATTATTTCAATCGTCTTTCAGCCAAAGATTAATTAACATTCGAATGAGTATTTTTTACGCAACATTTCTTTTTCATGTTTTTTGCAGTCAATGCTAGAAATGTCAGTTCAACTGAGTCAATAGTTCTACTCTTTTCCTATTATATTGGAACAAGTGGCTGTGCCAAAAATTAAATGCTCATATACATTAAGCCATAGTAGCGCAAAAGAAAAATATTAAGAAATGATTGTTGCGCCAATGCTCCGGTAGACAAACACCTTATTTGTAAAGATTACCACCGAAAAGAGAACAAAAGAATTTAACTCTTCTATCAAACGAGGTAGAAAAGTGCTATTGGGTTGTTTACGCTGTTGTCAAGACCTTTAAACAGCTATTAAACGACACTTTTGGACCAAATGGTTCTTAAATAAGGATTCATCATTTATTTCTTAACTTACATACGAAATATTACGACCGAAAATGGTTTACGTTTACAAATATTTTAACTTTCGTGTCAAATGGGGGGTGTTGTTATTTACTGTTACACTTGTTTGCCCGTAACAGGAAAAAACTACAAAAAAATCCAATTACACAGTAAATATTTTCCTATAAAATGATGCTACAGTCAAGGTGGCACCTCAAACATTTGAAGAGATACGTAATTCTAAAGTTGGTTCTTTTTTAAGTGCCTGTGTTATAACTATTTACCCAAACGAACACATCCGTCCTTGACATTGCGATAAGTAACAAAAGAAAAATGCTATCTATTCACTAAAACAGTTTTCGTTAACTTTATAAAAATAGTTTCATTAGATTTATATGAAATTTAAAAAATGAAACATTTTCATTAAAAGAATCAAAAGGATATTTAATTTTATTTTGAGTCACGAGGATTTGACCAACTTAAACAGGTCGAAGATTTTACCTTTTAAGGATAATGTTTTCGTAAAACTTTTAACCAATAGTTTTTGAGAGACCGAGTATAAATAAATACGATCGCCAACACGTGCTTTTTATGAAAAAATTAAATATAACATGACTCGCAAAACAAATTTTTAAAATGCGCGGTGAAAAAATTGGTTGTTGTATTTGTATTAATGTCATATTAAAAATAAACATGTTAAAGAAACACTTTTTCACCCAAACAGCTTTGACAAATAGGGAGATTTTATGGCAATGTTTACCTTTTTGATTGTCCATTGACCAATACACTTAATAAAAAAGAAGTCAATAAGTGGAACATAACATTAATTTATAAGGAGAATTTACCCATGTTTAACAAAATAACGTTTAAAACCAATTATATTTGGTATTTGAGAAATATGAGCGAGGAAGTCAAAGTATACATGTATATGTTAGGAACTTTTCTTTCAAACCGACGAGAAAGTTTTACCATTTTCCCCCATTTGAAAGGTCAATCTTTTACAATTTTGATTGATAAATAGGTCAAACGAAATCTAGAAAACCCGACCTGTTAAATACAAATCAAAATACAAAGCCAATTCTTGTTGATCTTTGATTGCTTTATCCAAATTAATAGAGAACCGGTTTTATATAAGATAATTGAATGATAAGTACCCGTTAAGAAAACAAAAACAATGTGTATCGCTTGAGTAGCAACACAAACTGTTTTATATATAAAATATAGATGAATTGGATTCAAATAATTATAGGTTTTGTTCTTTGTTCCAATATGTATTTTTATTAGCTCACCTGGACCGAAGGTCCAGGTGAGCTATTGCCATCACTTGGCGTCCGTCGTCGTCTGTCGTCTGTCGTCGTCTGTCGTCTGTCGTCGTCTGTTAACAATTTTCAAAAATCTTCTCCTCTGAAACTACTGAACAGAATTTAAAGAAACTTGGTATGAATGATCCTTAGGGTGTCCTGCACCAAACTTGTGTTTCGATTTTTGATCCGCCAAAAAACATGGCCACCGTTACTAAAAATAGACCAGGGGGGTCAGACTACTGTTTTTGGTTTGTAAATCAAAAAGTATAAGAGATAGATGAAATCTGATGCCACCCTACTGCTTCAGGATCAAAAGTTCTACGGAAGTCTCCATTTGGTCGAAGTTGTCAGATGATCCCTTACAGGGGTTACAGCCCTTTAAAGGTGAAAAATAGCGGTTTTTCATGATTTTGGCTTATAGAATGAAAACTATTGCAGATAGAGAAAAGCTGTGGCTTGCTTAAATGTTCAGCTCATTTAGCTCTACAAAAGTCTCCATAGGGTCAAAGTTGTCAGATGACCCCTTATAGGGGTTACAGCCCCTTAAAGGCGAAAAATAGTGTTTTTGGCCTATAGAATGAAAACTATTGCAAATAGAGAAAAGCTGTTGCTTGCTTAAATGTTCAGCTCATTTAGCTCTACAAAAGTCTTCATAGGGTCAAAGTTGTCAGATGACCCCTTATAGGGGTTACAGCCCCTTAAAGGCGAAAAATAGTGTTTTTGGCCTATAGAATGAAAACTATTGCAGATAGAGAAAAGCTGTTGCTTGCTTAAATGTTCAGCTCATTAAGCTCTATAAAAGTCTTCATAGGGTCGAAGTTGTTAGATGACCCCTTATAGGGGTTACAGCCCCTTAAAGGTGAAAAATCGTTTTTTTGGCCTATAGAATGAAAACTATTGCAGATAGAGAAAAGCTGTTGCTTGCTTAAATGTTCAGCTCATTAAGCTATATAAAAGTCTTCACAGAGTCGAAGTTGTTAGATGACCCCTTATAGGGGTTACAGCCCCTTAAAGGTGAAAAATCGGTTTTTTGGCCTATAGAATGAAAACTATTGCAGATAGAGAAAAGGTGTTGCTTGCTTAAATGTTCAGCTAATTAAGCTCTACAAAAGTCTTCATAGGGTCGAAGATGTCAGATGACCCCTTATAGGGGTTACAGCCCCTTAAAGGCGAAAAATAGTGTTTTTGGCCTATAGAATGAAAACTATTGCAAATAGAGAAAAGCTGTTGCTTGCTTAAATGTTCAGCTCATTTAGCTCTACAAAAGTCTTCATAGGGTCAAAGTTGTCAGATGACCCCTTATAGGGGTTACAGCCCCTAAATTTACGTGTTTTCATGTTTTTGGCTTATATAATGAAAACTATAGCAGATAAAGAAAAGTGGTTGCTTGCTTAAATGTTCAGTTCATTAACCTCTTAACAAAAGTCTCTATAGAGTAAAAGTGTTCAGATGGCCCTTAATATAAATAACATTTTGCACATTTTTGACCTACAGAATATAAACTATTGCTGAAAGAGAAAAACTGTTGCTTGCTTAAATGCTCAGCTTATTTAGCTCTACAAAGTTCTTTATAGGGTTGACATCAAGACCAGGTGAGCGATTCAGGCTCCTGGGAGCCTCTTGTGTATCATGTATAGTTAGTTTTAATGTATTGAAGCTGTACAAATTTGACGGCTTTTGAATATTCCACGCCTCCCCCTTTTCAAAGTCATTTCAAAACTTCCATGCAATTAACAAGTTTTCTTTTCAAGATTAACAGTGGTCGTTTCAATTAGCCTCAACATCTTCATAATTTCAAGGAAAACAGTCGCACAAATATAAATCTGAACTATATATTTTATTTTTTATCATGGCAATGTTGGATCCAGAGGGGGGATTATCGGGGTTTTGAATCCCCTTTCCATTGAATAAGTTTGCGAAATTGACCGTGACCCTCCTCTTGTCCTCTGTAGACTATAAGCGGTACCCCCCCGCTGTGAATCAATTCTTGATCTGTCCCTGTAACAAAAGTTTTCCTATCCAAATGTTAAAATTAAAAGATAAACGATGCATGAATTAAAATTTAGATGGAGGTAGCTAGTCTGCATTTCAAAATTATGTAAATTATATATCTGTTATTTCTTTTGCGCAATTTTACATATTTATAAAAACCTATCAAACGCACCACTTGTACTTGGTCAAATATAACATTAATTCCCCTGAAATTACTGGACTACGGGCTATTCAAAAGTGTTACACTTTTTTGCCCGTGTACATAGAAATTTTCCAACTAGCTGATTTGGTGTCATTTATGTATTCGCAATTACTAAACCGAAGGTGTAGGGGGCACCCATGGAAATAAATACACAGGAATTTTGTAACAAAAGCAGAGTATCAGTTCCGCTTGGCCTGAACGACGTGTTTGTGTTAAAAAAATGAATCTCTATCATTAGGTATGGTGATTTAGATTGTATTCATGGAGGCAAAAATATGCCTAGATCTTAACTATTAAATTACAAGTCGCTTAATCCAATACATGATTTTGAATCGAACATTGTATAAGAGTGCATCTCACCTTAGCGTCATGTATTTTTAAGGTACTATTTTTAACCTTTTTACAGGAGAGCGAAAAAATAGGGCAGATGATTTTTTAACGGTGGAAAACGGACTGTATACAACAATTTTTAATATACAAGTCTGTTAAATTTTAAATGTAATTTACAAACTGTAAATTATGCCAATATTGCGTTGGTTTTTTTTCACACGAAAGCTTCCTACTTTATTGCTACCGGGAACATGACAAAAAGTTAAAATATCTTCGATTGCAACTGATATCAAGTTGAAAATGTGGAACTACAAGGTCGAGGTTCTACTTCGATTTTGAAGGGCTCAATGCATGTGTAATCATTGTGACCACTTGGTTACCCGTGTTGACGAAATAAGTTGGCCCAAATGTAAACAATAAAGGTAATAACAAAACTACCGAACTTGAATGATCAATCTCATAGTCCAGATAAAATGACAAAAACGAATCAGTCATACCGGAGAATTGATGGATCGCAATGGTCCTGACTTGGTACAGGCATTTCAAATGAAATGGTTGGTTAAACCAGGTTTTATTGCGCCAAATTAATCTCCCTCTTCCATTGCGATCTTAGGATCCGATAATGACCATAGAACACAACATAGTTGTGAGACACAATAGGGATATTGAGGTGATCATCTCAGTACAGCAGACCAGTCAAACACTTATTAAAACAATTAACCACCATATCTTTTAACTCAATTTTGAACTTTTATACTAGTGGCTGATAACGAAGACAGAATTTTTTAGGGATCGTATGAGACGTATTTTCTTATAGCCCTGCTCCAAAAGACGGTCGCGAAGAAATCGGTGTCTGATCAAAAAATCTGTAAAGTGTGTGCAAGCTCTGGCATATTGAATAAGTTGTGAAATATTAACACCGTATGCAGGGGAAGTAGGTATATTGCTCTGTAGATTAGGAAAATTAATAATTTGAAAATTAGAATCGTCTCTTTGATCGTAAATTTTTGTACTGAGATGACCATGACCACCTTGGTCAAATTCGAGGTGCAAATCCAAGAAAGACGTGAAGCAATTTGATTCTGTGGTCATTTTAATCTCCAATTCTGGAGGATATATCGAAGGAATCCATCTTCCTAATGAAGTGTTATTGACAGAAAGGACATCATCGGTGAGGAGAGGAGCACAGTTTGTGCCCATTGGAATGCCGATTTGTTGTTGAAAAATCTCTCCTCCGAAGGTGACAAATATGTTTTGTCAATGAGGAAATCAAGCATACTGCAAACCTGTTCCAACGATAGAAAAGGGGCATGTTCTAAAAGTGATATACTGACATTGACAGTATATCACATATCCACGCCTAGTCGCAACCAAATATTGTTACCCGGAAGCTTATTGATACTAAATGAAAGAACACTTTTTGCAAGAATCAGAGAATGTCACGCCATGTGAAATTTTTCACAGATCTGAAATATACCCAAAATAATAGTTAAGCCTGTATTTTAAGCCGGAAGCAATTCTAATAACAAGGACAAGTCCGGATTTAAGGAAAAATTTAATTTAACGTTATTAATTGAACAAAATAAACTGTTTTTGCTTTGTTTACAATTATTCAACAAATAAACATGGAGTGACATTCTCCGATTTCTCAAGTTTATTACATTAAATGTAAATCACAACATTCCGAGTCCCGGAATTTTGGGTTTTCTAGGCGTGATATCGATATACGGTCAGTAAGATTTAACTACTTATATAGAAGAAGTATAAATAAAAATATTTTAGAATGGCAAACTTTTAATAGGTACAACATGTACTATGGTAACCAACTTAAATCGTGTGTTTCAAAAACTTATTATGTTTCCACTAATTATCTGTTTTTATAAATCATGACTATCATTCATATTCATATACCTTCATAATAATATTTATCATAAGAATTTAACCGATGTTTATTTTCTAAGAATGGATGGAGTCAGGAAAGTTACAAAAATGGTATTGAAAAACAAGAGGCTCCCAGGAGCCTGGATCGTTCACCTGAACTACACAGACACATATAATTTTGTAGATATTATTGTGCATAACCATATGGGATTTAAATTTCTGAAATATCTTGGTTAGTTTTCAAGATATTGGGATTAATAAATGCAAAATTTGGTAAAAATTAGGAAAAAGGGCAATAACTCCCACATCAGCAGTCAGATCTTTTCCAAAATTTCAGCACAGGTTTTTTTGATTCTTGCACAATTTTGAAATCTGAAACCATTTTTGAGTTATTAGGAAAAAAATGCAATTTAACCCTATGTTCTATTTTTAACCATGGGGTCATGTTTTTTGACGAATCAAAAATCTGAACAATAGAGTTGTAGCATATAAGCTATTCAACAAGTGTGCCAAGTTAAGATGCAGTTGGTCTTACGGTGTAAGACAAGTTAATCTTTGAAATCCAGGGAAAAAGTAATGAAAAATGGTAAATTTTGTTGTTTTAAGGACAATAACTCCTAAAAGAAATGGTCCTACAGCTTTGATCTAAATACATGAAATGTAGATCTTAATGTGCTTGATCATATGCAATTTAAATTTTTGAAATATCTTGTATAGTTTTCAAGATATATGGCTGAACAAGTGAAAAATTTTGAAAAAATCCAGAAAAAGGGCAATAACTCTTACATCGGTTGTTGGATCGTCTTGAAACTTTCTAAGCAGGTAGATCTTGAGATGCTGATCACTTTTGTCTCCCATCAGAATTTTGATATCTGTAACCATTTTTGAGTTATTAGCAAAAAACTGCAATTTACACCTATGTTCTATTTTTAGCCATGGTGGCCATATTTTTTGACGAATTAAAAATCTGAACGATAGAATTGTAGCATATATGCTATTAAACAACAGTGCCAAGTTTGGTTAAAGTTGGATATATGGTGTCAGACAAGTTAATCTTTGAAATTCAGGGGAAAAGTAATGAAAAACGATAAATTTTGACGCTTTAAGGGCCATAACTCCTAAAAGAAATGGTTCTACAGCTTTGACCTAATTACATGAAATATAGATCTTGATGTGCTCAATCATATGCAATTTGAATTTTTAAAATATCTTGTATAGTTTTCAAGATATAGGGCTTAATAAGTGCAAACTGTTGAAAAAATCCAGAAAAAGGGCAATAACTCCTACATCGGTTGTTGGATCTTCTTGAAAATTTCTAGGCAGGTAGATCTTGAGGTGCTGATCACTTTTACCACATGCCAGAATTTTGATATCTGTTACCGTTTTTGAGTTATTTGCAAAAAACTGTAATTTGACCCCCCTGTTCTATTTTAAGCCATGGCGGCCATGTTTTTTTACGAATCAAAAATCCGAACGATAGTTTTGTACACATAATGCCACTAAACAACTATACCAAGTTTGGTTGCAATTGGACTTATGGTGTCGGACAAGTTAACGTTTGAAAAATTGTTTACAGACGACGACAGACGACGACGACGGACGCCAAGTGATGGTAAAAGCTCACATGGACCTTCGGTCCAGGTGAGCTAAAAATCATAGGTTCATGACGCATAAGATGTCCACTCGTTGGTTTTGTTTTGTTATCGTCACGTCTATGAATGTTTCGGAAAGGGCAATAATATTTATATTAGTTTGAGGCCTTATCTAATTTGGATGGATAAAATCTAAATTATTTCAACTCAAATGTAAGCTAGTATTAAACTAATTTAATCAACCAAATTACTTTCATAATGTTGAAATCATCGATGTAAGTTTGTTTTTAAACAGTCGTTTAGCCATTTCATAAAGTTTTATATCTAAATTATTCAACCTTTGTATTGTTTGTAACTGAGACTTGTCTAGTTCCCCTACAGTTTCTGAAGCAACTGTTTTAGTTCGGTTGAACGGATGAACAAATGTAGCATTGAATGTATATTCGAAAAGAAGTTGTGTTTCCATCTGAAACTCAGTAAGACCGAAAAATGTCATTCCTTTTAAGTTTTGAAAGGCACTTTTCAACATTATGTCATCTCGTTTTTGTTGGTCTTGCCCCGTTGAAGCGTAGGAGTTCACTAAACTTAAATTGGCTAGCATTCGTGTCTGTCTGTTAATTGCTGGACTATTTTTACATGCCATAAATTCGTCCAATGTTATATTAACCATGTGAATTCCAGAATAACATTTAGGAAGTCTTCTCCATGTTGTACCTGTACGTCGGACATGCTTCCATTCGCTGATGTATCGTGATATAGGATTACGAAGAAATGTAATATAGAGATACCTGTAAAAAAAACAGAAGTAAATCAAAATTTGACATGATAATTTTAATTGAAACGGCTTTTTCCTTAAATAATGTATTAATATCAAACTATAGGGGTGTCAAAATACAACCACAACTGAAAAGAGCGGCTGCACAGATTTGTTCCCTGGCTATTGCAATATACTTATCAAATAGCATATAAAAGAATGTACAATTCTAAATACACGTTTCCTGACAAGGACGTTCGTCACAATATGTTTAAATTCAAAACTAAATTTTACCTGAAATTTCTATCGTGGATTTTTTAAATTATTGTCGTTTATATTGTAGGTGGTGTTGCGAACACTTATTTCACATCTCATTATCTACTATACGTTGTTGTTGAAAATAAACATTCTTTAAAAAACATATTAAAAAGATATAGTTATGACGTTCCAGTTAGCGTTAATATAAATGAGGGCACGGTGTCTGACCCCTGCATTCCGAAACTAGTGCGATTTGGAGCAGGAATAATTACGGAAATGCACAAATTATATGTTAAAAAGCATATTTATCTAACAAGTTGAGAATTAAATTGTAAATTTTTCAGCGGAATTTCAATTCTTCTAAAACACAATTGATTGATTAAATTGACTGCTTAACATGCATCTTTTGTTATAATTTTAAAATTCGAAAAACGCATTTTCATTTTTCGATTTCAAACATTAATATGAATCAAAAACAAGTTTTTTTATATACTTTTTGATTGATCATTGATCATTGACAATGAAATACAGCACAATTATTTTTGACTTTTTATTTCTAATTTGTATATGTTACAGTAAATAAGCGTAATCAGGGATTTCATGTAATTTATACTCACTGGCTAAGTTATTACAGGAAATCCCTGAAAATGTCTAGGAATTTCATGTAATCCCTGAAATTTTTAATCAAAATTACTCATATATTCCCTGACAAATTTTATATGGAAATAGAAGAAAATCACTGTACAGTTCATCAGTTGAACAAAAAATAAACATTTTGTCTTTCATTCGTTTTTAATTTTATTTTGTGTATAACGAGTGAATAGAAAATAATTAAAGATTGTGGAAAACGATGTCCTGAACAGTCTTATATCTAGTGGTATTCAATTATCTCCACTGCAGAAAAAAACTCTTTGTGTTTTTCATATTTTTACGATGTAAATAACGATGGCGGCGAAATGTAAACAATCAACTTTTTACATTTATTGCATAAGGATCTGACAGTTATATTTTACGGGAAACATATTATGTTATTCAGAAATCATTTCTACAATGTAAACTGTTGTTTAAAAAGTCAAATAAGACGCGTGGTTTAATAATTTAAATAAAACTTGGCGAACATTGGAAAGGAAAAGAATGTCAACTCAACCTTTAAAAAATTACACAAGGCGTAATACCTGCAGTACATTCTCAAAACTCATGGAAATGTTAGGTAATTACCTGTACCATTTATATAAATTGGTTTGCAAATTTTATTTTACTGGCAAGAGTAAAAGATCCAATTCATTTTAATCTGTTGCTTTAGAAATTTGGTCAAGGGACGTAATTACTAAGATTTAGTTTTCATTGATAAACAACTTGCTACGGAACAGATTTCGGATGGCTGCTTTTTGAATTGGATATTTAATCCAACACATTGCAAATTAACATGTTGTAAATCCCAATTTTCGGACACCGGTCTAAAAGGTAAATCGTGTACTTTTAAAGAAAAGGTTGTCAGAACGGACTAGAAAAATAGGTCTTTTTTCTTAATTTTATTTTGGCTTAACCTCTTGCAGTACATGTCTGAAAATTTGCAGATAGGAAGCTATACATTTAAACAAATAGTGTTATTTTTTCATTTTTTTATATAAAATTAAAGTTAACCTTGTGCAATCCATTTCAGTTCCACCGTATGCATTTTATAAATATCCACATAATAACATGCATGCATAAAAATGCAGTCTGTTACTTGTAAAAACTCTATTTAATTCAATATAGTCTATTTTAACAGCATAACTTAAAATTGGAAGAAATTTTGTACTAAAAAGAACTTTTGATTCACTTGACAACCAGGATAAACATATGAAAGTGGAAAAAACCCCAAAATATAAATTTCCTACTTTGAGCCCCATTTACTAGATCAAATGGCATGATTCTACCATGGGAGCACTGTAGGATTAACATTTATTTGACCTATAAACTTTAGTTTCATCCACACACTTAATTCAGAATTTGCGGGAAATATTACATCAAATTGACCTTATCTCAAACTCCTCCTTCACTGACCAGATGTTTCCACTATTGATTGTCCATCTTATTCATCTAACTTATTTCACTTCAAATGACTGGTCAAAAGTCATAAAACTTTCCAGCTGTTACAAATAAGACCAACCTCCATGGTTTATTGACAGCTTAAATTACATGTGCATTTGTTTTGATTTTTTAATCATCACCATAGCTCATTAATTATTAGGTGTACTGAAAATATTTTTGCACCATTAGATAAAGGACATTCTATAGTATTGAAAAAGTTATAAATTAAAATTTTGATAAATCATAATGCCTCTGTTATCCTATCAGTGGTATCTGACTAAGGCAATTACCGTGATCAGTATAACATTCATTTACTTATCAAAATACATGCCCGAAACGATTGGTGCCTTAGCTGGCAATTGGATTTTACTTTAAATTTCCTACCCCTTTATAATTATATAAATATCATAAATATTATATCAAACAAAAAGCAGTTGCATTGGGGGCATTTAATAAGGGTGCTAAGATGGGATATGGACACGGGTCTTTTCTATTACTCATGAAATCCTACAAAATAAGTCAAATTGTTTTAGGGATTTAAACCTTTTAAACTCATTTGACCTTGAAGTACTGAAAAATAAAACTGCTTGTAAAATTAGGCAGTTTTACTTTTTTGGAAATTGATTTTGACTATTTGGTTTTGGACAATTTTTTTTTCATTTCTTTAAATTTCATATTGGCTGATTTGCGTACCGTTTTCATCACTTTAAAAAAAACATCTAATTGTCATCTTGTTAATGTTCTTATCTTGTAAAATTCTGTACCTTTAAAAACGTATTTCTGCCGGTTACTATCAGCCATCGTTATTTTCTTTTAAAATAATTATGTAATCTTGCCTCAAATTGTTAAATGATTTGCATATCTTTACTAAATTTGTTTCTATTGATACACAAATGATCAATTAAGACAATGTACAGTCCCATACAGTTGAGAAATATTTTCGATTAAAAAGCTATTATGCCTTTTTAAAAGTGTACGACGATTAAGTTAGAATAGTTGTATTCCTGTCAGTGAAGCAAGCAAAGGTGTACCAAAGGGGCAATCAATATCATAAAACCGTAAATCGGTAGACAAAAAATCATCATAACGAAACAACAGTGTATTCATATGATCAAAGGTTTTCTCTACACGACTCATAACTAGTATCTTGGAACAATCAATTATATGAGTAAACAGTTTTTTCTCAAATTTCTTTCCTTGTTTACCATTGACATAATTGAAAACGCACTACTTCCGGAATCCACTGTACGGGGCTTAGACACCGTGCAGAGGATAGGATAGTTGTTTTCTGGATAAAAAAAAATCAATTACACAATAAAAACAAAGAAATATTTACCTCCGGTTTCTTGTATTGTGCTCTATTTTATTCATCGTGTTATTTATACACTTATGTATCTCTGACCACCCAGGATGTACACCACACTTCCATCCAGTAGAATATCGGCTAAACAGCCACGTATTTTTCTGGTCAGTGATACATTTACAGGAATTTGCATCGAACTTAGGACGTCTTAATTTACATGTACATTTCGATTGGTTTATTACCAAATCCCTCACTAAATGTTTCCCGAAAGTTAAACCTCCTGTTTTCTGAATATGTAGAAAAACTAAGACATCTGTTCGTAGGTCTAGATTAATCCGTATGGTTTCCTGAAAAATGTGATTGCGAAAATAATCGTTATTTGCTTCATTCGAAAATTCTGCTAAAAAGAAAGTGAAAATGCAGATCGACATGACAGCTATTGTCATCACCTTAATTTGTCTTTTTTCCGTCATATCTGTCTATATCTATTTTTGTTAGTATTGTTCCATTAACATCGATAAAATATTTATCAAGACTTTTAATTATTTTTATGTAACGTTTAAATTCCTGTTTACCGTAAAATATTATTAGTAAGTTTCTTCAGCTGAATGCAGACTATTGCACCACCCGAAATTAATCATGCGAGCATTTTATATGTATGCTAATGTCATGTTACCTTGCACGATATATAATTTCACCTCTTACTAAAATGCTAATACCGTTTTGGTCCATGACCTAATGAAAAGATTGGTTCTCTTGAAAATACTTCTTAAAGAAAAAATATCACTTACTAAACGATAGAGCATAATACAGATGTAGAATGTGTAGGAAACCTAAAGTTAACCATGTAATCTCTATATGTTTTGATGATGCATGATTTTTGTTCTTCTGGTTTTTGTTTTGTTTTTTTTTTCAAATTCTGATTATTCTTCATAATTTTTTTTACATACATTCATTGGAACATTTTATTAATAAATTGGTATTAGATCTCTAGATCAGCTATTCCTATGACCTTATAAAAGATTGATTCTCTAGATAGGGCAGTTATGTTTATGAATATTTTAGTGAACAAAACATGTGACAGATGCATATTTGTAAACCATAAGCACTGTTAAATCCTAAAAGTCTGAAATGGAAGTTTTTTGGCTGAAAAAGTCAAAATTATGTCTTAACATACTGAAAAGTATTAAAATTTCTGAAGAATTCTTAACAATGTATGAAACAGTCTGAACCAAGTATGAAAAATTCTTAGCACTGTCTGAATTGTTTAAATGGTGTCTGGGTTCGTCTTAATTAGATTCTAAACATTTTAGCGCTCTCAGCATTGAATTAATGGTGTCTTGATTTGTCTTGATAGATCCTTAACATTCTGGATTGTCTGAAAGTTGTCTAATTTATGTATGCTTGATTTCCTCATTGACAACATATTTGTCACCTTCGGAGGAGAGATTTTTTCAACAGCAAATCGGCATTCCAATGGGCACAAACTGTGCTCCTCTCCTCACCGATTTGTTTTTATACTCTTACGAGACTGAATTTCTTCAGGGACTCGTAAAGAGCAAGAAGATAAAAGAGGCAAGGTCATTTAATCTTACATTCAGATATATTGATGATGTCCTTTCTGTCACTTATTATATGTTGTCTGTTATGCATAAGAATCTTGGATGAATAATAGAAAGCAGCCAGCAGACTTCAATGTGCTTTTTGATGGCTGATTGCCTTTTTTGGTGTTGGCCAAGGATTAAGGTTTTGAAAATTTTGAAGAAAATTTAGTTTAGTTCAATCTAGTTTAATCTAGGCCATACTATACTTTATTTGACCAAAATAATATGCCGTTTGAGCTAAACATATACTAAGATTGTTATCAAAAACTTTCCCTGATGAACCTTAAGTTCATCGAGCTCTACAAAAGTCTCCATTGGGTCAAATTCATATCAATGCTAGTGCATATCGTACATATATGATTTAGCAAACAAATATTTTATTAGAATGATAGTTCAGAACCAATGGAAGAAAACATAGTTTTAAGATTTGTACGCTCTGAACCAACGCAGGTTGGTTAATGTTCTTTTCCGGAAAATCGCCAATTTCCCGACCCTTTCAAACATAAAAAATTAGAAATCAATGATAAAGTTATTTTAAATCGAAATGAACAGGAATTTGATATGTATTTAGAAAATACGTAAATTCGTTAAAATACTGCTGGTATAGTATCATAAATAAGTATCCATGGCAACCAATTAGTCTGCAACATGGCTATTCTCGGATTTGGAAATTGAAGTTTAGCACCCCGATAAGCACCATCGAATCGATTAAAAAGTATTTATTCGGGTTCAATTTTGTCGATTTATTTGGATTAAGATGTTCATTGTTGCTAATATGAGAAATTATTTTAATTTTTGGACAAAAAGGGTAAATCAGAATGAGAAAAAGCTGGGGTTTTCATCAATTTTTTGTAATAATTTTCAAAAATACAAAAAATGAGCAGCAATTCTCAAATTCCATATGTTATTATCTATTGTGTGGTGAAATTCTAAAACAAACGATGTCGATCTGCGGGGTGCTAAACCCGATTTAAGAAATGAGGTATCAAATTTCGCCCGATTTGCCAAATAAGGTAAAAGAGGCGGGACTTAATTTTCAATAGAAAATTCTTCTATTTTATTTAATATAAATTTTAAAAAGTATATAGATTTTCGATGCTCGCTATAAAGGCAGGGCCTTAATCATATTATAAATTTAAAGTATTTTAATTATAAAACAAGTGTGGACTCTAATGCATATTGCCTAGCAAGCCGCTATGGACACAAAAAGCAAAGGTCTGCTTTAGTAACATAAAAAAGACTTTATTTTTTCTAGGTCCTGCTAAGGTTTATTGTTGAATTCTATATGTAGCCTTTGCTGTACACATACTATAAAATCGATCTAAAATTAAGCTAAGTTATGTTAGTGTTTATCCTAAACATTATTTGTTTTTAGATCCAGTATAAGCATTGTACTATCTCCTATTTAGTTTAAAATAACTGCATCAAAGTTTGGTTATGTTAGTGGAGGAAATAGGAAACTATTGCAGATAGAGAAAAGCTGTTGCTTGCTTAAACCTTCAGCTCATCGAGCTGTACAAAAGTCTCCATTGGATCAAAGATGTCACAGTTTGTTGTTCATATATACTTTTTAATCAGCTTAATGTTAAAGTTTAAAAAGGTTTCAATCTTCAAATTATTCTGAGAACAAAAGCTACCAACGGGATTCTGGGAATACCGAAGAAGAAAATCAAACATATATTTTGCGCCTAGAAATTTTTATAATTTTCGTTTTATAATATTATTATTTTCAACATTTAGTTGCATTTAGTGTGACCAAAAAGGAAACTGGACTCATCTTCTTTTGTATTTTAAGTCTTGGGCCAATGCAAGACTGCAAGCAGCGACTTATGGTCATGCTGAAGACTGTTGGCTGTTTTCCATTGCGATTTTTAAAATTCACGTTTCTTTATGTTGGTTGTGTGGCGTACAATTATTCCACATCTAATTATCGTCTACTTTAATGGTTATCATTTGTCAGATCAGCCTATGATTTTGAAGTATATAATATTATATGAAATAAGTTTAAACCCAATTGTAGATCTCTTTATGAACATTTGCAATGTACATGTATGCCTTTAAATTTTTTACGTCTAATAGCAATAAATTATATTATAACTCAAACAGGGCCAGATCCAGAAATTTTTGAAAGGGGTTGGTCCACATAAATTCCGCTGTGGACGAAGGACGAAAAGGGGATGGTTCTAGACGTTACTTGCGAAATTTTTGTCGGAAAGGAGGGAAATTCCAATCTCGGACCCCCCCCCCCCCCCGGATCCGCCACTGCTCAAATATTTTTGATGGTCACCTATTCAAAGATTGTCCCTCCCTTTATCATATAGACTAAAGCAAACTTATACACGAACGTTGCAATCCATGTTCCGCACACAGGGGCTTGGATTCTGGTCATTTATATTGACTTTTAAGTCGCCCCCCCCCCCACTCTATAATCCAAGCCCCTGTGGTTCTGCACAGTTAAAATTATTTTCTGACATGTTTGTAGTTGTGGCGACATTGGTCTCTGTGTGTTGAATCGACAAAATTATCATTTTCGAACAACCAATAACTTGTGACAAATAAGTTTATTTTTCCGGATCCCGCAATAGCTTTGTGAGAAATAGATAAAATTATTTATCCTTAATAAAATGACCTAGATCAAGACAGACGAATGACCCAATGTGGCTATTTTGTCATTTTCTAAAAATCAATAAAATGCTTGAATTGTGTGTGTCTGATTGACCTACTTTACCATGTTTACATAAGCATTATTTCTGTCTGTGATAATAAACATTATTCAATGAATTAACATTTTGCATTCAAAAATTTATAAGAAAGTACGCTTAAACATGTGCACAACCTCATAAAGTGACTACGCCATGTACATGATGTACGCTACATGATTTAGTTGAATCGCATTGTTGCTTTAAAACACCGCCACATAAAAGCATGAAAAACGAAGAAGCTGTGTACAACTTTTTTGCAAGATTTAACTTATTTTTTGGTGTATGAATAGTATTTTTGTCCTTTAAACTTTATTCAATTAAGTTAATTTTCGCAATCCAAAATCAAATATCCATTACGCTAAAGCTACGCAAGATATGCTACACTGACTAAAATATAATCCGAAGCGGAACACATATTAATCTACTGGTCGCGGCCATATTGTCTTGATGGAAATCCGAAGATTGAGAATCCAAATATAGCCCCCGAGTGAAAAGTGAAAGTATGTACATTGCAAAGAGCTTTTGTAAATATAGAAACGACGGAAACAAACGACCTAATTGAAGTATCGCTGCCTTTTTCTTTATAATAGGTAGTAACCAACTTAAGCACAAACTTCGGGAATGAAAGAATGGACACCAAAGTTTTTCCGTCTGTTCGAAATAACATTTAAATGTGGCCCATAGGATCTTCACAGATGTTTAAAGATGTGAACTCGTAAATAATCGAAAAATACTCCTTTTAAAGATTGACCCGAAACAAAAGAGAGTATGAAAACTGGTGTGACAGGTATACTGCCACCTTAAAACAATTAATTATTGCTTCTCAAATTTGGTCTGAAAATTTCTTCCTAAAATTGGTTCATGAAGGCTTAATCAACAAAATCTCGTTTAAATATTTTTGAAAATGAAAAAGCAGTTTGATGACTGTGCAATAAAACCAATATATAAATTTTCTACAGCTGGATGCACACCCGTTGAACTTTTTGTACAAATAATTATTCATGCATCTTAATATTATAATTATGTTTAATGTTATGACAACGCCCTCTACAACACCCTGTCGACAATTGCATGATAAAGTATCTGAATACTTACGTAAATACTAAATGAATTGATGCATAACTTAAAAGTTAATTTACGTACCTAAACGCAGGAAAATATTATCACTACTTCAAAGTAATATTCTGTATTGGTACAAACTCCAATAAACTATTATGGTTGAGGCCCAGATTTTATCACAAACACATTGAGATGCATAGACAAATATACCCCGGTATACAAATCAAATTAAATTCATGCTTTTAAAATCTTTTTTTTTCTTAGTCTTACTTCTAGATTCAGATTCAGATTCTTTATTTACAGTCAGTTACATGAGGAAATTATACAAACACAATATATTACAAGATGACAGAATACACAGATAATACAGAAATCAATTATCTAAAGCAGAGAACATAACTGCTTTATAAACATGACAATATTATACCCCCACTCGTAAGAGAGGGGGCTATATTGCAATCACCTTGTTAAAGAATATTTTTGTTGCAGTATTAACATACTGTATTTCATTTTTTTCTATAGAAGGATATTCTGTATAATATGAAGGAATGAACTTGCCTCAAATAAGTCATGTTTGGGCATTTACAAATAAAATCAAAGCGCTAAAGCGTTTAAAGGCAGAGCTAAATCTAAGCACTAAAAATAAAGAACGATCTGTGTTTCATAAACTTGAAACATAGCACATCAGTTTTGTTTGTTTCCTCCGCACACTTACACATTTGTAAAGAAATCTGTAATTAAGCTCCGCCCACTTGATCAAAGGTCAAAGGTCAAAAATGCTTAAGTAAACGTCAACGAGTATTGATACACGATATGTAGTGCACACTTATATCGCATTTATGTTGGGGGTATAAATATGTACCTCCTATTTTAGACAATATGTATAACATTTAAAATACAATACACGAATAATGTTCTGTAATAGATCCTCTGGTAGCAATATTGACTGACCGATTTACCCTGTCTAGACGAAAAATAAAACGTGAAAATCAGATAGCTTTATGACGCTATAAGGCTCTGCCTAAAAAATAATGGTACCCATATCCGATAGAATGTTCGTTACAAAAAGTACAAAGTCTGCTTTCTTTTGGAGTACTTACTTAACCATCTACCCTTTTCTAATGGTTTATTCATATTATAACAGCGTAATTTTGAAATCTAAATTCTTGCATTGTTTTTAAGATTTAAAAGATACTTTTCCATTCAATTGAACTTTGAATAAGCTGTAAAAATTGCCTTTTGACGATTCGTCAATAGTTCTGAACCATTTTTGAATAAATTAATAAGCTTAATCCACAATCGTCAAAAATAGACTTAACATACGATATTTATTTAAAAGTCCATATGTAATTTAGGTGAAGATTATGAATCAGTCTAAACATTATACTGCTTAGCTTGTTTCTACCTTTGCTCATTCTATTATAGAAAGAAATCATTCTTATTTTGATATTGATATCAAGTGGAAATCTGCCAAGTTCGCAATATACCATAAAATTTGGTGTACATTTTTTAGGCCTAAAATACGCTTACAAAATTGAAGATGTGATCTTTCTATCTTCTCATTATTCTCATATCCCCATATCTCAGAGACGTAAAGATGGATAGGCTTAACAAGACTATCGAAAAGGCTAACTTGTGTATCTAAGGGTAAGTGAAGATTTCTAATTTTCGTATACAAGCGAACATGGCTCTTTGTGCTTGGTCTATCAGTTTATTTTAGAATCATTAAATGATCCATTATATTTCATAGGTAAACCAAGGTATGTATAACTATCAACAATTTCAAGTGTTGCACCTTTAAATTTGAAATTGAATTCCTTGTTGACTTTTCGTTTGCTAAATATCAAAACTTTTGTTTTACAGTTTCCATGAATTGCAATGAGCTTCGAAAATATTCAGGGCTTTTTTCAAGTTTTTCTTAGATTCTACGAAAACTACTGTGTCATCTGCATACAGCAAAGCGAAGATCTCCAAGTATGTTTGTAACATATCTTGGCTTTTTTGCTTTACCAGATGCAGAGGTTCACATTATAGATCCCTGAAGACAATTTCAAAGTCATTAAGGAATATCTAAAAGAGAAAAGGCGATAAGTCCTCTCCCTGACGAACACCTACAAGACATGGAAAGAACTCGGACTTCTCATTTTTGTATTCAACACACGATGATTTGATATTATTATACATATTGTATATAACTCTAAAACACTTCCCGTTAATATTGCTACTTTGAAGCTTGAACCACAGTCCAGACCTCCAGACAGTATCAAAAGCTTTTTTGAGGTCTATAAATCATTTTCATCATTTAAATTAATCTATTCTCAACAGATTTATTTACATTCTAGTATTTTTCTAACTTTATGATATGCGTCCCTTTTATTCTTACAATCTTTATCAAACAAATGTTTGCTTTCGGAACCTTTACCCTTTCTTTCGTTTCTTTTAAAAGTACCCATGGCCTCCGGAGTTGCTGTGCTACCCGGAGGTCAAAATATAAACAAGGTCGTCAACTAAATTGTTTACCTGTTCATCCGTGGCATTACCCATTAGAATGATGCCACCGAGTTTATTTTCAATTACGTCTAGACGAGGTGAAATCACGTGCTGATACAGGTCATTCAACTCGGATTTCCATCTGACATAATATTTTGGATTATTTTTACATGTATTTGGATAAATTATATCTCCGCTATTGAAAGAAAATGTAAAGCTTATTTTATTATGAACATCAGAAAATATAGGGTCAAAATCGTGCACATTAAAATATACAGCATTATTAAATTTTTCAGTAGACATTTACATATAGTCAATTACACGTGTTTATCGGTAAACAGCGGCTTTTTCCTTTGATCTCATCTGCCTGATATTTTTTAGCATCATGGACAGTCCGTGATACAAGAAAATATCAGGTGGGAGCACTTAATAACTGTGACGTCATTACCGATAAAAAGAATATTGTATACTTTCCTTTTTGATACTATCTACATCTAGTCTCGTATCAGACTCGTCCTACCGGACTCGTCTGATACTCACCTTGATATAGATAGTATCAAAAAGGAAAGTACATAATATTCTATATATATTTACATGTAGTATTGCCCAAACCAGCATCATCCCAAATTCTACTACTAGCTATATACAAATAGCATTTTTTACACATATTTAGGAGCTTCCTGCCATAATTATTTACATTCCATTTGTCATTTGATGACCGATCTATTATTTTCAGTGAAAAACTGATACGAGTAAAGTTTCTTGAGTGTATAATTATCAAATTTGTTCAAAAGACTTAAGTTTTCTATCAAAATATTACCAGGTTTGATATAGTCAGGAAGAGTACTAGTTCTCCCGTTAAAATCTCCAAAAGTAGATATAAAATTTGCATTTTGTGAAGAAAAATGTATAAGTTCAGACTCTATTTCTTCAAAAGCATTATCTTATGCATATCTGGAACTTTCTGGTGGAATGTATATTGAGCCTAAGAGTAATTTTCAGGTATCCCGGTATAATTTCGAGAAATTTCAAACTATTGCACAAATTCTGAGTCTGATTTCAAAAACATTATAAAGCTTGATACTATTTTTTAAATAACTACAATGCCTCCAGATTTTCTTGTTACAGATTTTCTATTTTTCAGTACACATCATCTTGATCATATTGACCCAGTTTGGATTCTAAGAAACATTATGAATATTACAATTTCTAATCATATTACTACAAAAATCAACAATAGTTTTGATTTCAGTCCACATACATTGATAAATGTTACATTTGAATTCTTTAATGAACACCGTTTATGTGTATTGATGTGTTGGCCTATCTAGAATTGTGGGGCTCGTCATGGGTGTCGGGTAATTATTCTCTCCCATCTACAATCAGTTTGTCGTACACAATTTTGGCGTTCCGACGTTGTCTTTGGAATTGTTTTAGTTTGGGAACAAGTGCTCGACGTCTGTCACTTATTTCTTGTGGGTATTGCTGATAGGCGGAGAACTGAGGCTTAAACAGTTCTGTCTCAATGAAAGTTTTAATCAGACCTTCTGTTTGTTGCCTTGTTTCATTTTCGGTCTCAACCAGGCCAGTAGATTGTATATCATGGAATGCGTCTGGAATTCAGAAATTGTTCATGTAGTTCAGTGTTTTCTTGTCGTAGTCTCATATTTTGTCCTTCGATGTACCTCAATCTGTCTTCCACCTCGTTATGATGTTTTTTTATTTCTCTCGATTTAATGTTTTAGCTTGTTGGTCTTGTATGTTTTTTATTTCGTCTATTTCTCTTTTCACTGTATTAATGTTGTTTTCTACTGTTTGTAGCTTTCTGTTTATTTAATCCAATATGCCCAACTTTTTCAGTTTTTGTATTTAATAAAGTTTTTCGTGTTGCTTACACCCTCTAGTCATCTGTTCATAATGTTCATGTTTGTTATTATACTTTGTAAAGCCATGTTGATGTCTATTGCTTGTGGCTGCTGTGGGTGTGTGTGTTTTGTTGTGCCATTGTTAATTGGAGTGCTTTGTAGTGGTTGAATTGGTTGAGATGTTTGAGGTAGGGGTGGACGAAATTGTGGCTGTATTTGAACCGGAATAAGTTGAGCAGTAGGTTGGGATTGTATAAATGAAATACTGTTGTCTTGTAGATTATGGGTTGGATTCACTTTTCCATATATAGATTCATTTGCTTAGGCAATAACCTGAGAAACGTTCATGTTTTGATGTTCACCGTTTGAGTATGCCGCCATTTTCTCTGGTGGTGTCAGTCGTGTCGGGTCAGAATTGTTGTTATTATTCCTTCCTCGCTTCTTTCGTCCCATTTATAATCCAAAATAATTAAGTAGTATAATAATGTAACATAACGACATAAAGATAATAGAAGGTAGTGACACAATTGAGCCAGTGTCTAAAAGTTCATGAGAGCTCATAACATACGGTCTGTCAATTCCGCCATCTTTTTACCTTCCTCCTTCTACTTCTAAGCACTCAATTATGCTATTGAAAGACATCTTCAAAACAAAATAACTTAAAGCTATTTTTGTTAAGCAAAAATGTTGCTGTTTTATCATTAATTGAAATCATTTTTGCATCTGATTGGTTTGAATTTTGTTTATCTTATGGTCATTTTATGGTCTGTTATCAGACTTGATTGAATAGTCATCTCATTAAGTTATCTTATCAAACACCATAAAATTTGGCTTAGTTTTCTATAGCTAAGTAATGAAAAAAAAGACAATCAATATATTTAATACGTTACTTTCTCTACAAGATCATAGCGTCCAGAATAAAAAAAACACAACACCATTAGACAATAGATACAAACAACAAAAACGAACTAAAACAATAACGAATCTGTTCGTTTGACACTTTTTGATTTTTTCCGTCATCTTGTATATGGAAGAGTGTAAAATCGATAGTGTTATGTATATATATGAAGAATTGCTTGACGTATTGTATTTGTTATTTATTTATATTGATGTTTATATAAATGTGGTCTTATTACCAGATTACACAATATCTGCGGCTGAATATTTTTCATTTTTTCCTTTCACTCTCAAATCCTGTATTTTTTACGAGCAGGATGTCTTCCATAACAAAGTAACGATTTTGAGTGAACCACATAGCCCTGTCTAAATACATTAGACATGAGAAGATACTGGCACAACGTCATGAAAAAGGCACTTGCTTAGAAAAGGCTCTCAAAAGAATCAACACTGCAATGAAAAATTATATGCTATTCGAGGGTATATCGGAAATACATTACCCAAATATTAGAGCCGGTGTTCATTTGCCTGGTCTTGGGAACAATGCACTCTTGAACAACACTCAGGCAGTATTAGAACCCCTTTTAGCTTCGACTAATACTCGTTCTTTTCCCGCTAAATAATCCCTGATACAAGGGTAATGTTGAATTAGAGTTGAGGGGTCGGTTCTTTTCAGATCACCAGATTGAATTCGGCCAGTGTATAATTAAATGAAATTCAATTCAATGTTAAATAATGATATTGTTTATATTCACTCCCATGTTTTAAAAAAAAGTTTTAAAATAACATTTCTTCCATGGGGTGACAAAATATGAGCTGGCGTATCTAGAAAATTGTGTCCCTCGTTCTCTCAAGAAACCTTGAGGAATGTGAGCATCAATTGCCTACCAATGGTGCACAGACTTGTCCGTATATCCCTGTGATTGGCATTCTGTTTCCCTATTTTGTCAATTCCTCTCTTGCTGTATACTGCGGCCGTTAATAGCCATTTATTACTTTGTTTATTTTTTACGATCAAAAATTTATTCTTTAGTTAAACATTTTATTCATGTGAAACATCCTGTTTGATGATTGTGCAATAAAACCAATATATAAATGTTCTACAGCTGGATGCACACCCGGTGAACTTTTTATACGAATAAGTCTTCCAGCAAGGTGCTTTTCATAATATTATAATTATGTTTAATGTTATGACAACGCCCTTTACGACAACTTGTCGACCTTTACACAATACAGTATCTTAATACTAAATGATGCAAACTTAATGTCAATTAACGTATCTTAGCGCATGGAAATATTATCCCTACTTAAAATTCAAATTCTTTATTGAACAAACTCAAATACGCTATTAATATTGTGGTTAAGGCCCATGTGTTATTACCAACACATTTAGATGCATTTACGAAAAGAATTATATGCATACTTTTAAAATCTGTTTTTCTTATAGTTTTAAGAAACAAAGAGGCACCAATGGGGCATTATAGTGTCAAAAGTCCGAATCAGCAAACACAAAACCGGCAAACACGAGATAAAAACAGCACAAATAAACACTTAACACAAAATCAAACGAACGAAAAACAACAACGCGAACTCAAGTCGTAACAAGAGTGAACCCTGGTGCTCCTATGGAGCAAGCGGTTCCTGCATGATATAGCACACCCGTCGTGTTGCTAATTTCAAATTCAGCGTGTCAAATCCGGTAAAGGGCTTAATTATGAAATTGAAAGACATCTTCTAAAATTAATAGCTATTATTTGTTTTGCAAAATGTTTGCTTTTTATCATGAAAAACTTTTACATCTGATTGATTCGGGTTTTGTTTATTTTATGGTCTGTTATTATACTTGATTTAAAATAGGGCAGCGGTGAATAAGTCATTATATGAGCAGTAATAAGTCACTTCTCTAACACCATTTAACAGAGCTCAGTTTTATATAGCTAAATAATAAACAAATAACCCACTCTCAATAAACAAAAAGCAAAACAATCAATGTATATGTAAATCTCTCTAGCATGCCTACAAGATCTTAGGGTGCAGTAATAAAAGCATGACACCGTTGGAGAGTAGCTACAAACAGTAATCAAAGCGCTAAAGCGTTTAAAGGCAAGCGAAATATATAAAACTATAATTTTTTCTCTGTTAAAGTGTATTGTTAAAAATGTTTGCGAAATATTAATTGTGGTGAGCGGAGAAGGGATCGTCATGCAGTTGCCCTAAAAGTAAATGAACACAATTGCACACACAAGAAAGGTATCGTGTAAAAACGGTATCGATTGAAACACCCCTCCGATTAAAATGCACACGTCCAATGATGTGTGTTGTGTACTGAATTAATGAATGGAGAAGATTTATTCCTTGCATTAACCAATCAAATCACAGAAATATTTATACGAACCAATCAAGTAATAGATGAATACATAATGTATATTCTATCGCCTTTAACTAAATAGTTCCTCATGTAAGATGCAAAGGAATAAATGTGCCGGTCATATAAAATGCCAATAAAAGTGGAGATTTATGGAAGTGTGTATCATGTTAACATATATTGAAAAGTAATTTAGATAAAGCATTCTATTCCAGACTGGATGCAGGAAGATCACTCCGTCTAGATTGAAAAAAAACGCGAAAATCATCACTACTCTATAGACTCCATAAGGTTTCGCTGCGCTGGCCTTAAAACGAAATAAAACTATAACGAATCTGTTCTTTGGACATATATTTATTTTATCTACGTATCTTTTTATATATGGAAGAGTTTGAAATGCGTAGTACTGTGTAGATATATTTATATGAAAAGTTGCTTGTATTGTATTTGTAATTAAGGTCTTTCCCTTCCACAGAAGGAAAGACCTTACTGTATTTCTTATGATTATTATTATTTTTTTTTTCCGCCAAAAAAAAAAAAGAAAGAAATACTTAACGTAATATTACGAAACTTCATACCATTAACCGACACTATGAGGGCATGACTTGAGTAACCCTGCGAAACCGATCTATTTTTAGTAACGAAGTTATCTGCCCGGAACCCAAAAACCTTGTTTGCAGATTAACTCAAAAACCATAACCGTTATAAAAAATCTGAAGTGGGGAAAATGTTGCTAGACTCATGGTCATGATTTGTGTTGCAAAAAAAAAATTTTCGATCAACTTCCTGGTTACGCGTTTTTGACTCGAAAAGTGTCGCGACCCATCAAATTTTTTTTCTTCAAAATGGTTAGTCCTAGAGACTTGGGACCTTCACCAATCATCCTAAGTGACATATGTTACATCTAAAAATGTCAAGGTCAAAGGTCAAATCTCAAGGTCAGAGGTCATGGTACACCTTGTTTGCAGTATAGCTCAAAAACCATACAAAATTGAAGCAGACATGTAATGGGGAAAATACTCGTCTCATTTAGACCTTTATTTGATATAAAGGGTCGAACACTGTATGACAAACCGTGTTAGAGTCATGGCCCTTAACGCGTTTCGGCTTATCTGTTTTTGGCTTATAACTTTTAAACCGTCAGAGATAATATAGTAAACATATGGGTTTTTTGTGACCGTAATTATATGTCCTTCAATTTAAGACCAAAGTCGAATGGTTATGGGCAGCCATTTTCAAAATGGCCGACACTGTAAACAGTTTTTATGAAATAACACTTAAACCCTACAAAATTGAAGCGGACAATACATGGAAAAAATGTTCGCCATGTTGAAATCTACAAAAAGTGTTTCAGGTGCGAAAGCGTAAAACTTGTCGTTTTTGAGTTATCCCCCTTGATTCGTATTTTTAAAATGATTTTTGTTTATAACTTTTAGCATATCCAAATAACCCGTTTATATCTGCGTTTTGGTGTTTGTAATTTTGAAACCACTGGGCGATAACCGCTGCTGGTGGACCAAAGGTCCCCGAGGGTAATCACAAGCCTGGTAGTCAGACTTGTCTGACACGAATTACCATAAAATTTCTAATATATTGTCGCTGAAATTTCCGATTGTTAAATTCAAAATTGATGAAAACACCAGGTTTCTTTCCTTGTAATGCACATGGTCGATATCCTCGGTGCTGGATTTGGCTTCCTTGTTCGAACGTTTTGGTTTTGAGTACTTTTCGCTTTCAACTGTTTTGGATTTTGACCTTCCAATGTTTTGGTTTAAATGCTACTGATGAGAGGTTACTCCTTGAAATATCGATATATAGCATATCCAAATAACCCGTTTATATCTGCGTTTTGGTGTTTGTAATTTTTAAACCATAAAAGATGATGAATGAAACATAGGGTTCATTTGAAAGAAAATTAAATTACCTACAATTTGAACCCAAACAGTACATGATTTGGTTGAACGGTTTCAAAATGGCGGCCAAAACAAGTTTCGCAAAACACGTTTTTTGCCAATAACTTGAAAACCATAACAGATAGTGTAGTAAACATGTATACTTAAATGAATCAGTATATTAAGAGCTACAATTTGAGTCCAGGGTCAAAGGTCATAGGTCAAGGTCATTCCCTAGCAACAAGGTAACATTAATGAAAAGTCCATAGCAACCATAAATATTCTTAACCAAGATTACTTTCTGAGTTTAGAGTTTAGATTTTTCAACCGGAAGTAGCTATCTGTCCATAGCAACCGTCATAAAAGTCCTTAGCAACCATATCTTTTCTGACTTCAAACTCACTGCTCTTTACTCTAAAACATTTTTTCGCAACTAATAATATAATACTTTTTGTCAAAAACAGACTCGAATAGCCTAACCGAACGTAACGGTTATCATAAAACTAACAAAACCATGGGAAAGACCTCACATTTGTTCTCTGAACAAATGACTTTTTAATTTATATTATTGATGTTTATATGAATGTGATCCTATTACATGTATTAACAGATTACACATTATCTGCGACTAAACATCTTTCAAAATTAGGTTGTGGTTTTTTTTTCCTTTCACTCTCAAATCCTGTATTTGTCTACCAGCACAATGTCTTCCATAACCAAGTAATGATTTTGTGTGACGACAAATCAGGAGCAACATAGCCCTGTCTAAGATGATTATGTCTATAATTTTAGTTTGACAGGACATTACGACTAGAGTTCACATTCTTAATTGATATTCATTTTTTTGTGTTTACGTGTTTTATATATTTAACACTGTTACAATTTTATCCGTTCATTGTCTGTACTTGAAGATCGCAATGGAACTGTGAGGTTTGACGCAATTAATTCTGATTTAACCAACAATCACTTTTCAAATGCCTGTACCACGTCAATATGACTGCGCTCTTCAATTTCTCCGATATATATACCTTGTTTTTTTTCATTTCTCTCGGAAGGAGAGAAGCAGAGAGGCACCAATGGGGCGGGTTGTTCGAATGTCAAAAGGGTAACGACAAAACCGATAAACACTTACAAGAACAGCACGAAGAAACACAAAACACAAAATCAACCGAAAAGAAATCAACAACGCGAACTCAAGTCGTAAACAAGAGTGAACCTATCTGACACGGAAAAGTAAGCAGTTCTTGCAAGCTATAACACGTCCGTCGCGCAGCTTATTTCTTATTCACTGTGTCAAACCCGGTAAAGAAAGACAAAACACAATCTATAACAAACAGCATCTGCACTCATCTGACAGAAAGAAATCCAATATCTGTCAACGAGTGCATGATTTCTACCATAAAACTTTTTGAGTAAAGACCGCAACCGAGGAGCAAAATAGCAGGTTTGTTGATAATTTCTTTGTTAAACGTGTTGCTCTGCCAAGATAATCGATGTAATTCCTGCAAGCTCTGGAGTAACGAATCAATACGAAAAAAAAACACAAACTGGAGTGGACGGGTTGTTGCTACACAAGAAGGGAAAGTTGACGATTGGAAAGTTGAAGCTATCACGTTTGTAATAAAACTTTGTTGTAAGTTTTCCTTGGGAGTCTATTTCGAGGTGCAGGTCTAAGTATAAACAGACTTCCTACTGGTTTTGTCTCTGTCCTTTCGGACTTTGACAATCGGATGCCCAATTGGTACCTCTGCTTCTTCCTAAAATCCGTTGTTGTCTTTATTTCAAGTTCTTGGAATAAGTGAGATGGAGAAAGTCACCAAATCAAGAAACTTTCAGTGGAAGGAGACATTTGAGATTCACTCTCCTAGTTCGATTATTATTTTATAAGTTTAATGTAGGCATATTGTAGTAAACTCGATTAATGCAAACACTCTTACAGCCCATTTAAAAACAATTGTTAATCCAAAACCACAGTCTTATATTAATTGTATGTTTTTTGTATGTTTATAACGCAAAATTTTTAAAGTTCGGCATTCTATGCTTTTCATATTCATATATTGTTTAGCGTTTCCAATCTTTTGGAAGAGTGCCTCTGGCGAGTCTTCACAGACGCGTCAGACGTAGCTAAATTTATTGTCTGGAACTTTGTTGTAACTTTTATTTATATTTAATTGCGTACATCATTCAACATTGTTAGTTTATTTTTGAAAAGTCGCTTAGCCATTTTGTAAAGTTGTATATCTAAATTATTTATCTTTTGTATAGTTTCTAGTTGAGATTGATCTACTTTGTATATAGTTTCAGAAGCAATCGTTTTACTTTGGTTAAATGGACGAACAAATGAAGCATTGAACGTATATTCAAAAAGGAGTTGCGTTTCTCTCTGAAACTCAGTGAGACCAAAAAATGCCATTTCTTTTAAGTTTTGAAAGGCACTATTCAACATTATTTCATCTCGTAGTTCCTGGTCCTGTCCTGTTGAATTGTAGCAGTTCACTAAACTTAAATTGGCTAGCATTCTTGTCTGTCTGTTGTATGCCAGACTATATTTACATGCCATAAATTCGTCCAGCGTAATATTGAACATGTTAATTCCATTATAACATTGGGGAACCTCATTATTTGATGCTCGGCGGCCATTACAGTACAATCTGGTCCCTCCTCTCCACGTAGTTCCTTTTCGTCTGATTTCCTTCCATTCGCTGATATATCGTGATATAGGATCACGAAGGACTGTTATATAGTAAAACCTGTAAGAAAAGAATCGTTCATATATGTTATTCACCCAACGTTGACAATGTATTTGTTATAAAAATTTTTTTTTACTAAAATAACATGTCATTACTAAGTTGTACTGTAACAGATTAGTATATGTATAAATTCGCACAATAGAGAAACTACTTAAACTGCCCCTTCGGCTTCATAGAGTTTTTTTTTCTAACTAGATCTTTTAGTCACATAATCATAATTCTTTTCATGTTCCAAACATCTTCATTCGTTGTTTCCATGACAAAATCGGACACAATTCAAGCAGGTTTTTTATGAATATGGAAATTGAAACGAAAGGAAAATGTTTTTTTCTTAACATAGCACTTTTCAATTTTACAAGGAAACAAACCAAGAGTGTTCGAAATAAATATCTCTTAACACTCTAGGTTTATTGCATGCTTACTACTTTTCGCGTTTAAGATACCTATTTCTTCGGTTTGAGCAATTGATTCCGTGCAATAATTCTATAGTTAAATCAGCGCAACAGAAGTTACCGCGACTGCACACTGCAAGCGGTTTTTTTTTATTTGAGTTAATTGCAATTAAAACTTTTCGTTGTCGTTCATATTAAAACCTCGGTTTGTTTGAGCTGTCCTGAAATAGTGAAAAATATATTTGGCTGAAAAAATCATACCGGAATTCGGAGGAAAAGATATTGTTAAATTAGATTATTTTCAATAATCATATCCATGACAATACGAATGTAAATCGTGCATCCAGACAATAAATTGTGCTACGCCTGACGCGCGTTTCGTCTATTCAAGACTCATAAGAGACGCTCTGCCAAACTAAAAGCAAAGAAAATCATTAAATAGTTACGTATGTTTTGCAACTTGGGTAAAAGTTTTTAAACTATATGATCTATTCAAGCTAAATGCTTAGACTGCGGAATTGAAAAATATGATTTTAAGGAATGGCTACAATACCTGACTAAAACATTAAATGTGACACATGCTCTGTGTCAATTTCTTAAGTTTCGAGGTTGTAAACAATCATCTAGTTGATCTTGAATCAAATATATTTTTTCTGCTGTACTGTCGTAGACCTTAGATATAGTATATATATGATTCTTTACAAAAACCATTCATCAAGCAGCATAAAATTCACAACTTCAAGATCATGATGATATACATTAAAATTAGAATGTGGTTATGATAGAGGCATATAACATTTATTTTAAGTTTTTTTTAAGGATTACATTTTAGACTATGAAACTTGCATAACGCATGAACTGAATACTCCAATGATTGCAGACACCGTGCACTCAAAGACAGATATGGGATTTCTATCTCTCAAATGAGTGCAGATGTTTGTTTGTCGTAGAAATTTGTTTTATCTTCCTTTAACGGATTTTACACACTGAATTGGAAATTAGCAACAAGACGGGTTTGCTATAGCTATAGCAGGCATGGACCACTTACTCTTCCGGTGCACCATTTTTCGACTTGGGTTCGGTTGATTTTGTGTTTTGTGTTTCTTCGTGCTGTTCTTGTTGGTGTTAACCGGTTTCTTTGTTGCCCTTACGGACTTTGGACACTTGCTGTTTTGCTTCCTTAAGAAATTGTTTATTGTTAAAAAAATGCATATATGAAGAAATAAACTTTGAACATTTTTAGCGACTTTGGGTCAGAATGAGTTGGAAGAAGCAAAGATGCACCAATGTTGCAGTCAGGTTAAATACAAGTTTGTAGATCATGAAAATTTTATGTTTGCATAAAAAGAAATAAGAACTTTACATACATTGAAAATTTGAAAGAATGTTAAAATCTAATGTCTAAGCTAAAACGTTAATTGGCTGTTTTCAGTTGACCTACTGTAGTTTACTAGAGTTAACTCGAGATACAAGTAAGCGACTTAAGTTCGTACTCGGGTAAACCTCAATGACCCCCTGTTCGAATTTAAATCTAAACAAAGCAAAGTTGATAGTCGGTTGCGTTTATCTAGTAAAATGTTGTGACCGGATTAAAAAAATACATTTATTATGTTTGATTGACACAAAATAACTATAGAAAATAATGTTAAATTATACTTTATCCTTGAAATTGTACTGTTACGATATTGTCATACATTAGAGTACGTACCTTTAACCCCTATTCGAATTTAAATCTAGACAAAGCAAAGTTGATAGTCGGTTGCGTTTATCTGGTGAAATGTTGTGACCGGATTAAAAAAAAACAATACATTTATTATGTTTGATTGACACAAAATAACTATAGAAAATAATGTTAAATTATATTTTATCCTTTAAAAGTCTTGAAATTTTACTGTTACGATATTGTCATGCATTAGAGTACGTGTACCCCGTTCTAATGACAAAAAGTACATGAGTCAACCTGATACTAAAATTATTTATTTAGTTTACAAATCTGGTACGCATTTATATACTTGAGTCACATGGAATTCTAATAGGTCAATCGACAATAGTCAAATGAATTAATTACGAAATGGCATTTATTAATCGATTTCAAATAGGTGCATATTCATGATTGAAGAATAAAGCTCATAGTTTTATGATTTCGAGTAAATAAATGTTGACCAGATTTGAAAAGTTTCATTTTACATACTGACATTTTTCATTTTATCTTAAAATTGTGATAAATTTTTTTATCATATCCGTTAATCATTCTGTTACTCAAATGTGTTTGTTGAACCTAGAATTCCAAAACGTAGTAGCATGCATTGATGTTCGTAAGTTATGGAATGTTAAAGGTGTTTCTGGTTTAAATCACAGGTGTTTGAATTCTGGGCAATTACATCGACTTTAAAAAATCGGCCCCTACTCTATAATACCCACACAGTGGCTTGAATTTTGGTCATTTTTATCGACTTGAAAAAAATCGGGCCCTAATTTTAGTTCTAATAATAAAACCACCTAATTGTCTCTTACAAGCGAGGGTTTTAATGGGGTCCCATTGAACGTAATGGAGCAGCTGCATGAAATTTACACTCTAAGTTTGAGTGTGTTCTAGTGCGATTTTTGAGCTGCTGTGGATACTTTATTAATACTTTCATGGGAAATTGGTAATATTGAAAAAACAATATTAAGTTATTGATCACAAATCCTATTTTTATATTATTTTGATCTTGAACTCTATAGTAAAGTTCAGGATCAACATAGAAAAAGTTACAATATAATCGTCAAAACTTTTAATTTTAATATAAATTAACGGAAGCTAGTAAGTTTCAAAATTTACTGGTTATCTCTATCCTTATTAAGTCTTTAAGGCTAAACATAAAATGTCGACTTGCTCCATTACGGGTCCTGAGACCCCTTTGTAGCTCCGCCTAATCAGAAAGATGTCGAAGGAGCTACATTATTGCAGCTACCCTACTTTATAATACCCACACAGGGGCATGAATTCTGGCCATTTATATCGGCCCCCTACCCAATAATACCCACGTGGGTTTTATAGAGAAGGGAACCCAATTTTTAAGTTGGCATTAGAGAGAAGTCAATATACTAAGTAAATGAACAAAATACCCCTGTGGTTCAAATTATTAAAAATATTTTTATATAACTAAATTAACTTTTTGATTGTTTTTTTTAACAAAAGATAAAAAAGATTCTACTTCACATAACGTTAGAGTAATAGTGTTGCACAATAGATACACAGACTCCTACACACAGCAAAGTACACAGAACACACACAAAAAGGGAACGTTGAAAGATTCATGTTGGAATTTTGCTTGTTCAGTGCTTTTCTATGTTCCCCGTACATGTAGGTGACGTTACGTCATAAAAAATGTTTTAATTATTACGTTACAAAAATAACAAATATTGAATTGGCCAATATAATGGCCCGCTGGCAATTTTCGACTCCCATTCAAGGCCAAATTATTGGCCCCTTGGCACAGAACTCGTTAACCCTCTTGGTGCGGGAAGGACAAATGTGTCCTCATCTGTGCAAGTGCGGGAGGGACATAAATGTCCTCTTAACAAAATATAAAAGTTGTGATTTCGTCAAGGTATTTGCTAAAATCACTTATTTTTTTAAGCAAAATGATTCATTATTAAACATCTATGGTTTTGTAAAAATCAAAAATATTTGTTTTGCACTTATGAGAAAAATGTAACGTCATTATGAAAATGTGTCACAAATCTACAATGACGCCACGTATATTTCCAACACTTTTTTAACGTTTCTCGGATCGGTTCCCGCACCAACAGGGTTAAAGGGATTCTACTCTTAACAAATTATTGAAATATATGATAAGGTCTGCTTTTCTGCAAAAGTATGTGATAAAATATATCTTTTTCAATATTCCGAGTATATGATAAGGATGGGGTCCTGGGGAGCCTCGCTCACCCTACCAAAAAATATATGGAGTGATCCCCCCGAGTCATCATCAATCTCAAAATATTTTCAAATAAAATTTGCTTCTCTTTGCTTGTTTGTAAAGGTAAGATGAATTTATACTAAAATATGGCACATGAATATGATGAAATAAATTCGACAAAACATTCAGGGTATGTATTTTGCTCAAAAACAATCATTCACTTTACATACAACATTTTGGCACATTTTTCAGTGTAATAAGGAGCTAAAAAGCATACATTGCAAAAATACAATTTTTTTCTTGTCGTGGTTTGTACAAAGAAGCAGAGGTACCAATGGGGTATCCGAATGTCAAAAGTCCGAAAGGGCAGAGACTAAACCAGTAAACACAAACAAGAACGGGACTAAAACAGACAACACGTAAAACATGGAAACACAAAACAACTGAATATCAATCAACAACGCGAACTCCAGTCGAAACAAGAGTGAACTCAGGTGCTCCGGAAGAGTAAGCAGTTCCTGCCTGCTATAGCACACCCGTCGCGTTGCCAATAGTCCATTCAGCGTGTCAAATCCAGTAAAGGAAGACAAAACACACTATGACAAACCAACATCTGCACTCATCTGAGAGATCGAAATCCCATATTTGTCTATAAGTGCATGATGTCTTCCGTAAAATTTCTTGAGTGAAGACAGCAACCGAGGAGCAACATAACCCTGTGTGAGCAATTTTTGCGTCAGACGTGTCGCTCTGCTAAGGAAATCGATGTAAGTCCCGCACGCTCTGGAGTAACGAATCAATTGAGATACGTTAACTACAAGGGACGTCAAAGTTTTGTCAAGACTATCAGTAATGTTTCATATCTTAAATCATATATATAACCTTATAACACTTGCTTGTTATCAACCACCACTGGAGAAATTAATAACTGCATAGTTAAAATTTTTATATGCCTTTCATGAAACATGTAAGAGTAATCATTAGATAAAATTATTACAAAGAGTTTCCCGTATCAGGTTCCATATTACGATTAGAACCGACGGCTAAACGATTAGAAAAGTAGCACATACGAATAGCTGCGAACCGGTTACGAACTTGTAACGATGTTATCAAGGTCGCTGAAATTTCCGATTGCTAAATTCAAAATTGATGAAAACACCAGGTTTCTTTCCTTGTAATGCACATGGTCGATATCCTTGGTGCTGGATTTGGCTTCCTTGTTCGAACGTTTTGGTTTTGAGTACTTTTCGTTTTCAACTGTTTTGGATTTTGACCTTCCAATCTTTTGGTTTAAATGCTACTGATGAGAGGTTACTCCTTGAAATATCGATATATAGCATATCCAAATTAACCGTTTATACCCGCGTTTTGGTATTTGTAATTAGTCGAGAATAAGACCCGAAGGAGAAACAAAGTTTTACGATGGCAGTGCGACGTTGTATTTAGCATACGATGGGTCTACGATGCATCACGATAGGTATACGATGTATGGAATGTCTTCTGCTGCCTTTAATTAGTATGTATGGATAACAAGTTAAATCGAACACTCTTTAAGTATGCCCCTGTTGTCCCTGATGTCGACCAGAGAGCTAAAAGCAGATGAGACATTTGATATAAAGCTAATATGTAAAGACTGTTAAGATAGTGAAGAAAAAATGGTTTTGCTTTATCTTGTTTTGTTCGTGTCTTGTGTGAGTTGACCGAAGCACACATGTTCTGAAAACTGCATGTATATGTTGTAACTATATAAATGGGCCATTTTCCTATTCAAAATCGAAAAGGAAAATGAAAAACGAAAAGGAAAACGAATAACGAAAAGGAAAATGGTTTTTATATATATACATATCCTTATATGTTAACTGTATTCATATAAATTATGACTATGTTGTGTTCTATGGTCATTACCGGATCCTAAGATCGCAATGGAAGAGGGAGGTTTGGCGCCATAAAACCTGGTTTAACCCACCATTTCGTTTGAAATGCCTATACCAAGTCAGGACCATTGCGATCCACCAGTTCTCCGGTATGACTGATTCGTTTTTGTCATTTTTCTCTGGACTATGCGATTGATCATTCAAATTCGGTAGTTTTGTTATTACCTTTATTTGAATAACGGAAACTAAAAACGAAAAGGAAAATTACTTGTGTTAGGTAATTCGTTGATGGCTTTTCGTTTGAAGTCATTTATTCTGGCACTTTTGACATGGTTTCATTAATGTCTTTGATCTTCTGTACATTTTGTTCAATATTTCCATCTCTTATCTCTGAAATTCGGACCGATTTAAGAATGTCCGCTAACATAATTATCAAGTCATTATCTCGTAGCGACATTTCATTTTTTCCGATTTTGATTTTCATGAACGTTAGGTAGTAAGACACAGTTCGGTTTTGTTTACAAGTTAGTTTCGGAGAGTGACATCCAAGAATTTTAAAGTATAATACAAAGGTCGAATTTAAGTAGCTATGAATTAAGAATGCCTTATAATCTAGTAACGAAAATATGCTCAGCTGAAAGGGAATCTTTCAGAGATAATATTTTTGACAAAATATTAAAATATTCGAAAAAAAAGGAAGTTTAGCGTCCTTTTTCTGGCATGGTGTCATTTTCATTTTACCGATCTTTTGAACGTTTTTATTATTGCTTGATTTAAAGATAAAAAATGCGACGTCATTTCTTGAAAAAATAAGCCGGTCGATGTATACGTTTTTTACTTTTAATAAACAGTCAGGTTTATGTACTTTCAGAGCATGTATAGCACTAAAGAGGATTTAGTGCAAGTTTGAGTCTAATCTAGGCTTGAATTATGGTAAAAATGTGTAAATTTTAGTGTTTTTTTTCATGTATAATTTGTTTTTGGAGTTACCGGTTTGTAATGAAAAGATCTTATTTTTGCCAGCAACAACTAACTGGAAGATAATCTATGGAATGTAAGGTTAAATATAGCTTTAGAATAGTTATTGGTAGAAGTATATGTGCTGCAAAGCTATGAACGTTTCTGACGTTTTACCTAGAAGTGTTTTACTACCATTAATGTTCCACTTTGACGTCGCGTAGTGTTTCCTATTGCTCTCTATTGTTTTTTAGACTGTATAACGGCGCTTTCAACATCAACTTGTCCTTGCTTGTAAGAAACATGTTATGCCATAATCTTAGTGTCTTAAACACGGTTTTGTGGTATCCGAAAAAAATAAAAATAAAATTGAACTGTTACTACCGTCCCCGATATACATTTTACCGTTAAAATTAAAACTGTAATTTGAGCGAAATTTCTTGCAGCCTCCCCAACAACGTACCGAAAGTAAAGCCACCTATAAAAACACCATTTTATTAATACTATAGTGTTCAATTACATGTTTTCCATGTAATTGAATGTGATGTTTGATTTAAGCAGATCGTAATTCCTTTTACTTGAAAGTAATGCATTACTTTGCATATTTTTTCTGTAATGCCAGATTACTTTTCAATTACATAATTTATCATACAATTTCATGTAATTCTCATTCTAAATATTTGCAAAAATAGAAATTTGACACTCGATCTTTATGTATTATTGTAATTATGGAAACATGCTATTTTTTCCTTGATTACATTAAAAATTCAAAAATTCACATGTAAATATCCTTTTTGGTAATAACGCTATAAAATATTTTTTTTTTAAATTATATTTTATTTTATTAAACAAAGAAATTGAAATTTCATGAAGTAAGTTTTTAAAGCGAATCAATATTTTCCGATTTAAATAGTTTGTTCATCTAATTTACACAATTTAAAAGCCATTTAACCACTAAAACAACACATTACCAAACTTTAAACATAAATCTATAATCAGCAATATTAATAAACTGATTTCTGTTGTCCAGTGAATGTCAAACATGGCTTCCAAAAGATAGAAAACAATTTTGATTGTGTTAACTCTCAACCATTTGTGAAATAATGCCTGTCATAACAAATTAAAGCTAGATAATTTAGAAGTTTAAGAAGCAAAGATGTACCAAAGGGGTAATCAATATCATAAAACCGTTAAGACAAAGACAAAACCGGTAGATAAAAGATTATCATAACAAAACAAACCACACAACAACATAAAACAAAAACACATAACAACAAAACCGCATTCAGCAACGTGAGCTCAAGTCGAAACTAGAGTGAACTTATGTGCTCCGGAAGAGTAAGCAGTTCCTGCTTGCTATAGCACACCCTTTACGTTGCCAAAGATCGATTTAGTGTTGGTAAAACCCGAAAGGGATGACATTACAAAACTCTATGTCAAACCAACATCTGTGCTCTTCTGAAAGATAGAAATCCCGTATTTGTATACAAGCACATGATGTCTTCCGTAAAATTTCTTGAGTGATGACAACAACCAACTCAACATGCTGGAGCGGACGGAATGTTGCTACACAGAAAGAAAAGAAACGTTACTATTGGAAAGTTGAAGTCATCATGTTTGTCATAGAGCTTTGTACAAAGCCTTCCTAGTGTGTCAATTTCGAGAAATAGACCCAAATATGAAGCGGACCTCTAGAAATCTGTAGTGTCCTTTATCTCAGGTTCCTTCGGATATATGAGATGTCAATAGTCACCAAATCGAGGATTGTTTTGTGAACGGACATCATCAATATAACGAAATATGAGAAGCTAAATCTTTAAAGAAATAAAGCATGTATTGAGAAAAAAAATACTCAAATGATACATTTTTAGCTCTTGAAATAAAGTGTAAACTATATTTAAGTCGTCATTTTATGGCTGTATCATGTGTATGACATGTTTATATTTTAAATTGGCTAGAAAGATCCTAACGTTCGAAGATTTTAGAGGGTCAGTTTTGAAGAAAGACGTAAGAATATAATCAGTCAGGTTAAATAGAATAATATTTAAATTTATTTTAAATAATTGCTTCATATATAATATCATGTGCAATCTGTAATTGTAAGATTCATGCACATTCATATAATAAAAAATTATAAAAAATATAAATTAACACTTTTTGGCATAATGCGTTTTAATACTTAAAATGAAAGTAATTCATAAGTAATTTATTTCGCCAAAGTAACTGTAATGTAATGTGGTGAAGTAATTAACGCATCAAACTACTAATACCAAGGTTTTGTGGTTCGATCCTCGTCTGGGGTGAACATTTCATAAACCAGTTTTCCGACTCTCTTGTCACCTTTTGCGAGGATGGTCTCGATGAACGGTGCTAGTCCTTTGGAAGAACAAAAAATGTTGTCACGTGTATGCGAAGAGATAAACACAATGCATATTAATTATCCTTTTGTAGAGTTCGTTAAAAGTAGGGCTCAATGGGAGTCACTACAAAGGCCACACACGCAAACTGCTAGCTAGAGATGGATTTACATAAGCATTAAGCTGATTTCCCAATCGATGATAAATAAATATGTTTAAACTAATTAATTCCTTTTTCAAAATTTTTGGAATATAATTTGTAATTTAATTGAAAACAAATTACATGCAATTGAGTTGTAATAAATTGCATTTGTATGTAATTGACCCCAGGTCTGAATTATTATTTAGAAAGTATATTTAAGCAAACAAATTAAAAAAACGACAATTGACTATATTTGTTGATTCAATGGTACTAGATAAATACTGAGGTAAATCTTTGATTTTATTCTTTTGTAGAAGAAATTTTAGACAGAAATAACGAAAAACCATTTAAAATCATTTTTGTATCTATGTTAAGTTAAACAAGAAAAAGTAGATGTGGTATAGCTAAATGGGAGAAGGTGTCAATTTTTTTTAATGGTAAAAAGTACCATGTCAATACATTGTAAATATAATTTATTTTTATTGTAAAAAAGACATATATTTCTATATTTTTTGTCTAAAATGGCTTGACACCCTGGGTATAATTATACTGTTAGATAGTCCATAAAATGATTCTAATAAATTTTATTCAATATATGCTGAGTTTAGGCACAGACAGTTCTTTATAAAGTCTTGATGAAGGAGGTTTTTTTCTGATTTGGAGACCATAACAAGGAGTTCGGGTAATAACAAGTACAACCTTTTTTTCATTGGTAAATATTATGTAACATGCTCTGAACAAACATTTCAATATGTTAACATACTTTTTTTTACATTTTTGATTTTTTTTTATGATAGAAGGTGAATAGAATAGAAAGAATAGGAACATTTCAAAAAATTGCTCTTTGCTTGTCATACAGTTGAGTCCACTTCTAATATCTCTTTAGAACTGTCAGATACTGTCAGGAATCTGTTCTAATTCTGTTCTGATGACAGTTCTAGGACAGTTTATGACAAGCCCTGTCCTGTCATAGAACAGTTCTGGACAGTTTTATCCCGTGACAAATTTAAAACTGTTCTAACCCCTGACAGTTCTAAGCTGTCATACGCCCTGACAGTTCTAACCTGTTCTGTGCCCTGACAGCTTAGAAATGTTCTAGCCTCGGACATTTCTACCCCCTGACAGTTTTGATTGTGACGATTTCAGAACAGTATAGAATAAAGAATTGTCTGGTTAAAATAAATTTATATATCGAGTTTCATTAAATAATAATGCCGAAAATATGCGCATTTTCCGAATTAGGAGTATTGACGTCATTTAGAACTGTCAGGGTGCAGAACTGTCCAAGGCTAGAACGGTTCTAAGGTATCATGGCCTAGAACAGTTCTAAGCTGTCAGGGCCTAGAATAGCTCTAAAGGTGTCATGGGTTAGAACAGGTTATGGCAGTTCTACCCTAGAACAGGTTTTGACAGCTGCTGTCCAGGGTTAGAACAGTTCTAGAACTGTCAGGAGAACTGAACAGTAGAGATGTTAGAACTGGGCTCAACTGTATATAAACACAACATTCAAATTTTCGGATTATATTTATATTTGGTAAAAATTCAAAGAAATTGGAAAATATAGATGTGTGTTTACGGTCACGCTTCGACATTTTGAAGATTATGAAATTGCCCTACAAGAGAAATGAACAACATTCAACAAAAACAAATTGTCGTTTTTGTTATCCGATGATTGCAACAAAAATATCGCACAAACGTTGCAGACAATGGTGGAAACATTCGCTTTTGAATCTGGGAATTCAGATTTGACTGTGAAAACTGTGTGAACCGTCGAAGAGAAAAGAATCGACATTAATTTCAAACATTTGCATCGAATTGTTGTTATTGTTCATATGTTTTTAAAATACCAAGTGCTTTAATGATATTATTCTTATACAAAATTTTATTTATGTAAATACTAGTGTTGCGTTTTTTATTTGTGCTCAGTAGATATCAAAGTTGGACCTTGTAAATCAAGACCTGAGTTTTATATAACATCTAAACTTGATATTTTAATCAAGTTAGAGAATTTCCTCAAATTGATATGGTTATTCTTGATAGAAAACTGAAGCTGAGAAACATCCTCGATTTGAGAGAAGCAGAGGTACCAATGGGGTATCCGAATATCAAAAGTCCGAAAGGGCAGAGACAAAACCAGCAAACACCAACAAGAACGGGACAAAAACAGACAACAAGTAAAACATGGAAACACAAAACAACTGAATATCAATCAACAACGCGAACTCTAGTCGAAACCAGAGTGAACTCAGGTGCTCCGGAAGAGTAAGCAGTTCCTGCTTGCTATAGCACACCCGTCGCGTTGCCAATAATCAGGTGAGATGCTTTATGAAACCGGGCCCTGAATACAAAAGAGTGAACTTTGAACTGACTGAAAAAGGAAACACTTACCATCAACCATCATATACAGGTCATTTATTGCTTAACTTTATTAACCATATTTGGTCATGGGTCAAGAATTTCGGAATTCTTCATTTAAATAATAGAAAAAGACTGTCGTGATAAGAATAAATACCATCATACACGTTTTCATGAGCAGAAAAATGTGTTTTGTGGACAAGATAATTATATAACAAACCAAACAAAGGAATCATTACCTTCGATATCTTTTCTTGTGCTCTATTCTATTCATCGAATTATTTATACACTCGTGTAGTTCTGACCATCCAGGATGTACACCGCACTTCCATCCAGTAGAATATCGACTAAACAGCCAGGTGTTCCTTTGGCCTTTGACACATTTACAGGATTGTACTGAGACTCCCGGGTGTTTATATCTACATTTACATCTCGTTTGGTTTATTGATAAATCCCGCACTAAATGTTTCCCAAACGTTGAACCTCCTGTCTTCTGGATGTGTAAAAAAGCTAAAACATCTTTTTGAAGGTCAAGTTTAATCTGCATTGTTTCCTTGACGATGTTAACTCGAAAATAATTGAACATTTGTTCATTCAAAAACTGTGCCGAAAAGAAAGTGAGAATGCAGAACGTTGTGACAGTCAGTGCTGAAACTTGAAAACACCCATTGTTTTTCATATCTGGTCTGCATCTATCGTTTTAAGATTTTTCCATAATGCTTATATTAAAAATTTGCCTCTCCAACAATTTTTGAATGTTAAAAATCCTGCTTTTTACTGTGCAATATATGTGGACTGCTGAACATACCCAAATTAATATCCATTCATGCAAGGTGCAGTAAAGTTACAATTATATTTAAAGACACCGTTCTTACGTTGCATAATAAAATATCTTAAACATTAACAGTTACTGATGCGAAACACCAAATTTACGTGATTTGACATAAAAATATCATTAAAACAGGGAATTTTAACATGTGAAATTTTAAGGCAAGTTCTTCTTTTTTTCTAAATTTGGATGATATATTGTAACGGATGTGCATTTGTTCGGTTACAGTAAACAATGTGTGTTTGGTAGCCCTCGCATGGTCAGAGAATGTTCCAACATTTTCTCTCTTAGACATATTTGTCAACCCACCTAGCTAAGTTATACGGACTTTTAGCGTCGTCATGATGTTCGTAAGTCGGTGTTCAACCCATTTTATTTGTAGTTATTCTAAAATGATCGTCGCTAACTTTTTGTCACCATGTAAATTGCCATTATTTTGTTTCCACCTCCGGTACTTCCGAGGGCGGAGTTATGTTAATTAGTTCCGAGAATGGAATGTGACATAAGTGCACTTTTAGCTGCTGAAATCGTTAATTTTGTGTATGAAAACGGCAATACTTACGGCGACGAATATATATATTTATTGAATTAAAGATGTATTGTTATTTATTGAATATTTTAAATGAAACACTTTAGATATGATTTTTATGTCGCCTGCAACGTGTTGCAGAAGCGACATATAGGGGTTACTTTGACACTATCCGTCGTCTTGCGTCGTCCTGCGTCGTCGTCCTGCGTCCTCCGGCGTCACAAAAATTTCCGTCGCAGTTTTCCAGGCAACTACATGTCACAGCCTCTTGATATTCGGTATGTAGCTTCATCACATAGTACTATAAGGTGTAAAGCAATTTTATGCCCGAAAAATAACTACTTCCTGTTTTACGAATACTTAACGTTTTATATATAATGGACATAGATGCCAAATTTTCGTCGCAGTTTTCCAGGCAACTACATGCCACAGCCTCTTGATATTTGGTATGTAGCTTCATCGCATAGTACTATAAGGCGATTTTATTGCTGAAAATTAAATACTTCCTGTTTGGCAAACAAACATAGATACGCAGGCAACATATGCCTTCCGGGGAAGGCTCCATCTAGTTATTACAAACAGAGTGTATTTTACATTAACGATCATTTAATAGGTATTGTTTTCTATACCTTGGATCAAGCATAGCTTAATTATTTAAGATTTCCTGTAACCTTTTGGACATTTTTCTAGGTTATTTCTGAGTATTCCTATACTCTGTACAGCCTAGGCTAAAAAGGTTGTAATTTAAAGTTCTGGAACATATTTGGAATATTCTAAGAATCTGAGTTTTGTTTTTCTCTAAGCTCTGCTCCTAGCAAAAACATTTTTTATCATTTACAAGGTTATGGTTTTTCTAGCCTTGCCCTCCATATTTTGTCTAACTGACAGATGCTGTAAATAGTATTTTTCTTTATTTCGGATTGTATGTATCACAGCAGAATTAAAAAGCTGTAGGAAATAGGATAAATTCCCAAGTAGTCAGTAATTACTATTTTAACTTTAAAGATCCTATTTTGCTGAGTTTTTCCATTAAAAATAGGGAAACTAAGATACAAACATAATATTTTATTTATAGTCTGCACTCAAATATAGTATAGTTTACAAACTTGAAGTTTTGAGGTATACAAGATAAAAGTACATTTCATAAAGAAAGATAACTCAAACAGGTGTAACATAGTAAAAGTAGTTAACCAAAATAAATAACAAAATAAGGTGTTGGTTCAACACCGTAGAACACTGGATTGACGATCAATTTAGATAAATAAGGTTTACCTTGGCTCAGACTCTGTTTCATTTATGATATAGACTATTGTAACTTTGTGAGATATATTTATTTGAGATAATAACTTTGAAGCTCATATTTGTCTTACTTGTTATTTTCAAAGTAAAAATAGTATGTCCCAAATACTAATAAAATTTAACATAGGTTATCTCGTGAAACGGCAATTAACGTATTGTCTAGTCACCAGATAGTTATTATTCATTGCAGTTTCAGTCCGAAGAACTAGTCCTAGGCTTCTTCTTGATCGTACTTCTATTGGTTCCTGTTTCACATAAAGCTGAGCTTTCCTGGTTTCCAAATCTATTTTGGTCATAGAATACGCGATAGAAGACTGTACATTTCTTTTGGCTGACGCTGACTTTGAATATTTCAACCCCCTTTTCCCTAAATTTGATTTACAAATTCCACTCCCCTTTTTCCTAGTTAGGCTCTCTAATTCAAGCTAAAAATAAAACTCATTTCATATATTATTCATACGTGTGTTTTTAACTCTGGTCACTCAAAAATCACCTTTCTCTATATTCTAGAGTACTTTTACGTGCTCTAGTGAGATTCCCTGTGTACCTTAGAACACAGGTGGTGGCAGCAGATAACAATACATTTAACCCGATGGTCCAGCACCACAATATTTTACCCTTAATCTGACTTTGTTTTCATTTGGTAGATGGGTTCCTCAAATATCCTCGAGAGTTAGAGAATAAAGAAACCACCTACTCCACTTGCTTTGAGTCATTAAGTATAACGGAAACATTAGTCAGGGGCCATGGGGACAGTATCTATGATAAATTTTATACATAATTTTCATTCTTAATTTTTAATTGCTTTTGGTCATTTTTTCAAAGCATTAAACATTGAAAGCTATTAATCTAAAGCTTGAAGATAAATAGACCAAATGAACTAAAAACTTTTCAATGATGAGAGAGCATCTGGAAAAAAATTTAAGAACATATCGCACATTTTAAAATATTTTTTAGGGGAGCAGTTTTTATTTGCAGAAGTGAGTATATTTTTATCATCCGACTTTATAAGAATACGTAAAAGTAGTTGTAATTTGAACATTGAAAGAGGGCGTGATGTATATTTGTCAATATATGAAAGAATCTGTAACATGCCATAATGTTTTTGAAGACGAGTTTCATTTTCTTAAGAAATATGATATGAAAAATGATGCTAAAAGGTTATTTTTCAAGAATATTATTGATATAGTATCTAGCCTCACTTCTCTTTATGATGAATGTATCTGATGTGTACAAGTTACAATATTGAACATGTTGCAACATGTACAAACGAAATGTACAAGTTGCAACATATATGGTGCGATTGTACAAGTTGTAACATGTACACCTTTTGCTCTACATGTTGCAACATGTACAAACTTTTTAATGAAATTTGTTGTAACTTGTACAATTGGCCATAAAAGACAATATTCATGTATTTCCTTATTTCAAAAAAAAAAGAATTTAAGTTTCTTGGATTCAATTATAATAGACATGCATGATAGCATATCTCAATCCCCACTCAGCTTAAACAGGTCATAACAGAACTAATTTGCAAATAAATTAATTGCAGCAGAGGTCTATCAACATATTTTCAGCTTGCCGAGAGCAATTCTTAAGAAAACAATACCTTTACTGACGGAGCTCTCATATAAGAATTGAAAAAGGCCAAAACGAGCAGCAGCCACATGGACTTGCTTCCCTCATACGAATAAACATGACACATTGACTCTAACAAAATATTGATAGAGGGGCGCAAGTCCCTGTACAGCAGCACACAAAATAACTGTCAGAGATAAAAAAAAATATATAATGCAATTCAAGCACTTTTTTAACACATCATAACCCGCGCCACAATCTAATTTATTACAAAGAATGGTAAAGATTGATGGAATCATGTAGTTCAGGTGTCCTTGTGAATCATTGCGTGAAGATACATAATGTCCTTGATAAAAGGTACATGCATTGGGTGTTATGCAAGAGTTCGTATGGGTTGGCGTGTTGAAAGTGAGAATTGTGACATTAATAAAATGTTAGCTGATTATTGTTAAAAGTTTGGTTTTTTGTTAATTACATGTATATTTCACGGATTTTTGTATATGGCTTCCGATCATCAGCTGTCCCGCCATTGATAAAAACTGAGGTATGAGGTTGCAAAAATTGATTAAAACTTGTTTTAATCAATTTTTGCAACCTCATACTCATTGATTAAAACAAGTTTTAATCAATTTTTGCAACCTCATACCTCAGTTTTTATCAATGGCGGGACAGCTGGACGTTGTTAAATTTTCTGATGAAATCTCCTTGATAATATTTGTATTTGTAAAAAAGCTACATTTTAAGCAAATTACATCGGTAGATTATAACTAGACACCAGTAAATCCTTGTATGCCATTTGTTCAAGTTAAAACAAATTTCATCAAAAAGTTTGTACATGTTGCAACATGTACAGAAAAGGGTTTACATGTTGAAACTTGTACGATTGCACCATACATGTTGCAACATATATATTTTATTTGTACATGTTGCAACATGTACAAAGTTGCAACTTGTATACAACATATACAAGCTTAAATATATTGGCAAGTTCATATCTTGATCTTTTTTACGTTTTAATATCAGGTGTCAGTAAACTGTATAATCTGAATCAAAACGTTGAAATTATTGAAAATACATCATCATTTTGGTATTATTTTAGCCTGGTACACACGATGAAATTAATTTCATAAAATTAGTTGCATGCAACAAATTTCATCGTGTAAACAAGGCAAGAAAATGTTGATAGCCATGCAACTTTTTTAAAAGTTCTGAATGGAACATTGCTCTATTCCAGAAAAAAATGCATGCAACTTTTCTATTCATAGCCAATCAAATGATGTGGCAATAGGTCATATGTTAATTGATAAGGTCAAAAAGCACTTAACTATAGAGTAACATGAAAATATAATGAAATTAATTTCATAGTATGTACAGACAGTTTCATGCAACAAACGTTGCATGAAATTTATTTCATGAAATTAATTTCACCGTGTGTACCGGCTTTAGAGACCTATTTGAATATCTTTTCCTCAGCTGTGGTGTCATTTCATATATTATAACTACACAATCTTTATGTTGATGAGTTTTTTTTTTCCTTTTATTATTATTTTTTAATTTTACTTTGAATTTGTATTTCTTATTTCTGTTTCATTTGTGAATTGATGATAAATCATTGTAATAAAATTTAATTTACTTATTTATTTACATAGTTTACTTATTGTATGATTGAAAAAAAGGTTGTATTTTATGAAAAGGTGAGCTAAAAAGATTAATGTGCTTTGCGTCTTAGGTGAAAGTTTCAAGACCAATTCAAGCTAAATGCCAAGACTGTGGGAATTGAAAAATGTTATTTTAAGGAATGACTACAATATTGTTTCCTGTCTATTCTAAATAACATCAAAAATGTGACACATGCTGTGTAATAATCTTTCAAAATTTTGGGGTTGTAAAAAATCAATTTACGTTTTATCTTAGGCAAGTTTTAAGCTTTAAATTGATCTTGAATCTAAAATATTATGGCTTTTTTCTATTTTACTGTCATAGACCTTCGATTTAATATGAAGGTATGTTACCGTATAAAAACCATCAATCATGCAGCATAGAGTTCACAACTTCAAGATCGCAATGTTAAACATTAGAATGTGTTTATTATACATGTTATACATGATGAAAACTTTATAACATTTGTTTATAGTTTAGGTAAGGATTGTATCAAAACGAACTATAAATCCGTGATTTCTAAAATTAGATTATAGTTTTTGACTGCATATATGATTAAACGTAAGATATTTTATCGCGTTTTGGTAAGAATGTGTGGGCTGTGCATTGAATTGGTACATATTCATAAATTAAATACCTAAACGGGTATACAACGATTAATTTGGTTCTGCTGTTCATCGATATTTCAAAGAGTAACCTTGAAATAAACATTAGTTTTAAGATTATGAAAACTTCTTGCCTAATCTTAAACAAGTTTTTTCGCCTTTAATTTACATTAAATTCCATGGCTTTCTATGTTTTACATAAAAACATGCACGAGTGATTTTCTTCTGTTAGGAATAATAAAGGTTTTCTATAACATTTATTGTAAAGAAATTTTCCCTGAGGCAAAGCAGTATACACGTTTACGAAAAAGAGATTGATTAATAGATATCAAATATTCAATTTGATAGAAAGTTTAAGACAATTATAAAAATAAAGGAAATTGAGCATAATGTGCTCAATTATATGCTCCGTTACAGTAATTAACAAGCCTTAATTATTTTCTCCTGATAGAAGACCTCTCATCAATGCCCTTGTTATAATAGAAACTAATGAGATATGGAATAAGTGTACGCGAAACAGCCCACAATCAAGCGGCAATTCAGATAAACCAAAATGGACAACCGCCAGCAGCCTTCAACGAGACAAGTAGGCACTGCAATTGGCCCACGGTCTATATAAAATGCATAAGATTCAAATCCATAAGCATTGAAAACTTAAATTGTAGCTTATGAATATAAAAGACCAAAAACTTGTGACATGGCAAGAAATGCTTATGTAAATACAAGTTAATCATTTTTTTTCTAGGAACATTAGGCAGAAATCCCTTGAACTGAGTTTTTGATGTGCAATAAACTGAAAATTTTACTCAAAGTATTTTGTTGAAAAATTGCCCTGTTAGAATCTGTTTGATTAACATTCTCAGGAAACAAAGAACTTAACTAAAACTTCAAAGAAATATTTGTTTTTCATATTTTAGTTGCAAAGAAACACTGAAAACACATTACTATTAGGAATACTCAACTCAAAAAAATTTATATTCCGTCGTCAAGTTCATTCAACTGTCATTTTGACATATATTTTTGAGTTTTCCATGTTTTATCTTCACAACTTCATCTACTAATCTACACCCAAAATGAATTGAAATTCAGAAAATTTTCAAGAATATATCCCAAGTTCACACTTAAATCCAAATACCGTACATGCAGCCGTTTAATTCAATTGTATGCACAAATGAATAGACTGGACTTATAATTCTGAAAATAAAGTTGATAACTTTTTGTTTTGTAAAGATCTTTGATTGTTATATTACAACTGATTGGACTTGAAGAAGTTAATATATTTTTTAAAATGATCAAAGAATGATTACCTATGTTTGATGGACATAGTTAACTATTCTTAACCTATACTGAAGATTTGTTGTTACGATTTTGTCGTCCTGGGCAACTTTGTATTAGAGTACCCCGTTCCATTGAAAAAAATACATGATTAAACCCGATGCAAGAGTGACTTAACAAGTAGACAAATCTTGTAGACATAACCTTTTACCCGGGCCTTGTACCCTCGATTAAAGGCATATTGTCTACGGCAAAATTCATTTTTTTTACCCCCCAATTTTTTGGTGTCAATTAGACCGAAATGCAATAAAATGAATATTGAAAAACAAATTTGCCACAAATTTTGCCTCAGAAGTAGTTTATTTTGATCAAAATAGCTCGACAATATTGATTGATATTTTATTTACCTGCATTACGTCACATTGACAAAGATTTAGACTGAGTAGTTTTAACGCGGACACTAATCGGAATCTCGGGTTTTGTCCCCGAATACATTGATATGTTGAAAAATACCAATATTTTTTCGTGTTTACCTTTTAAATCACATTCAAAACTTAATACAGGCAATAGTTGTCAGTTTTATTCATTAAGGAGCTTTAATATTCGGTTGCCGCTTTAATATTCTTCCGAGCTAAAACTTCGAGAAACAGATTATGCACCACGTGCAAGAACTGTGGAAGTTTTCAATCAAAGAAAGTATAGTGCGCATGCTTACAGCTCATCTACATCTCATGAATATGAATTTTTGTAAAGCTTTACAAATATTATATATTTTTCAATTTTTGAAGTAATAAAGTACCCTAGTGGCATTTTTGAACGTTTGTATCTTTCTAAATAAAGAAAACGAATAGTCTGACGACAATATTTTGGTTTTACAAAAAAATAATTTTTCGTAGACAATATGCCTTTAATAGAAATTAAGTCTACTTTGGTTAGTTCGCGAAGGTCAACCGAAAACAGCCGTTATGTTCTGGTTTAATAAAACAAAATAAAATGTTGCGGCGTTGCCTGTTTTTATAGATTTGGAAGGTTAAAATTGAAATAGCTGCACATCCATGAAAAAAATATAGCTCAAAACTTAGGCCAGTTAGGAACCGACCATTCAACTTGAAGGGGGGGGCTTGGTTTTTTCCTACAAAATATTCTGAAAATAATTTTTGATGGTAAAAAATATTTTGGCAGCTCAACGAAGAAAAAAAATATTCTGAAGAAGGATTTTTACCATATAAAGTAAATGCTAACAAGATTAGCTTTTTAAAAAAAGCTGAGGTCATTCGTTTGGTGTTCTTAAAGAATAAAAATTATTTAATAAGACGAAACAGTGTATGATAAATGGTATTTTATAACGTTTCAAAAAAATCAAATAATTAAGAAATATCGTAAGGAAACTTGATTTGAATAGAATTATTAAACTCAACAAACTTAAGGAAAAAGAGCAATTAAAACTTTTTTCATAAACTCTATCAATTCGTCATACAAATGTGTCAATCTGAAACGTTTTTTTTGTGGATAAATAGAAAAGTTTCGAACTTTTTAACCACCCTACCTAATATTAAACTATTCTGGCTATTCTTATGTACAGTTTTTGGGAAAAAAATTGATAGAAATTCATAATGACGTACATGTACGGGCGGACAAAAGTAAAACTTGTGGTCGTAGGGGCACAATAGAAAGATGTACATAAAACAAAATGCAATTACAAAAACAACTTAAGGTAGTACAGTGGTATAACACTGAGCATCTTTTTTGAGCATGTTACCAAATCTAAGCAATGGCACAATCATTGCTATTTAACTGTATGAAGATTGTTAGTATGATAAATTATTCGAGAAAAAATAAGTTTGAAACTAAACCTAACTGTTATATTCATTTTATAACATATCCCGTACTTTTTTCAAGGGAGATAATTTGTATGAAATGTGTAGGGAAAATTAAGTTTTTCCAATTTATTTTCAGAAAATCAACGGTGACCCCATGTTTTTATACCTTATTTTCAAAGAACATGAAGAACTAACAAAAATTGATGTTTTGACCAAATATAACGAAAATCTATCCTTTGAAATTTGAAAAAAAATAATTTAAACCATTTTTCCCTATATAATCTATATAAAAATAGCCAAATTTGAATTGTTTTTGATCAATTTTCTACAAAAGTTAAGCACGGTGACCTATTCTTTTTATTTTATTTTTCAAACATATGCACATAGATACTTCTTATGACAAAATTTTAAAAAATTCTATCCTACCGTTAAACCATTTTAATGACGTCATTCTATTGTTTAAAGTGTGGATTATTTTTTACGAATTCACTGCGCTGTCTATTGTTCATGGTCAGTGTTCCATGAACTTTTCACGGTCCACTGATCACAAACCTTTAGGGCAAACAATGGGTTCAGACTACCGACCGGGAGTGATTAGTTTTCAAGAAATTTACCTTTTTAAAGGGTCACAAAAATGCATTGAATACAGGAATCAAGTTTTATTCAATTAAAAAATAAATAAAATCAATTTTAGTTAACAATAAATGAATTTATTCCATGAGTTCTAAAATCTCAAATTTCCGATGATGAAATACTCCATTTTGTCCGAAACGTAATCCAAATTAATCGACGTTTTCAAAGCGTCTCAAAAGTGCACATGAATATATATCTTAGTAGTCCAAACAGATAAAACAATCCTGACATTGAGAAATTTTTGCTCATTCCTGATTGGCAACAATAGTGGTACATGTATGACGTTCTTTGTTCTCCACATTGAGATGTTCATCTGTAGCGCTCCTTTTCATCAAGAGATATCATCGGTAGTAAATCTAGAAAAAAATTAAAACAATTTTACTTCGAATAAAGAAATATAAGACGTGTGTTGATTGCAAGTTTGTTTGTATGCTTTTTTTTTCTTCTACACGGTATCCGGCTACCGATTACCGCTGAAAATCTGATGACAGCCTAAAATTTACTTTGTGTGGTTATTTTTTAACAATAAAGAAGACAATGGAAAAAAATGGTACACAACATGCTAGGCCGATTAGACTTTTGTCTACCATTTTCTCGATTTTCTTATTCGATGATAGACTTTATGCACGGGTATTTTTTACTGTCTTCAGCTATCTTCAGTGTTAACGATAGCCGGTACATGTATAGACCCATGTTCTAATGAATGAGGAAAAACAAATAATATTTAGCAAATAATCATTCCTTGTCGAGTGATCATTGCAATTTGATTTTGTTTTTAAAGGTAAGCGTGTACATGTAGCTGTAATTGTACATTTTAAATCTGATAAAACCCACCGATTGTACAGAAATTTGTGTCAATAAGTGCTCAATATGTTTCAATTTGCCGTCGTTTTTTTCAAATGGGGACCGACCATTTAACTTAAAAGGGGGGCTTGGTTTTTTTTTCCTAAATAAATATTATGAAAATTATTTTTGATGAAGAAATATTTTGGCAGCAGAGGGTAAGGGAGCGACCATTTGATTTTCATGGGGGGGGGCTATGGTGAAATTTGAAATAAAAAGGCAGGATGGCAAAAATCCAGAAATAAAAAGGCAGGACAGTGCTTTGAGTAAAAAAAAAGGCAGGATGATATTTTTGGCTCAAAAATTTATATTTATTAACGATCGGCTAAATGTCCCGACGTTTCGGCGTTTGCCTTCTTCTGGGGGTTGAATGTCCTCTTGTAAATACTACATCTTGTCTGATTCCTTTTCAATCATGTGTATTAAGTCATTAAAATTTATAGTTGCTTAAAAAAAAAACGCGCATAAAAAATCCAGGCTCGACCTTTCCCGAAAATAAAACGGCAGGACGAAGAAAATATCTATAGCCACCCCATAAAAATCAAATGGTTGCTCCCTAAGAATGAAGAAGGATTTCTGCCATATAAAAAAATGACAATATAATGTAAAAAATATTTTGTCGTGATGCCTTCGAAAAATAAAAAAAATAAATTGCGCGGAAAAAAAAATTCTGACCAAAACAAAAAACCAAGGCCCCCTTCAAGTCAAATGGTCTGTCCCCAATCGTTATTGGTACAGAAATTTCAAAATAATACTAACTATTGAAAATGCATGGCAACCATTTTTCATTTAGAAGAACCTTAAGCAGCAAACATTTCAAATGTGTTTGACTTTATCAAAAGGGAAACATAAAAACACATGAATTTTCTTTGTGAAGAGTGGTTTAGAATGTGTCAAAATGATATCTTTTGCATTGTAATTTTAATTTCTACCCAAATTCTAAGTAGCCGTTTTGTTATTTAAAACATCTTACCTTTTGCTCGCTTCTGTATTTTATTCTCGAGAACGAAAAATAAATCCATTTATTGAAATTTTAAATAATCCATGATGAATTTCAAAATTTAAATCCATTGACAAAAACGCGACTAAATCCGTCTTGTCCATTATAAAACACGTTAAATGTACTCACAATCTGCTCACGATAAACTTGAATAAGGCGGGAAAATTTATGAACATTATGAAGGATCGGATGGGATGTCGGAACTACGTAGTTTTAATAAGTTTTCATAAAATACAGATGCTTTTAATGTTTAATCATATTTATACATTTATATATTGTTTTTCCCGGTGTAAAATGGTTTAAGTAGGAGAATGTATGGTTTACTGTAGATTCGTAAAAATAATTCACTCGCGCCTGACGGCGCTCGTGAATTATTTTTTACGAATCTACAGTAAACCATACATTCTCCTATACATATTTTACTATTGTACTACTTTAACAGCAACAACAACATTAACTATACAGTATAAACATAGGTTAGTTTAAGTGTTCTGGCGGAAAAAAATATTGAAATTCTGCTTGTTATAACAAACTTTTCACTTTATCAATGGTCAAGTCCGGGTGGCGAATAGGCTTACAACAGAAACCATCTTTATAGTCGTAAAAGGCGGCTAAGGGTCTTTAGATTTTGTGGGGAATGTCATGTTTCCTGCAATTCTCTTTGCTGACAGCCAAGAAGTGCACGCTACAGGCTGAATATTTCGCCCTACCCACTTTTCCTACAAGCAACACACATTAAATCACTTAATTTTGACACAACTTAACATCAAAATCAAACATTTTCTGTAGAAATTTATAAATTATTAAGTAATAATACAAACCCTAAGGACTTGGTCCTTCTCTAAAACGTTGACGATAGTCTCAATTTATTCTATTTGATACATTTTTCAGTGTTTATCTTGTGCTCTTCATATTTTAGTTATGGCCGTTTTACTTCAGTGTTTCTAATGAGTTGCTTGTGGGTAGGTTGCAATAGTTGAAGTCTATACATAGCTCATTTGGTGGAGAATATTGTTTACTATAAAAGGAACTATATTTTCACTTGATTTTTACGTCGCTGCAGACCTATATATAGGTATAGTCACGGCGTTAAACTCCCCAGTCAGACTTGATTTTAAAATAATATATCATAAATTATATTTGTTTTTTATAGTACAAATACCAAAGGGTGAAATAACCTAAAATCTTTAATTTCACAGTATATGCAACATATTTGACAGTAAACTTTAAAGTAGCAAATAAACTAAATAAACATGTACACCGAACTTGACAGTATTCAACAAAACGTGCAAAAATGTCTTCAGTATTTGAGGCTGAAGAATAGTAAGTAGACGAATCGCGTGTCAGAGCACATGAAATGATAGTTAGTCTAAGAGCTTTTTTGTTAAAATAAATGTGCCCTTCTAGGTATTTTTGAAATTTGATTAGATTTCTTAGCTGTTGTGAAAAGCATTCCGAATTTAAGAAAGGAAACTTCTATAAATTAAAATCTTCTTTACGTCGTCAATAATTACATTATCATAAACATACTAAGACACAGCTAGATCTTTAATCATAGACAAGCCTTATTATTATTTTTTTTGTTACAAATTTTAGCTTTCATAAGAAATGCTGGGTCCTGGGAAGAAAACGCTTGTGTGTTTTATTCTTAGAGTTTCTATTTTTATTATGAAAGTTAACCTTATTTGAAAATAAACGGGAACAAATACGGTGCAAATGTTAAAATTCTAGGCTGATCGGGATTACATTGATTGTGTAACAAATTGACCTACTAAGCTCGATAACCGTTTTTGCAACGATAAATGATGTTGAAAATAAACGGGAACAAAAACGGTTCATAGATTATTTATAAAGCATGTAAAGTAAAGTGTATATTTTAATACTGTTTTCTTTTCTTTTAGATTCTAACTCTTTATTCAAAATAGAATTAGATTACACACATTTAAAAGAGAGCCATGTTTGCTTAAAGTAACTAAAGCATGCAGATTATTTAATCATTTCTAGATCAGCAGATGTGTACGTTGTACAATGTTCACATCAAGTTTAACAAAACTTTTATACATCTCTATATGTCATTCGCGAATGAAAAAATATTCTGTCGCGATGCCTTCAAAAAATAAATATATTTTCCGTACTCTTGATTCAATTGCTCCTGACGGGGTTTACTTCTTAAATATCGATATACAGCATAACCATTTCGGTATTTGTCAGAGGAGGTTGGACACTTTACACACGGCACTCATATATTTTGTATATTATCGATTGAGTGGCCATGCAAAAGATAATCAGTCTCACCGTGGTTATCGAAGAGTTAACATTAAACCGCACGTGTATTCGACCACCGGTGATAAAAAATTGATTACCAATTTTGAAAACAGATGATAGACGATAAAAGGCTGCAAACAATACATACCTGTATTAAAATATTAAAATTATAATTTTCTTATATTTGAAAACACTAATTTGGTTTTACATATTTAAATGATATATCAACTTTATAAAACTTTCATAAGGTCCTAGCTGGATGGGGGACGGTATATCAATTTATCTATAAGTTAGAAAGATTGTAAACTACAATATATAGCATCATCGGGGTCTTCATCATATTATTTGGACTTGTTTACTAATGTGTTGTTTATACTGGTCTACAATTGAATACTCTGAGCCTTTACTTAATTATTTTGAAAATTTGCCTCAAAAATAAAATTTGATTAAAAGATTTATTTGTAAAAAAGCATTTATATGTTAATTTTAACATTCCTTATAATATTAAATCATTGTATAGTGAACATATTATTTGTTGTTGTTTTTATGTATAGGAAATTATTCTATTCGAAGAATTCAAAAAATTTTGCTTCTATATGTTTGATTTAAAGGCATATTGTCTACGGCAAACTCAATTTTTTTACCCCCCGATTTTTTGGTGTCTATTGGACCGAAATGCAATAAAATGAATATTGAAAAACAAATTTGCCACAAATTTTGCCTTAAAAGTAGTTTATTTTGATCAAAATAGCTCGACAATATTGATTGATATTTTATTTACCTGTATCACGTCACATTGACACAGATTAAGACTGAGTAGTTTTTACACGGACACTAATCGGAATCTCGGGTTTTGTCCCCGAATACATTAATATGTTGAAAAAATACGTATATTTTTCGTGTTTACCTTTTAAATCACATCCAAAACTTAATACAGGCAATAACTGTCAGTTTTATTCATTAAGTAGCTCTAATATTTGGTTGCCGTTTTCATTTTCTTCCAAGCTAAAACTTCGAGAAACAGATTATGCACCACGTGCAAGAACTATGAAAGTTTTCAATCAAAGAAAGTATAGTGCGCATGCTTTTAGCTCATCTACATCTCATGAATATGAATTTTTGTAAAGCTTTACAAATATTATATATTATTCATGTTTTGAAGTAATAAGGTACCCTAGTGTTATTTTGAAGGTTTGTATCTTTCTAAATAAACAGAACGAATAGTCTGACGACAATTTTTTGGTTTTACAAAAAAATAATTTTTCGTAGACAATATGCCTTTAAACATGCAAATTAGTTGACAATTGGCAATGTTTGTTGGTTAATTTCGAAACAAGATCATGGGTTGCTTTGGGTTGCTGTAAGTTTTTTTTTAAATCTTAAAGGTATAAAGATTAGATATTTTAAAAAATCAGCAATGGAACCCAAGGGGTTTTATCAGAATTTAGTGTTTAATATACCCTATCAAAAAAGAAAAACCACTTTTTCAAAAAATGTGTATTCGTAAAACGTTTGATTAATACACAGATATCGTACATCTTGGTTTAAACATTGTATATTTTGAAAGTTGGATCTTATTTCTGATGATATTAAATGACGTACATGTATGTTGTTTTAAATTACGGCTCAAGATCTAATGAAAATGGCTTGTTACATTATGTTTATGTATTATTAATAATTCTAGAATTCATAAAATACAACTCTTTAAATTAAATATCAAATAAATAAATAAAAATGCACATTTATATTTGAATATCTCTTTATAAATTGTTTTATAGATAAATATATAATTAAGTTGATAAGTAAAATAAATAAGATTGTCGATAATAAACAATTGCATTGTGGGTATGGGGATAATAGTGATGTATGGGGAATGGAATGGTAAATGGGGTAAATAGTGTATGGGGATTGGGATGGGGTGGTAAATGGATCAATGTTAAATGGGGAGAGAGGGAAGCTTTTACCATACGAGTAACGTGACCATACCCGTAGCCAAGGGGGGGGGGGGTTCGAGGGGTTCGGACGAACCCCCCCCCTTGGACAAAAAAATTAATAAAAATAGGGAAAAATCAGGTGAAAAATCGGTTAAGCACTATTAAAGTCAGAAAAATTAAGGAAATCGAACCCCCCCTCTTCACATTTCGAACCCCCTGTTGAAAAATTCTGGCTACGGGTATGGTGACAATGGTTCAACAGTAATATTACCAACAGCAATTATGCTCTCTTTTTGAGATGATCGTTAACAGGTTGATAGAAAGTTATTTCTATGAGTCATATTGACAACGGCATTAAACTTTTATAAGGAAAGGTCACACTAAGATGGGCATAAATGTTGTGCCTGAAATAAGTGGGATTGATATTGAAATTCGCATAGGCCTTACATTCTTTCTTCTAAGCAGATAGAACATTTAATTTGCACTGAACGATGCATGGGTTTCACTCCTCGAAACTACATACCATCTACACTAAAGATAATAATAAAAAAAGAATACACTCATAAATTAAAATTCATTATTAGTAATTATCTTTAAAATATTGAAAACTTTCACAGTCATTAAATTTGCAATGATTTTGAACAGTGGGAAGATAAGAATGGCGGAAAAATTAGTATGTGTTTACACATACCAGATTTCCCCCGGGGGGACGTAGTATGATTTCATACTCATCTTTCCCCAGTGGAAAATATAGTATATACTAGATCTTCCGGGGGGAATCTGATTATATACTAATTTTTCCAGGGAGGGAATCTGGTATGGGGGAAAAACTAGTATGTAACACCGGTCCACAAATTCGTACAGGAGTCATGGCCCTTTGAACTTTGAAAATTCACGAAGGGGACTATAGGTTTGCGCTCTGTCCGTCCGTCTATCCGTCGGTCAATCCGTCTGTCAGGCTTCAGTTTTCTGCCTTTTTTTCTAAATGCTTATAAATAATGAACGGAATTTTAATATGTGAGTTTACCATGATGAGTTACAGATCAAGTTTGAATTTCGTGCCGGTCCACAAATTTTTACGTGAGTTTAGGCCCTTGAACATTGAAAATTCACTGAAATTTTAGTTTTCCACACTTTTTTCCTGAATGTTATAGATAACGAACTAATTTTTGGTATGTGAGCCTACCATGATGAGTTACAGATCCAAGTCTATGTTTCATTTCCATCCACAATTTTTTGCATGAGTCATGGCCTTTTAAAGTTTGAAAATCCACTGAAATTTTATTTTCTGCACTTTTTTATTATCCCTTGTAGATAATGAACTGATCATGTAAAGGTTTTCATTAGATAGATAGATAATCTTTATTTAAAGTCGGCAAGACAGATAACAAATAACATAGGCTCTCATGAGCCTTTGAACCGACAAACATATATACACATCACAATTTTAAGAACACATAGACAAACAATATACAACATTCAAACATGCATGCATACGGATACAGTGGTTAAATGAGAGCAGTATAATAAAGTAAAATAAATAAGAGCAAAATAAATGCACTAAAGCAGAGCTATAAAATAAAGCAGCACTAAGCAGCATGCAAGCAAAATAATATATAAGCAAACACTTCATTAGTTTGACAAATTTTGACCAGTGACAGAAGGTCCGGTAGGGGACTATGTATTGTTTTGCAATACTCTCAGAATGCTTGTCTTTTGTCAGAGTTTTGCTAATTTCAAAATTTTAGTATGTTTTCCTTTATTTTGATATATTTTCCAATTTTTAAGGAAATTGACAGCACAAATAAAAAAAGTAACGTAGTGCAATTTTCGTAAGCTGAAAATAGTATTATAAAATAAATATTTGAAATGAAGAGTATCAAAAGATAAAAAAACAACTTAGAAGGTAGTATAAGGTCTTAAAGCTTGTATTTATTTTATTTCCCTCAGCTAACCTGAAAACAACTTGGAAGGTTGTAGATGGTCTTAAAGCTATCCTACACATGCATATTGTTTAAAAGCAGAAAATATTTGTTTTATAATCATATGATATTTGAAACAAAATAGAATCATTACCTTCGATATCTTTTCTTGTGCTCTATTTTATTCATCGTGTTATTTATACACTCGCGTATTTCTGACCATCCAGGATGAACACCGCACTCCCACCCAGTAGAAAATCGACTAAACAGCCACATGTTTTTCTGGTCAGTTATACATTTACAGGAACTAACTACGACTTCAGGCTGCCTACATGTACATCTCATTTTGTTTATTAACAAATCTTTCACTAAATGTTTCCCAAATGTTGAACCTCCTGTTTTCTGAATGTGCAAAAAAGCTAAAACATCTTTTTGAAGGTCTAGTTTAATCTGCATTGTTTCCTTGACGATGTTAACTCGAAAATAATTGAAAATTGCTTCATTCAAAAATTGAGCCGAAAAAAGGTGAGAATGCAGAACGATACGACAACTATTGCTGAAACCGTGAAACACCCATTGCTTTTCATGTCTGGTCTGTACCTATCTTCTTTTCTAAAACTTTTTCCATGAAAGCTTAATATTGAAAACTAGCCTTTCCAATAATTTTTGAATGTTAAAAATCCTATTTTTGACTGTGCAATACAAGCAAGATGTTCGTGGACTGATGAACATACCTAAACTAATATGCATTCATGCAAGCTGCATTTCTCGTAAAATTACAATTATAATCAATGTAATGACAATATCAATTACGACACCATACATATCGTTGAGTAATAAATATCTAAGCAGTTACTGATGTGAACACACAAAATTGGGCACGAAATTAACGTCACTTATGAAATAAAATAAAATCATTACATGGAATGTTTTTTTAAATTTATTTTTCTGATCATTCTTGCATTAATGTTATTAATACATGTTAAGTGCAGCGGAACATTATGTCAAAAGATGTTTAATAAATTAAAGGTGTCAGGTGATCATGCACAGCTAAATTGCAAATTTGCAATTTTTAATTGTCAAAACTTATATTAAACGTAAGTTTAACTGTGCCCTTTCTTAGTCCATTTATACGAAAATGTGATACAAGCATGAAAGTTAGCACATACCTTCGTTGCTATTTTTTGGTACTGAGAGACAAGAGACCCACCCTTAATCTCCCGCAGAAAAATCGTGTGAAGTCGTGTAGAACTTCGACTCGTTCCTTTATTCCGCCCCTTTTTAGTTCGTCACCAGTTTCTGTCATGCATTTCTAACCCTAATCCTAGCCCTAATCACTAACCCTTTTGTTTAAGCAGGGAACCCATCTCTAAAATCTCCTGCTTTTGGTCTGATCCAATATTGCGTACACTGATTAAAACAGCTAGACTTTCAGTCGTTTGAAATGTAAGATATATTATTTTCGTATCATCCAAATGAAATGTGCTAAAATGCTTTAACTTACGTTATTTTATTTTTTGTGTTTTGTCTGGACTAGTTTAAATCCTTAACACTTTATATGTGCCTGTCCTAAGCCAGAAATCTTTAACAAAGCTTTTATTGTACTTGTCTTTTTGATGTTTAATGTTCCTATTTAAAAGGGGGTCTATCTTTGACTATTTCAGGACAGGATTTGAATTAAATGCATTTTAAGACCTTGGGCCGATTGCAGAACGGCGACCAATCCCTTCTGGTCTCGTTGAAGGCTGCTGGCTATTTATCATTGTGGTTTTTCTAAATGTCCGCTTGTTATATGAGCTGTGTCGCGTTCATTTTTTCTTTTTACAATGTAATACAAACGTTGAAAAATTTGACCTACTTCATGAATGGTTTAATAGACCGTAGATGAAAAAAACAGCTGAAATTTCTTCTGAAGTGTATTTTGTTAAAATAAAATTGTTGAAGACCTTATATTTGCTATAAACCTTTGTATGATGTTAACTAATTTTAAGGATTGGCAGGATTGTCTCCCACTTCTGGTCTAATTATAAAGAGGACACCACGTAAAAGCAGTCTTTTCAGGGGTCTATGTTGAAAAAAATTATTTTTCATATGCATTTGATACCACTAAATTGGATATTAGGTTTTTTTATGTAAATTATATGTCACAATTTAAGAAAGATCGACTAATAGTCCTCACACTTAGATTTAAAAGACTAAATTTCATTTGTAGATGCATGTTATAAAATATGCTTAGCTCTAAAATATACCATACAGAAAACAATGTAAAGATTGTGGGCTGTGTCCAGTACACTTATTCCACATCTCATTATTTTCAAAAAGCAACTTTTTCTTTTCTTTTTTTCTTTGTTTCGAAATTTGGATGATATATTTTGCCCTTAATCTCATTTTGAGACATGTTGATGATGTCCTCTCTGTCAACGGCGTTTCGTGAGATGATACAAATGAAACATTGTGAAATGATATAATTACATTCACATGTGCGAGATTAATACATAAAATAAATATACATTTAAAAACAAAGTAAAACTAACCAGGAGGAGAGACCTGCAGGAACATACCTTTTACAAACCTAACCATTTTTTCTAACACAACTAAATTGTTTTCATAAAATAACTGTTTAAACTTAAGCAAATTTATGTTTCTACTACAACATTCAGGCAAAAACTTTTTTTCTGTCACCCCCAAAGAATTTACATTGTAATATATAATGGAATTCATCACCGATGTCATTGGAGTCGCAGAGGTGGCAGTGTCTATCATTTCTTGGTACACCATGCCATCTCCCCGTCTCCACTGGCAATCGATGATTTTCACATCTGAATCTTATTTTAAAAATGTAAAAACTGCCGTGAAAGTATATCTATATATTCTTCAAATAAAAGCTCTTCTTTAGATATTCTATAACATAGCCCTTTAGAAGAATGATTTACAGCAGACTGCCATTCTTGTCTAAATTGATTTTTCAAAGTCTGCTCAATATTAGCCATACTCCATTCTTTAGAGTAAATTGTTGGATTTAGATATACATATGAAAGACCACATGTGTCAAAATATTCTTTATGTAGCTAAACCATTTATTTTGGAAGCCATAATTATCAAAATATGTATGTGACAATTTACATAACATGCTTGAGATTTTGTTTTTATTATCGTATAATAATTTCAGCCAATATTTTACCATTCTTAACTTAATAAGTATACTTATTGGAAAACGCCCCAACTCACCATAAATCATGAAATTAGGCGTTGATTTTTTAAGTTTCAATATATGTTTACAAAAATATAAATGAACTCTTTCAAGATGTTTAATATTTTCATAACCCCATATCTCAGAACCGTAAAGAAGTATAGGGACAATTATTTTATCAAACATTTCAAGTTGGTATTTAATACTTAAATGATTTGATCTACATTTTTTTATAAGTGTGTACATAGCTTTTCTAGCTTGATTTTGTATATAAGTTCGAGTCTTTAAAAATGATTCGTTTTGGGAAAAAATACGCTAAGATATTTATAGCTAGTAACCATTTCTAATATTTGACCATTTTAATAAATCAAAGTACTGAAAGTACTGGTAGCCGGGGTAATCTACAAATTTCGAATTGTTCATGCGTAGCAAAAAATAAAAATAAAAAGCTTCTATTTTGTAAAATGAATTTTCACAAGGATTTCAATAGAAGAAAAGATTTTGAAAATCGAACCAAAAATTTTAAAAAGTTGATTTTATAGGCGTGGCCTGTCTTTGGTCCCCTGACGCAATGTAACGGTTCAATATAATTATATGACAACTATTGACATATTATTAAGTTGACAGAATATAATGAGGAATTCAATAAAAAAAAGAATTTTAAAAATCAAATGAAAAATAAAAGGTCTACAGCGGTTTTTTTTTGGGTTTTTTTCGGGGGGGGGGGGGGGGGGTTCTACAATTTTCAGAAAAAGATCGTTTGTGTTTTGCATCTTGAAAATAGATAGTTCTAAAGATAGAAAATTTGGTTGATAAAAAAATTTCATTGAAAAATTACATGGCCCAGAAAGAACTTTACAGAATTATTTAAGATTTATATTTAGGCCTTATTTTCAAAAACAATTATGGTAAATATGAATAAATTCTTATTCAAAGAACAGTTTACAGAACCATTTTATCTGATCAAATAAAAAAGTTATGAGGATTTGAACTTTTGGTAAATTATCCTGTCCATCAATGATTGTTTATTGCACTGTATATTGCCATCCAGTTTGACACTTAATGAGATGCAAATTAGTGAATATGACATCACTAATGAGATCGACGAACACTCCTATAAACAAAATATCAATCCGCTTTTGTATTCTATATTAATCATATTATGCTATCGCATCAGATAGGCGTCTTACATACTTGAAAAACTAAATAAATAAGTTTTATATCATAATTGAGAGTAAAGCGACGAAAAAAAAAGATCTGGAAAAGAGCTATATTGCAAGCGTGTATTGATACTTTAATTGATAGGTTTTTGGTGAATCGCCGGAAAAACCATTTGACAGCTTACCGAAAGGCTATCGTAGCTATAGCCGTGGCTAATCGCTAGCGATTACCCCAGCTAAAAATCATATCTTAAGATAGTCTGCCTTTTGTGAAAATCATTACTTTAGTTTTGTCAATATCAACTTTCAACTTCCATCTTTCACAATATTGATAAAAACTGTCAAGAAGAGTGTGTAGATCTTCTTTGGTTTCTGCTAACAGAATTGTGTCATCGGCATACAACAAGAGAAAAATTTTCATATATACATTTAACTCATTTTCAAAGTCTAAAGATACAGATTCCAAACCTTTAATATTCAGGTTTTCTATAAATCATTATGGAGAGTCAAATAAACTTATTGTCCGAGAAAAACACTGGAATTTTAAAACACACTTCAAAACTTGAAATTAATATAGACGAAATTAAGGAAGAATGAAAAGAAAAGCGAAAGTTATTAAACGATCAAATATGCATTTTAAAAAGTGAAAACAAATATTTAAGAACAAAGGTTCAGAAGACAGTCGGCAAACATAAAGCAGCTAAATCTGAAATAATTCGATGTTAATAACAAAGAAGGCAACAAAATTACGGACACTTTTAAACATCTTAAACAAATAATAGAAAAACTACACCAAAATAAAGAAGACAACAATTCCGATAAAATCATCTATCAAAATAAGATTGAAGACTGAATGACAACACTTGTAAAATCAGAGTTTGACTTCGCGGTAAAAATAGAGGAATTAAAAGACAAATAAGAAAAGGAACAACAACGTTACAAATCTCAACCAGAACAACAACAGAATCAACTTCAAGAAACCACAAGCACACCAACTGAATCGACATCAACAAGAGCAACAAACACAACAGTTGAACCAGCTTCATCCAGAACTACAAGCAGAGCAATGGAATCAACTTCACTCAGAACACCAAGCAAAAGTGTGGAACCAACATCTACAAGCACACAATAGTATCAATACCAACAAGTACAACAGTGAAGTCAACCACAACAAACTTTTAATTCATCGGGTCACTACAATGGACATCGAGGTAGACAACGAAAATATTGATGTATTTCTTGTTATACAGAGTCTCATCTGTGCCGGGAGGGAAATGTGACAGCGGAAAATGCGATAATTTAGTTTCATGTTTTTGACATTTTTGGACAGTGGAGACTCATAAAATATTCAGTAAAATATTTGGACCTTTTAAATGGATCAATTATTTTCCCATATGATAGTGTGAAAACTCTTTTTAAGTATTATCTAAAAATGTCATTATTGATTGAAATTGTCACTATATGTTTTATCAAATCCGTCAGTTGCTTTTATTTTGTTTCAGACATATTTAAATAATTCTTATTTTGTATCCTGTCATGTTCAAACATAGTCTATAATCCTCTTTGGCCATTTAGTGATATTTCTAAGTTAATTAAGCTATTGTCAAAATTCCAAGGTAATCGATGTTTTTAATGTGTATGGGCAGTTGGAATCTGACATTTATGATTGAAACTGTACGGACGTCGTATGTTTTAATTCTTTCAAAATATATTGTATTGTTCTATGTGGATTTTCCCATATGTATTTCATGAATAATTAACATTTGGAACTTTATTTTGTGTTTTATTACATTTGCAAAGTGAGCTAGTTTTTCCCGAACTTCTGTATAACAGACCGGTGTGAACCGCTGTTATAAAACCACCGAATTCACTTGCATCTCGAATTTGACATATCTGGTCATCTTTGTTAAAAAAAATTATGATAAAGGAGATGAGTTTGATTTTAGGTCGGTAGTTTTGTTGTTACCTTTATTGATTTATATTATGAATTTACATAACCTGGAAGAAGCAGATGTACCAATAGGGCATCCGCATATCAAAAGTCCGAAATGTCAGAGACAAAACAAGTTAACACCAACGATAACAAGACGAAACAAAATAGACAACAGAAAACACAGGAATACGAAATCAACAAAATAGCTAGCAACAACGCGATTTCAAGTCGTTAATTGAGCAAACTCAGGTGCTCCTGCTAAGCTTGCTTTAGCACATCCTTTGCGCCGCCATCCGTCGATTCAGTGTGTCTAACCCAGTTAAGTGGGAAAAACATTTGCGGCAGAAGAAGAGCTCGTAACCATGCTCTGAGATTTGGGAGCTCAAGAGTCATGAAAGACTCTTGATCCAGTGGTAAAGCCGTTTATATTCGCTAGTCAGGAAGAGGAGATCTATGTGGATGAGACCCGTATTATTGGATATCTAGAGAAGGTAAACCTACAGATCCTTTTTTTCCATCCTCACCCTTATTTACGCCGTCGAAGCCATAGACATTGACGTAAATAGTGAGATTCTGCCTCTCGAATATTTCGATCGCCTTGAGGGAGACCAGGAAGTCGATGCCTTGAATTTCAGCTCATCCTCCCATTTCTTGTACTGAGATACGCGGTTGGTTGTTTTCTGATCGACTTTTTCATGATGAATGGCCGCCAGCACCGCCCACTATCCTCATGATGGAGTCGGAATAAAGGAACCCTTCTTGACCGGCTTGAATTGGTTGAGTTGAATTTCTTGCTTTTTTATCGGCTCCCATCGCGCATGTACTTTGCCATTCTTCTCCTTGATCTTCTCCATCATGAAGGCGATTTCAATTCGAGGTCGGATGACTGTGTGAGGGTAGTAAGGTCTGATCGAAATTAGGGGTTGACTTAGATATTTTCCCCTGTTACGTGGTTGGTCTTCACCATCTCTGCTAGAAGCATCAAGATCACATTCAATCCCTTCTTTTGGGCAAGTCCATCTGCGATGGTGACGGTGCTCCGACTTACTAGAACCTTAAAAAAGGGGTCACTTCGTGCTGCTTTGTGGCTTCGCTGACGACCGTGGCAACTACGCCATTAAGAACTTGCCGCCTATCGACGATCTTGATCTCATCCTCGGCTGTGGCGTTTTTGATGTTCTCTTTAACCTGGAGTAGATCGTCTTTCTTGAGCTGGGAGTACTTGTTCTTCTTATTGACCCCCTGGCTCTCAGACCCTCGTCCTTAGCTATTTGGCGGAGAGTCTTCATGGTCTCTTTCATCACCATCTTACCCTCGACTGGGATGACCTCCTCTTCCTGATGACGTGGTTACCTGCTATGCCTCCAGCAGAGACCATCCCTCCCGAGCTTGCCCCTACAAAGTTGCTCCTTCTTCATTTTCAGTGGGGTATCGCAGAATTTAGCTGAAACTTAGTATGTAGATAAGTGCAGAGTGAACAGATCATATAGAATAAATTCCTGGAGAAGAAGTCATTAAAGACAGGACTGAAGTAGTGGCCTTTAGAGATATAAAAATGTATGTTTAAAATCATGATTGTTTATATTTGTAATAGCCTCTTGTGTGACCATCATTGGTAAGTAAAATATCTTATCTTATCTTATCTTATCTTAGAGAATGGGCTGACGCGGCAATTCGTTTCGTGGGTAATTTTCAATTCAAAAGGACCAAAATTTATCTGAATGATCACGTTTGTCTGTTTCTACTTCGATTATCGTTCCTAGTTTAAAAGAAGAAAGGTTTTCTTAAATAAACTTTAAACATGTTAAAAGATTTGTTTTATCAAGAGTTGACTTATATCATACTTACGTTTAAATGTTTGCACGGTAACAGAAAAATCCACATCGATTTTGAAAGTATTTGTAAGATATTGCGAAATTAAATACGCAATAAAAAGAAAATGGAGAAACAACAGCAATACCCTCCGCAGCAAGGTCATGTCCCTACTCAAGGTAAATAGTCTTGATTTATTTTTCATTAAAAATTTATTCAAAATCCTTTCCGAAAGAAAAATATTATAAACGTTTAGCAGAAAAATAAAGAAGCCCATTATGCCAAGTAAGACTAAAAGATTTTTGTTTTACTGGAGACCGCCACTTACTACATGTATCTGGTGGCAGCAGTTTATTATCAGTCGGTCGCCTCTTATTATCTGGCGGTTGTGGCATAATATATCTGGCGATCGCGTCATAATTTATCTGGCGTTCGCCACTTAATCAATCTAGACACCGCAACTTAATTATATTGCGGTTGCCATAGTATATCTGGCGAAAGCGGCATATTATAAGTGGCGAACACAATATAGTTCGTTGGCGGTTTCCTGAAAAATAAAACAAAAATGCTTTAAAATTTGTTATGTTTGGAACTTATGGGCTTCCTTAGGAAATCGCATTCAATGTAATTCCATATAAGTCATGTAAGACCTAGAACATTTTTTTTATTTTACTGGCGACCACCACTTCATAAACGCGTAGAAATCATGAACCTTATTAATCTCAAATTATTCAAAATAATCTTAATTTACATCCTGTGTTTTGTCTTCTTTACCAGATTCGACACAATGAATTGGAAATTAGTAACACGACGGGTGTGCTATAACAGGCAGGAACCGTTTACTCTTCCGGAGCACCTAAGTTCACTCTTGTCACGATTTGAGTTTGAGTTGTTGATTTCCATTCGGTTGATTTTGTGTTTCTTCGCGCTTTTTTTTTTTTGCTCGTGTTTACCGGTTTCGTCATTGCCCTTTCGGACTTTTGACACTTGAATGCCCCATTAATTGGTGCCTCTTTGCTTCTTTGAAAGTAATTATTAAATAAAATGAGTTTATTTTCAGCATACGATGGCGCTCAACAAACGGTTGTTATGACGCAGGGGCCACCAGTGTTAGTCTTACAGCAGTCGTTTAGGGAGACACCAGTGCGAACGACGTGCCAGTCATGTAATTCAGACATAATGACTTCGACTCAGTACGAGACGGGCACGATGACGTGGTTAGCGTGTGGAGGGGTCTGTCTCGCTGGCTGCATATTTCCACTGTATGTAGAAAAAGGAAGCACCCAATGGCCATTAGTCACGTGTCATTAGTAAATAAAACATAATGATTGTACGGAAAACAGAAGTACAGTTTAAGAGACGCATATTCTCTTGCTACAGCAATATTAACAGACGCAGAAAAATGTCAAAATTGCAATTGGGAATTCGAATGTCAATGACAAAAGTCAGAAAATTCCACACATAATCAGTGGATACAAAAAAATATCTAAACATGACATATTTATAAAACACGCAAAAAAAAAACAGCCAAACACTATACTAGGATGTGTACATTTTTGTTTATTTTCCAGATTATGGTTAGGATGCTGTCTGATTCCGTTCTGTGTTGATTCAGCCAAGGATGTTGTTCACAATTGTCCAAATTGCAAACAGATGGTCGGACGATACAACCGAATGTCATAGCATGACCGTGTCCTTTCTTTGATGAATAAATAAGCATAATAGCCATTTAAGTTGACCAGTTTTGTGTATCTTCAACAGTTAAAGTTTCACGTCAGAGCGGTGATCCCAAGTCAATTTTCGTGGTCTCAAAATATTACAAAAAATATCTCAAGATAACAGCATGGCTAGTCAAACTCAACATAAATGTTTAAAGAAGAGCGGATAAATGAAATATTTCAATGGTGGTGACTTTGTACATGTTCTATTATTCTAGAAAAATATTTTAAAGAAATAATGACTGAAACCACTTTTCTTTTAACAAAAAAAAAAAAAATCAATGCAAACAGATTTCGACCTGCTGATCCTTTTTAAACTCCAACCATTTCAATAATGTTCCTGCAAAATACATGTGTACATCTATATTCATTTAAGCCATGTCGGTGTTTTGTGTGGTTCGTTAGCCTACTGCAGGAGATCCGATGGATGATGTTGGGAAGGCGTTGCATTAGGCCGGGCAGATAAGCCTGCTGCAGGAGATCCGAAGGATGATGTTGGGAAGGGGTTGCATTAAGCCGGGCAGATTAGCCTGCTGCAGGAGATCCGAAGGATCATGTTGGGGAGGGGTTGCATAAGGTCGGGTTGTTTAGCCTACTGCAGGAGATCTGAAGAGCGGTTGGATATGGTCGGGTAGTTAAGCCTACTGCAGGAGATCTGCAGGATGACGTTTGGGAGGGGATGCATAAAGTCAGGTAGTTGTATAAGGTCGGGCAGTTTAGCCTACTGCAAAAGATCCTATGGTTGATGTTTAGGAGGGGGTTGCATGAGGCCGGGTAGGTCGGATAGTTTAGCCTACTGCAGGAGATCCGAGGGTGATGTTTGGGAGGGATTGGATAAGGTCAGGAAGTTAAGCCTACTGCAGGAGATCCGATGATGATGTTGGGGAGGGATTGGAAAAGGTCAGGAAGTTAAGCCTACTGCAGGAGATCCGAGGATGATGTTTGGGAGGGATTGGATAAGGTCAGGAAGTGTAGCCTACTTCAGGAGATCTGAGGATGATGTTGGGGAGGGATTGGACAAGGTGAGGAAGTTAAGCCTACTGCAGGAGATCCGAGGATGATGTTTGGGAGGGATTGGATAAGGCCAGGAAGTGTAGCCTACTTCAGGAGATCTGAGGATGATGTTGGGGAGGGATTGGACAAGGTGAGGAAGTTAAGCCTACTGCAGGAGATCCGAGGATGATGTTGGGGAGGGATTGGACAAGGTGAGGAAGTTAAGCCTACTGCAGGAGATCCGAGGATGATGTTTGGGAGGGATTGGATAAGGTCAGGAAGTGTAGCCTACTTCAGGAGATCTGAGGATGATGTTTGGGAGGGATTGGATAAGGTCAGGAAGTGTAGCCTACTGCAGGAGATCCGAGGATGGTGTTGGGGAGGGATTGGACAAGGTGAGGAAGTTAAGCCTACTGCAGGAGATCCGAGAATGATGTTGGGGAGGGATTGGATAAGGTGAGGAAGTTAAGCCTATACTGCAGGAGATCCGAGGATGATGTTGGGGAGGGATTGGATAAGGTCAGGATGTTAAGCCTACAGCAGGAGATCCGAGATTGATGTTGGGGAGGGATTGGATAAGGTCAGGAAGTTAAGCCTACTGCAGGAGATCCGAGGATGGTGTTGGGGAGGGATAGGATAAGGTCAGGAAAAGTAGCCTACTGCAGGAGATCCGAGGATGATGTTGGGGAAGGATTGGATCAGGTCAGGAAGTTAAGCCTACTGCAGGAGATCCGAGGATGGTGTTGGGGAGGGATTGGATAAGATCAGGAAGTTAAGCCTACAGCAGGAGATCCGAGGATTATGTTAGGGAGGGATTGGATACGATCAGGAAGTTAAGCCTACAGCAGGAGATCCGAGAGATGATGTTAGGGAGGGATTGGATAAGGTCAGGAAGTTAAGCCTACTGCAGGAGATCCGAGAATGATGTTGGGGAGGGATTGAATTAGGTCGGTTAGTATAGCCTACTGCATTAGATCGGGATGGTGATAATGGGGAGGGGTTGGATAAGGTCATACAGTTTAGCAACAAACTCAGTAAGCTTATTGTGGACTTGATAGTTTTCTGACGATGTCAAATTTGTGCTGTATTAATATTTCTTTTCTGTTGCTCTTTGTTACAAATGAAATCCCTATTGGTAAAGTAAAAATTTTCTCATGAATTATACCTACAGACTTGCTATGGGGCACAAAAACTTTTACATTTCATGCGAGTCAGAAAAAAAACGAGATATTGAGGAAACCAAGAATTATAAAATTTACTACAAAGACCATATACACTTGGGCTACCATACATTATATACAATGTTATTAGAACTCCTTTTCAGCTCTGTTGCACATACAAAATATTTTGCAGTCTAAATGTCACTGTGAAACACATTGGCCGGTTGAATTAATTTCATTCACATTTTATTATATCATGATGTTTGGGAGGGGATGCATAAAGTCATGTAGTTGCATAAGGTCGGGCAGTTTCAGCGACAGGATATTTTTCGCAAGTGATGGCAAAAGCCGACACTAAACCTGCTGGTCAGGGTAAAAGCACAAGAATTGCAGCCTCAGTAGAAGACATATGTTGCCTTTGTTTTAGAGCATTCGAAGACCAGGAAGTTGATGATCGAGTTACCGGTACAGAATCACTTACTTAGTACATATATTATAGAATGAAGCTGTATGCAAAGTATCAAGAGCTTCTGCATAAAGTTGCCCGAAAAGCACGAGGAAATTTTGAAAACAAGTACATTATGTTTATTAAAAATCTTAAGTATTCGTTAAATAAGAACAAGTTAATTGTCGGGCATCGAATCGCTTTACGCCATTAGTCTTGACAGTGAAGCTGCATGAAGACTAAAGATCTTGCTACAAGTAGTTTCCAGGAAAACTACAAAGGAGTTTTTTTTTTCTTCTTCTTTTTTTTGTGACGCAGCAGGACGCCTATGGATGACGGATATTGAGAAAATGACCTCTATATATGTCGCTTCTGAAACACGTTCCAGATGACATAATAATAGTACCCCTGTCAGAATGACTTTACTATGAAAACAGTGGGGAAAAACAAAGAACACAGTTCGAAAAACGTTTTAATATAAAATTTAGACAGAATAAATGTCTTCCATGGATAAAGTATATCAAATTGTTTTGAAATAAGGTCTTACAAATGTACATCATTTTATACCAACGATGTCAAGAGTTAACAAGAGGCTCTCAGGAGCATGAATCGCTCACCTGAACTACACAGATACATATATTTTGTAGATATTATTGTGCTTAACCATATGCGATTTGAATTTCTGAAATAACTTGGTTAGTTTTTAAGTTATTGGGCTTAATAAGTGCAAAATTTAGCAAAAATTAGAAACAAGGGCAATTACTCCCACATCAGCAGTCAGATCTTTTCTGAAATTTCAGGACAGGTACTTAATATGCTGATCACTTTTGATTCTTGCACAATTTTGATATCTGAAACCGTTTTTGAGTTATTAGCAAAAAAATGAAATTTACCCCATATGTTCTATTTTTAGCCATGGCAGCCATGTTTTTTACGAATCAAAAATATGAACGATAGAGTTGTAGCATATAAGCTATTGAACAAGTGTGCCAAGTTAAGATGCAGTTGGTCTTACGGTGTCAGACAAGTTAATCTTTGAAATTCAGGGGAAAAGTAATGAAAAATGGTAACTTTTGTTGTTTTAAGGGCCATAACTCCTAAAAAAAATGGTTCCACAGCTTTGACCAAATTACACGAAATGTAGATCTTAATGTGCTTAATCATATGCAATTTGAATTTTTAAGATATCTTCTATAGTTTTTAAGATATAGGGCTAAATAAGTGCAAAATTTTGAGAAAAAAAAATCCAGAAAAACGGCAATAACTCCTACATCGGTTGTTGGATCTTCTTGAAAATTTCAGGGCAGGTAGATCTTGAGGTGCTGATCACTTTTACCCATGCCAAAAATTGATATCTGTCACCGTTTTTGTGTTATTTGCAAAAAAAAAACTGTATTTGACCCCCCTGTTAAATTTTTAGTAACAGCGGCCATGTTTTTTGACGTATCCAAAATCCCAACGCAAACTTTTTGCACAATACCCTAAGGAACAACCATATCAAGTTTGGCTGCATTTGGCCAAGCAGTTTGAGAGAAGAAGATGTTTGAAAAAAGCTAACGGACGACAGACGACGGACGCCAAGTGATGGCAATAGCTCACCTGACCCTTCCGGTCAGGTGAGCTAAAAACTAGATATTTCAGATATTCGTGTACCTTTTACCAGCTAATACTAGACTAAGTATAAAATATTTTGACAACTGAAAGTTAATGAGTTCCAAGTATACAATCTCTTTTAGCAAGACGACTCAATGGGGCCAATGTGCCCCTTACTTATCACTTTGCAGCACATTGCATGAGTCATTAAAATTGTTAAAATATTTCTAAAGTAGGAAGGAACTCAAAATGGGGTTAAGCTAGTGTCGTGCCCTTATTGATAATCTTTGACATGCCACACATAAATAAACACATGGAAAAAATAAAATCGAGACAGAGAAGAAATATACCAAGAACATACAAGACACAGAACAACTCTCAAGACAAAAATAATTTGCTAGTAGTATTAGCTGGCAACACCTTTCGACTGATATAAAAACATCAACTGTATCGATTCGAAATCCGACACAACACTTCAAACATTTGTTGATTTAGTGATGTATCATCACACAAAACCGACATACTTGATATCTCAAATGCTACAAAACACAAGGACAAACGGAAATTAAGTATTTCAAAGTAAATAACAAATCATGTGTATCAATATGTAATTATTCTGAAGATTCAGTTCGTAATCTTTACGTCCTATAGAATTCTTTTGAAATTTTGGTGTCTGCATTACTATTCTATTACATGACTGTGTATTAGACAGCATAAAACTGTAGATATAATATTCCTTTCACAAGAAAGTATTGAACAAGTGGGCGGGGGTTATTAGGCAAGATTTTATGAATCCAGATGCTTATTAATGAGGCTTGTTTAGGGTATATTGGGATATGGGATATTCACACAATTTTTTCGTGGGATACGGGATATTTGAGGCAAAACTTACTGGGATATGGGATATTTAAGTCCATTTTATTTACAGGGATATGGGATACTGGAAAAACACTTTTTGGGATATGGGATATTTGATGAAAAATTTACGGGGATATGGGATATTGGTACCCCCTAAACAAGCCCCATTAATAGCATTAGAAATATTTTCATTTACATGATTTAGAATGTCTAAGGTATTTCTGAAAATGTAGTTCAAGTCACTTACATGTAGATTACTATCACAGGCGTTTGGGTCCAGGATTTTATTTTATTATAAATAACGTGTATATAAAAATTTTCATCTCGTCTATTATTATATAAAATTTTCATCTCGTCTATAATAGACGAGATGAAAATTTTTATACACGTTATTTATAATAAAATAAAATCCTGGACCCAAACGCCTGTGATTACTATCTAACTAAGTATCCTTACCACTTGCAGTTGCTATACGGACCTTAACCAAAACTTGAGCCATAATCATGTATGCATGTCAAGATTACTTAATCAAGGTTTGTTTTTGCCTGCAAAAACGATGTCTCTCCCCGTTTCCACCAAAGGTAAGTCCAATTTGAGGATAAAAAACTTCAAGTAATGTGCACAGCTACATATGGTGACCTTCCACCTTGAATTTCAGAGGCGTTGTGATGATAAGATGAGAAAGGAATATCATATTTTTTTAGTTCAAAGGGCCATTTCTCCCACTTAAATTTGAAGATCAAAATTTTCTGGCAATCTGCACATTTACATTATGGTGTTCTTCCTATAAACCAATTTTAATTAAATTCGGTTCAGAAGTTTCAGAGAAGTTGTGCTAACAAGATGATATTTTCTGAGTCATTCATGTGGAAAATGTAGATCAAGGTTATCTAATTCCAGTACGATGTTGTTGCTATTCAAGATTTCTTTACTGACTGACTGACAAAATATCATAAATCCACCACTAGCAATTGCTTAGATATGAACTTTACCAGAGCAATTCATGAAATGTAGGTCAAGGTGACGTTGACCTTATATGGATGTTCCTTTCAATGACATACCTACTAGCCAAATACCGTTTCTCTATGGTGTGTAGTTCTAGGTTATTAACACAAACAAAATCATTAAGTACATGTATGCATAAACGTAGAAATGAACCAAACGCTATATCCACTGCCCTAATCCCTTGGGCTCAGAACATATGAAAATGTATTGCAAGCAAACTAAAATTAGCCAAGCTTTGTCTTTATTCTGTTAAATTAAGAATGTAGTCGATAATCTACACAGAATTCTTTAATTGAATGTTCTGTGCTATAAGGAACCAAACTTTGGTCTTGTCTGATTTTTTGTTTGTTTGTTTTTGTTTTTTTTTTGCTCAGAGCAGAAAAAAATTATTAATTTCTCATTATTCAGACATCCTGGCACAAAATTTCTTTATTATTAGCATAACTTTGTAGAGCAAAAACTTTCTTTAGAATTTATCTTTTCTTACCATCTGCTGCTAAAATAGTTTTTTTTTTTCATCTAACTTCAGATTTAAAATATTCATAAGAAAAAAAGGTCCCCTATTCATTCTAAAAAGTCAACGTTTCATCTTAAAAAACTGAAATTGTCTATATTGTATCTTTCCATTCCCTTTTAACCAAAGACTAATTTTCAGACTCACAATGGTGGATTATGATTTGATGTGCTGTACCATATTGTTAATTAAAATGCACTGTATATTAAATTGTTAAATCATAAAATATAAAATCTAAAGCTTAAAGTTTGATCATCATATATTTGGAGTATTAGGATGGCTAAAACATGTAAAATGGAGTTTTAAAAATTACATGTAACACATATTGGGAAGTTTATAATGGAGCTTAGACATCATGGACACACATCACTCTTCAGGCATGGAGAGTACAGATATAATACTTATGTATTGCTTCAAAACAGCTGTATTCAGGACAGTTAATACACACAAAAGAAGAAGGAAGAAAAAAGAAAATAAACAGACATGATTTGACAAATGTTTTATTACAAAATGTAAAAATTGCTGAACATATTTCTACAGTACAGTGTAAAATAAAATCATGTTAAATTTTGAACAAGAGAATGCCTATGTGAGCAGTATAGGTTGAAAAAGAAAACCTTGTGTTGAAATAGAACTCTGTTTATTTCATGATCTTGTTGTTCGGCCAGAATTCAGACTCTGACTCTGTAAGGCAAGGGAAGCAGTAAGGTTTTGTTGTTGGCATGCATCATACTTAGCAATACCTCATCACACCAACCATACCAAATTGGATGATGTAGCACATGTCAGTAAGTAAGGATGGACTTGAACCGTTTTTATTTAAAAGGTCTTCCATGCAGAAAAAATTAATCACAACATGCATCATGCTTAAAATTCCTTATGTACACCAACCATAACATAGGCAGATCCAGGGGGCCTGCCCCCCCCTTTTTTAGCGGAAAAAATTGGTTGAATATAAAGGAAATCATTGAAGCGTGACAGTTTTCAGAATTTCTGGATCCGCCACTGCATAACAAAGTGTCATTTATATGAATATACGATATTGAGATGTGGAATAAGTGTACGCGACACAACAAACATAAACAAACAGCAATTAAAAAAATCACAACGGAAAACAGCAAGCAGTCTTCAGCCGGAATGGACTTTAAATGCAGGAATGGACTTTAAACATTTATCTTAAAGTGGTCAACCTTACAGTAAAAATAGGTAACAGTCACCATCCCCAGGTGGTCTTATTATACCAATATCATTTATATATCACTTGTCAGGATATTGACCTCTTTAAAAGGTCTAGCATCTGCTCAGCATCACTTAGTGCATCTACCATACCAATATGGTTGGTGTGACATTCAAACTACATAAACAAGGATGACAATGCAGACACTAGGTGTTAATTAAACTTCACTTCTGAGGTGGGGTAAAAATGAAACATAATAAATAGAAATAAATAACAAATAAAGCAGAATAAATAAATAATCAAAATAAAAGAACAAATGGATGGAATCACAAAGGTATAAATATGCACAAAGAACATTAATATATTCAAAACAGACTTTGACAACTGAATACCTTCAAATGCTCAATTGATCATATTAACATAATGTATGCATCATACATTTTTGATATTTTAAAAAATCGTAACACATCAGTAGAAGAAATGCATGATGTATTCATTATAGAAATATTTTCTGAAGAAGAAAAAACATTAAGAATTTAAACTCAGTAACTGTGCAACATTTGTTAGATGTAGCTATAAAACTTTTTAAGTTTCAAATTTCATTAACCAAATGAGAAAACAGGTTGAGCGAAGAATTTTTAAATAATTGTAAATATTCAGTTCATGACACAGATAACTCTATAATTCTTTTTAATTCATTTTACCTTCAAACCCGAGGTTTGTTACTTCAATGACTTGTCCTATTTTAAGATTGTAACTCTATAAAATACATAAAGTTCATATTAAAGTAGATATAACATGTGTTTCCTATCAAAAATTCTATCAAAACCCTTTACATGAAGGAAATGCTTTTAAGGGTTGCTTATTACAAAATAAAGAGAAAATTTAAATTACTTCTGTGCATACTAGGAATTATGTCATTTTTAAAAGACAATCAAGAAAATTAATGAGGTTTATTTTGTAAAGTTAACCCCATTCTCTGTATGAACTGATAACTCCTATGCTAGATTTCTGTAGACTATTGAAGTATTATCTAGAGTATATCCACCATTCGATGGTTAAACATTGTCCCTTTTTTAATTCAATCAATTCAAAAACATCACAAAGTGGCCCAATTAGTCAACAAACTACTGTGGTTGGTTAATTATCATACCTATCAATTTTTGTGGTTGACAGCTTGCCACGAAAATAAAAATTCAACAAAGTGTCAATGTTGATTCCTTTTAGCAACATATACAGACCACCAAATTAAGAATTCAACAAAATATCTTAAAGATGGAACAAAATTTGATACCCACAAATAATAAACTAATCAATAGTTATATAATAATTTCTTCGGTGCACGACATTAACAGTTATTTCCCTTGAAATATGAATTCCAATACATTAACTCGTAACAAAAAAGATAGTCTAAATAAGTAAAGAATTTAACAATAACCATGGCGATTGTAAAGGTATGCAGTCATTGTAGGAGCTCGTCTATATTCTGTTGTTCTCTTTTCCTGCAATAAAAAAATACAGTACAGAAAGTTTTTTAACAGATTGAGTTCTTGTTAATTCTAAAACTTTTATCTTATAATAAGTTATTTTATCTGAATATTCTAGGTAAATAAACAAGAGGCTCCCAGGAGCCTGAATCGCTCACCTGGTCTTAATGTCAACCCTTTGAAGACTTTTGTATAGCTAAATGAGCTGAATGTTTAAGCAATAAAAAGCTTTTCTCTATCTGCAATAGTTTTCATTCCAAAGCAAAAAACACTATTTTTCACCTTTAAAGGGCCATAACCCCTTAAAGGGGTCATCTGACAACTTCGACCCTAAAAAGACTTTTGTAGAGCTAATTAAGCTGAACATTTAAGCAAGCAACATCTTTTCTCTATCTGCAAAAGTTTTCTTTCTTTAGGCCAAAAACACTATTTTTTGCCTTTAAGGGGCCGTAACCACTATAAGGGGTCATCTGGCAACTTTGACCCTATGGAAACTTTTGTAGAGCTAAATGAGCTGAACATTTAAGCAAGCAACAACTTTTCTCTATCTGCAATAGTTTTCATTCCATAGGCCAAAAACACTATTTTTTGCCTATAAGGGGTCATCTGACAACTTCGACCATATGGAGACATGTGCAGAGCTAAATGAGCTGAACATTTAAGCAAGCAACAGCTTTACTTTATCTGCAATAGTTTTCATTCTATAGGCCAAAAACACTATTTTTTGCCTTTAAGGGGCCGTAACCCCTATAAGGGGTCATCTGACAACTTCGACCCTATGGAGGCTTGTGTAGAGCTAAATGAGCTGAACATTTAAGCAAGCAACAGCTTTTCTCTATCTGCAATAGTTTTCATTCTAAAGGCCAAAAACACTATTTTTTGCCTTTAAGGGGCCGTAATCCCTATAAGGGGTCATCTGACAACTTCGACCCTATGGAGGCTATTGTAGAGCTAAAGGAGCTGAACATTTAAGCAAGCTACAGCTTTTCTCTATCTGCAATAGTTTTCATTCTACAGGCCAAAAACTCTGTTTTTTGCCTTTAAGGGGTCATCTGACAACTTTGACCTTATGGAGACTTTTGTAGAGCTAAATGAGCTGAACATTTAAGCAAGCAACAGCTTCTCTCTATCTGAAATAGTTTTCATTCCATAGGCCAAAAACATGAAAAAATGCTATTTTTCACCTTTAAGGGGCCGTAACTCCCATAAGGGGTCATCTGACAACTTCGACTCAATAGAGACTTTTGTAGAGCTTTTGATGCTGAAGCAGTAGCGTGGCATCAGATTTCATCTATCTCTTATACTTTTTGATTTACAAGCCAAAAACAGTAGTCTGACCCCCCTGGTCTATTTTTAGCAACGGCGGCCATGTTTTTTGACGGATCAAAATACCGAACACAATTTTTGTGCAGGACACCCTAAGGATCAATCATATCAAGTTTGAAGAAATTCTGTTCAGCAGGTTTCAGAGAAGAAGATTTTTTTAAAATTGTTAACGGAAGACGACGAAGCGGACGACGACGGACGCCAAGTGATGGTAATAGCTCACATGGACCTTCGGTCCAGGTGAGCTAACAACATAAAAAAAATGAAAAATTTAAATTTAAAACAGTATTGTGTCGTTTTTGATTTGTGCAAAACTTAATTTTGAAATGGTAAATCTGAGTCTCTGATCTGAACAGCAGTTCTACTGAGATGCATATTTGTGAAAGTACATTTACTTCACAACTTAAAACATAAAAAAAATGTCAGCAAACTTTATCTACCTTAGTACACTAGTAAATGTAAATGATCTATCATAATATGCTTAACAAATGACTAAATTTTTCATAATTGATTTTTAAATTTACTAAAGACAAAGGGAAATTAAAATGCAAAATAATGTTTTGAAGTATAAATGCATAATTCAGTTACAAATATATAGAAGTTTGATATATACTATATAAGAAGCATGTGAGGAATAGATGCAGATAACTCTTATAACACTAACACAATGCAAAAACCTCTATAATTCGTATCGACAATTGGTAAATAGAAAGCAAAATTTAATCAAATAGAAACCCAAAATCATTTTTAGCTCGTATCAACATTACGAAACAGCAAGCAAAAATTTTAAATACTTTCAGGGTACATAAGTCAAATTCAATTCATATTATAACCATACAGGCAAAAAAAACACCAAAAGATCCTGTGAGTGACTTCATTAAGATATAGCTCTAACACAAGGCAGTCGTAAGACAACAGCTCCTAATATATAATAATATCCCAAAGTTTTGTTTGAATCACTTCGATACAGTTTAAGTCAATAAGTACTAGATACTTTTTTTTTCAAAATTCAACATGTTCAGTGGCGGTTCCAGGATTTTTGAAAAGGGGGGTCCTTGGTAGAAAAGGGGGGGGTCCAAAACTATATTTGATGATTTTTGCCCAAATTTTGCATGAAATTCACAGAATTTTCCGACGAAAGGGGGGGGTCCAGACCCCCTGAACCCCCCTCTGGATCCGCCACTGATGTTTTAGCTGTCGCAACCTTGACAAATGATAGAATAACTAAAAGATAATAGAATTTTTGCCCGTCTAATATGTAGCAATATGCCAATTTAATATAAATCTGCTGAAAATTATTAAATTATGGTGGAGGAACCACTTTTAAAAAAGCTTTTCTCTTACATTTATTGACTGCTTAGACCTTGACATTTAACAGAATGCCTTGAAATTCCATCAATTGGGTTCATCCATAACTATTTTGTAACAATATCCCAAACTTCATTTAAATAAATGTTTTACTAACATGACTAATTGAAAACAAAATTGTTAATGGCCAAGTCACTTGCAAGCCTTCAACACCACATAAACCAGAGCTGAACTTCATTGCAAATCAATAAAGAGGTACAATAAAATATAAATGTACAGTTTCTATGAACCATCTAGCCATATTTCTGTTGACATACCGATCCTTAAACTAAAAAGTTGATTTGTGAATATTTGTCTCAAATACATAGAAGGTTCATTCTATACATTCCATATTGCAAACCAAAGATATTAAAAACTATTGCACATTAATACCTCTTTGGTTATGCATTTAAAAATAAACTTTAAACTTGGATTTCTGTGTTCATTTCAATAAATGTTTACACATTACTAAAAATAAAAAGCTACGCCGAGCGCAGCATGATACGACCGCAACAAGTTGGACCCTGTACATTGGAGGCCCAACATGGATAGTCTATTGCTTTGGTCACAGCCATCCCATGGTGGACTAACAAAGCTTTTTTAAACATGCAACCTATGGTGGACTTTAAAATGCATATTTCACACATATATATTTACAATAACATTTAATAGAAAAAAAATTATTTCTATATTCATTGACATTTTTGACACGATTAAGCCCCTTTTGGCCCTTTTTTTAAAAAAAGGTTAGGACCACAAAATGCAATAAAAAGCTTCCTTCAGTGTATATAATCATCATATTTAAACTTCATAACAATTGGCTGGCCCACTACAGCTAAATTTCTTGTGTAAAACCATTTGCCTTGACCAACCATTAAAAATGGCGTTTTTTGCCCCTTCGACCCCTTATATCTCAAAAACAGTAAGAGATATTTCAAATCTGATTGAAAAATGCAGGCAGGGATTTTCACAAGGATTCCAATGAAAAAAAAATTTTGAAAATCGGACCACAAATAAAAAAGTTGATTTTTTGGCCCCCTGTAGCAATGTAACGGTTCAATATACATCAAAACCATTGACAGAATTTAATAAGGAATTCATTAAAAAAAGAATTTTCAAAATCAAAAGAATAATAAACATTCTACAAGAGTTTTGTCAATACACCCATTTTAGCCCCTTTTGGCCCTTTTTTCCAAAACAGTAAGGTCCACCAACCCCAAATACAATAGGAACCTTCCTCTAGTGGTTACAAACATCATATAAAAATTTCATAACAATTGGTCTATATTTACTCAAGTTATCGCACGGAAACCAAATGTCCCCAGACGACGACAACGACGACAACGACAACAACGACGACAGCATCATATCATTATACATCCGCACATTTTTTGCGGTCGTATAATAATTACTATTTAAAAAAAATACTAGCTACAGTAGGTCATTATATATGTGTCTGTAAAAATACAAACTTATAGGTGTACTAGTATTATTAGTATGGCCTGATAAATTCTAAGCGTATCAAATCCATACATGTATACAGACAAGAACTAGAGCAAACAAGCAAGACTCTTTTCTCACTTTTACCTGAAGTCTTATCTCAATATCTGTAATGATTTCATTTTTTTTCAAATCTAGAACCTTAGAAGCAATTAACTTCATATGCAATCAGTTCATGCAGTTACTGTGTTACCTCAGTTGTAAGAAAAGTTGTGAAATTTGAAATTAAGTTAAAAATTATTATCCTGCAAGCTTGCCTGACTTAGAATGAACATTATAAATAACCAAGATTTTCACTCACTCTGTGAAAATCAGGCCAAAAAATCAATAGAAAAAAGATAATTGGTGTTTTATTTTAGTCAATAAATATGAAGATAAATTAGGTCTCAAGAGAAACTAAAACATGATCACTCTTGCAGAAATGCAACTCCAGTAAACTTGTGGACAGATCAATAATGATAATAATAAAGGAGTTAAATCAAATGTGTTTATCACCACTCATCATATCTGAGTAATTCACATAATGTATAAAGTTATGAAATCTGTGAAGAATTGTAATGCAAACAAGAGGGCCAAAAATGTAACAAGCATTTTTACCTTTTTGGTCTACATTACCACAGAGGACAAAATGTCCTCAAACTTACACAATAGATAAAGTTTAACTTACTTTTTAGAACTTTTAGGTCTGGAGGATTTGGGCCTACTAGACTTAGGTCTGCCTGATTTACCCGTCTTTGGTCTCATGGCTTCTGCAGCCCCCTCTGCTGTGTAAGCTAGATACACATTGGACAAGTCTGGTTCCTTGAGCTACAAACAGAAGACCACTTATTTGATGATTAACTGTATGAAATGTTTTATACTGAAAGAATACATGATCTTTTGTTGTATTTTTAACAGGCAAAAAATATCTGCTAATAGGTAAAGGACAAGATAAAGTGCTAAATTTGGCCCCCTAATTTACCATTTTTTTTTAAAATAATGGAAATAAGGTTGGATTATTCTAGATCAGTTCTAGATAAACAAGGTATAGTAAAATATCAATAATTTTAATGAAATCTTGTTTATTACGTCACAGTGACGTCATCAAATTATGTGAAAATGACATTTTTGTGAAAAAGTGCATAAGTCATGCAAATTTTGAGTACTTTTTGGTAAATTTAACTATGAGCCACACGGGGTACCACAAGATATTTTTGTGGTTTGTTTGTATATCAAAAATAATTATCTACATAAATTATTGTAGTGGTACTCTGTGTGGCTCATTGTTGAATTTGCTGAAAACCACTTGAAAATTGCAGTTTTTTTCAGTTTTTCATCAAATCACGATTTTAAAGCCACTTTGGGTAACTATTTTAACATCATAATGGATCACTTAAAAAAAATAATGCTGATTATAGTAAAGTTAAACTAAGTTAAAATATGCATCACATACTTTTAGCTCTTTTTAATAATTTCAAAATTTGGGAGCAAAATTGGGCTCTTATCATATCTTGTCCTTTAGTGTAAGGTAAAATCATCCCTAAAGAGCTTCTTTGTTGTTTAACCAGAGACCAAAAAAATGGTAACACAGAATCTGTAAACCACTGCTGACTCGCATAGACTTGTTAACCCTCAAAATTTACTACATGTGTATCCCTCCTAACCCCCTAAATATAATGTTAATTGATACTGAATGAAACTGCAAAGGGACATCATCAGGAAAAACCATTATCTTTTCCATGCTTGCATTAAAATAAGATACTTTTCTGTAATATGTGTTTTCAGGTAAACAAAAAATATTTCTTGTTCCCTAGCATGCTCTTTCAATTATTATGACTTGAAATTTTTTCACAAGTTAGTGGAATTAAGCCTCAGAAATGGGATGACACACTTCAGTTGCCATTGAAACTGGTTTGTTTTGTTTTTTTCAACTAAGGGAAGAAAATAACCTAAATTGATTAAGTTGGTAAACAGGATGTAAGCATATGACAGTTAGTACGTGGGATATAGGACATTACAATAAATTCATAAACCAAATATAAAGTTGCTGTGACAAGAAGTTGCTGTAATTATGATTGCCATGTCATTAAAATGCAGAAGGCAAATTTTTTTGGGAGAAGTGCTTCTAAGACATAATAAAAATTTATGGAGCCATGACAACCTGAAAATGTTTTCATATGACAGGAACTGCTTAACCTTTCTAAAGCACCTGCATTTTACTCTTATTTGGACATGAGTTTGTCTTGTTTGATGTTTCAGTGATTGTTTGTGTTCTTGTCTTGTAAGTATATGTAGTGTCATTACAATGAAGGACAAAGTTTTGTATAAAATACTAGTGTTTTACCAAATACATTTACCACAGGTAAGGGAATCCATTCAATTTATAAATACTTTGAAGTTAAAATCGCTAAATATTTTGAACTCTTATGGTTGTACAGATATGTTTCTGCATCAAAAATGCCACAACAGGTTTATTTTCTTTTTAAAATTTTTGTTTGCAAGCACTTCAGTGTAAAGGGAGACAACTATAAAACCTGCCATTTTAGCAGATGTCAAAATGCCACTTTTCAGGTAAACAAAAATATTTCTTGTGTTATATTTTTGTTCTCTGAGACATGCTCTTTCAAGCGATTTATTAGTAGGAAATTTATCCACAAGTCAGTGGAATTTAGTCTCAGAGATGGGATGACACCTATCAATTTCTAACAAAAACACCCCCTTTTGTTAACTTTGAACAGTTTTGCTGAAATATTCAGACACAAAAATTGTTACTAAACAGAATCCATAAAAAAGTGGTGAATTTCAGCTTTTTTAGCTCACCTGACCCGAAGGGTCATGTGAGCTATTGTCATCACTTGGCGTCCGTCGTCCGTCCGTCGTCCGTCGTCAGTCGTCCGTAAACTTTTTAAAAGGTTAACTCCTCTGACACCATATGTCCAATTGCAACCAAACTTGGTATGGTTGTTCATTAGCATTCGGTGCTTAGAACTGATGTGGGGATTTTTGATTCGTCGTAAAACATGGCCGCCATGGCTAAAAATAGAACATAGGGGTAAAATGCAGTTTTTTGCAAATAACTCAAAAACGGCTACAGATATCAAAATTCTGGCATGGGTAAAAGTGATCAGCACCTCAAGATCTACCTACCCTGAAATTTTGAAGAAAATCCAACAACCCATGTAGGAGTTATTGCCCTTTTTGTGGATTTTTTGCAAATTTTGCACCTGTTTAGCTCAATATCTTGAAAACTATACTAGATATTTGAGAAATTTAAATTGCATATTGTTAAGCACATCAAGATCTACAAAATATGTGACAGGGTCAAAGTTGTAGGACCTTTCCTTTTAGGAGTTATTGCCCTTAGAACGTCAAAATTTAGCATTTTAACAGCATTTCCTCATTACATTGAAAACGTTAACTCCTCTGACACTTTAAGTCCAAATGGAACCAAACTTGGTATAGTTGTTTATTAGCATTAGGTGTATAGAACTGATGTTGGGAATTTTGATTGGTCGTAAAACATGGCCGTTGGGCTAAAAATAGAACATAGAGGTAAATGGCAGTTTTTTGCAAATAACTCTAAAACGGTGACAGATTTCAAAATTTTGATTGGAAACAAAAGTGATCAGCACCTCAAGATCTACCAGCTGTGAAATTTTGAAGAAAATCCAACAACCAATGTAGGAGTTATTGCCCTTTTTGTGGATTTTTTGCAAATTTTGCACCTGTTTAGCTCAATATCTTGAAAACTATACTAGATATTTGAGAAATTTAAATTGCATATTGTTAAGCACATCAAGATCTACAAAATATGTAATAGGGTCAACGTTGTAAGACCTTTCCTTTTAGGAGTTATTGCCCTTAGAACGTCAAAATTTAGCATTTTAACAGCATTTCCTCATTACATTGAAAACGTTAACTCCTCTGACACTTTAAGTCCAAATGAAACCAAACTTGGTATAGTTGTTTATTAGCATTAGGTGTATAGAACTGATGTGGGGATTTTTGATTGGTCCTAAAACATGGCCGCTTTGGCTAAAAATAGAACATAAGGTTAAACTGCATTTTTTGGCAAATAACTCAAAAAGGGTGACAGATTTTTAGATTTTGATTGAGAACAAAAGTGATCAGCACCTTTAGATCCACCATATTGTCAGATGACCCCCTTATTAATCTTATGACCCTTTCAACGTTAAATAGATTTTGCCTTATAACCTTTACTTCAGGCACATATGTCAGGTGAGTGATTCAGGCTCCTGGGAGCCTCTTGTTTATTGTTATATAGGTGTCATTATTACAGAAAAATATCTGATTTTAATGCAAGCCTGGAAGTGATGTATGTTTTTCCTAATGATGTCACTTTGCAAAACAAACTATCCTGCACCCTTATGTTATCATGTGTCATGATTGAATTTTGTTATTCTTTCAGTGTTTCCAGGTATTTTGTTGGGGCACAGGTTTTTTTTCGACTTTGGAATTAAAATGGTCTTTAGATGATCTTTGATTCTATGATAAACAAACCTCATTCTTATCTTGGTCTTTCTGTTGAGTTTTCATCATATTGTTTCCAGAGTACGCTACACACTTAAGTTGCCATTCACCAATGTCATCATTCCAATGTACATGTTGCTCTATCATTTCCTGTTGAAATACATACAAAATTGAACAATAATATTGGAAAAAGTTGGGTATCTTTAATGATGGTACATGTAGCAAAAAGGCTCCCCACAGAGTCGGAATCCTTCACCTGACTTACATGCCTGTATCAGGTAAAACAACATTTTTGACATTTAAAGAGCCTAAGTTTAACAAGAGGCTCCTAGGAGCCTGAATCGCTCACCTGAACTACACAGACACATATATTTTGTAGATATTATTGTGCATAACCATATACATGTACGATTTAAATTTCTGAAATATCTTGGTAAGTTTTCAAGATATTGGGCTTGATAAGTGCAAAATTTGGCAAAAATTAGGAAAAAGGGCAATAACTCCAACATCAGCAGCCAGATTTTTTCCAAAATTTCAGCACAGGTAGATCTTAATATGCTGATCTTTTTTGATTCTTGCACAATTTTGATATCTGAAACCATTTTTGAGTTATTAGCAAAAAAAATGCAATTTACCCCTATGTTCAATTTTTAGCCATGGCGGCCATGTTTTTTGACGAATCAAAAATCTGAACAATAGATTTGTAGCATATAAGCTATCAAACAAGTGTGCCAAGTTAAAATGCAGTTGGTCTTACAGTGTCAGACAAGTTAATCTTTGAAATTCAGGAAAAAAGTAATGAAAATGGTAAATTTTGTTGATTTAAGGACAATAACTCCTAAAAGAAATGATCCTACAGCTTTGATCTAAATACATGAAATGTAGATCTTGATGTGCTCAATCATATGCAATTTGAATTTTTAAAATATCTTGTATAGTTTTCAAGATATAGGGCTAAATAAGTGAAAAAAATCCAAAAAAAGGGCAATAACTCCTACATCAGTTGTTGGATCTTTTTGAAAATTTCTGAGCAGGTAGATCTTGAGATGCTGATCACTTTTACCCTATGCCAGAATTTTGATATCTGTTACTGTTTTTGAGTTATTTGCAAAAAACTGTAATCTGACCCCTATGTTCTATTTTTAGCCATGGCGGCCATGTTCTTTTACGAATCAAAAATCCGAACGATAGTTTTGTACACATAATGCCATTAAACAACTGTACCAAGTTTAGTTGCAATTGAACTTATGGTGTCGGACAAGTTAACGTTTGAAAAATTGTTTACAGACGACGACGACGACGGACGCCAAGTGATGGCATAAGCTCACATGGCCTTTGGCCAGGTGAGCTAATAAAAAGTCATCTGACAACATCGATTAGCCTTGTGTATTAAAGTGTACATTTCAATAAGTTGAACATTTTAGCAATCAAAGGCTTTTTATCATTTTCTACAGTTTGCCAGCTAGAAGGCATAAACAGTTATTTAGACATTAAAGGAACCATAACACACATACAGGGTCATTAATAAACTTCAATCATATCAAGATTTTGAACAAATTATCTAATTTAACAATATTTTAATTTTCTCAAATATCTTTAATAGTTTTGAAGGTATTGAGTTTTGATTTATTTGCAAACAAAAGGCTCCCAGGAGCCAGAATCGCTCACCTGAACTACACAGATACACATATTATGTCTATATTTTTGCGCTTAACCATATGCAATTTGAATTCCTGAAATATTTTGTTTAATCTTAAGATATAGGGCTAAATAAGTGCAAAATTTGGCAAAAATTACAAAAAAGGGCAATAACTCCCACATCAGAAGTCAGGTCTTTTTCAACATTTCAGGACAGGTAGATCTTGATATGCTGATCACTTTTAATTCTTGCACAATCTTGAAATCTGTAACCATTTTTGAGTTATTACCAAAAATCTGCAATCTACCCCTATGTTCCATCTTTAGCCATGGCAGCCATGTTCTTTTGACAAATCATATTCCGAACGATAGAATTGTAGCAATTATGCTATAAGACAAGATGCAGTTGGTCTAACAGTGTCAGCCAAGTTAATCTTTGAAATTCAGGGGAAAAGTAATGAAAAATGGTAGTTTTGATGCTTTAAGGGCCATAACTCCTAAAAGAAATGGTTCTACAGCTTTGACCTATAACATGAAATGTAGATCTTGATATGCTTAATCATATGCAATTTGAATTTTTGAAATATCTTTTATATAGTTTTCAAGATATAGGGTTTAATAAGTGAAAAAATTTGAAAAAAATCCAGAACAAGAGGCTCCTAGGAGCCTGAATCGCTCACCTGAACTACACATATTCTGTAGATATTATTGTACTTAACCATAAGGGATTTAAATTTCTGATTTATCTTATAAAATTTTCGAGACAAAGGGCTTAATAAGTGCAAAATTTGGCAAACATTACGAAAAAGTGCAATAACTTCCACATCAGCAGTAGGATCTTTTTCAAAAATTTCATCAGGACAGGTTGATCTTCATATGCTGATCACTTTTAATTCTTACACAATTTTGATATCTGAAACCATTTTTGAGTAATTAGCAAAAAACTGCAATTTACCCCCTATGTTCTATTTTAGCCATGGCAGTCATATTTTTGATTAATCAAAAATCCAAACAATAGAATTGTAGCAGATATGCTATTGAATATGTGTGCCAAGTTTAGATGCAGTTGGTCTTATGGTGTCAGACCAGTTAATCTTTGAAATTCAAGGGAAAAGTACCAAAAAATGGTAAATTTCGTCATTTTAAGGGCAATAACTCCTAAAAGACATGGTCCTACATCTTTGACATAATTACCAAAAAATGTAGATCTTGATGTGTTTAATCATATGCAATTTAAATTTTTGAAATATCTTGTATAGTTTTTAAGATATAGGGCTAAATAGGAGAAATATTTGGAAAAAATCCAGAAAAAGGGCAATAACTCCTACATCAATTGTTGGATCTTCAAGAAAATTTCAGAGCAGGTAGATCTTGAGGTGCTGATCACTTAAAATAATGGCACAATTTTGATATCTGTAACCATTTTTGAGTTATAAGCAAAAAACTGCAATTTACCCCTATGTTCTATTTTTAGCCATGGCAGCCATATCTTTTGACGAATCAAAAATCCAAACGAAAGAATTGCAGCAGATATGCTATTGAATATGTGTGCCAAGTTTAGATGCAGTTGGTCTTATGGTGTCAGACAAGTTAATCTTTGAAATTCAGGGGAAAAGTAATGAAAAATGGAAAATTTTGACGCTTTAAGGGCCATAACTCCTAAAAGACATGATCCTACAGCTTTGACCTAATTACATGAAATGTAGATCTTGATGTGCTTAATCATATGAAATTTAAATTTTTGAAATATCTTGTATAGTTTTCAAGATATAGGGCTAAATAGGTGAAAACTTTTGAAAAAATCCAGAAAAAGGGCAATAACTCCTACATCAGTTGTTGGATCTTCTTGAAAATTTTAGGGCAGGTAGATCTTGATGTGCTGATCACTTTTACCCCATGCCAGAATTTTGATATCTGTCACCGTTTTTGAGTTATTTGCAAAAAACTGCAATTTACCCCTATGTTCTATTTTTAGCTACAGCAGCCATGTTTTTTTATGAATCAAAAATCCAAACGATAGTTTTGAAGCACCCATGCCAATAAACAACTGTGCTAAGTTTGGTTGCAATTGGACTTATGGTGTCAGAGGAGTTAACGATTGAAAAAGTTAACGGACGACGGACGACGGACGGACGGACGACGGACGCCAAGTGATGGCAATAGCTCACATGACCCTTCGGGTCAGGTGAGCTAAAAAGGGCAATTACTCCTACATCGGTTGTTGGATCTTTTTGAAAATTTCAGGGCAGATAGATCTTGAGGTGCTGAACACTTTTATCATGCAAGAATTTTGATATCTGTCACGGTATTTGAGTAATTTGCAAAAAACTGCAATTTACCGCTATGTTCTATTTTTAGCCACAACTGCCATGTTTTTTGACAAATCAAAAATCCAAACAACAGTTTAGTAGCAATAATGCTAATAAACAACTGTATCAAGTTTGGTTGCAATTAAACTTATGGTGTCAGAGGAGTGAACACTTGAAATAAAGCTAACGGACGGATGACGACGACAAGTGACGGCAATAGGTCACATGACCCTTTGGGTGATCTAAAAAACTACAATTAACCCTGTGTTCTATTTTTAGCAACAGCAGCCATTTTTTTCAACAAATCTAAAAAAAATAACATATGCTAATGAAGACTTACATCAAGTTTGGTTGCAATTAAACTTATGGTGTATTTGCCGAACAAATTGTCAATTCTAATGTTCTAAGGGAATTGACACACAATACATGTAGTTCAACTTTACCCCTATGTTTTTATTTTTAGCCATATATAGGAGCTATGTTTTAACAGTAATTTTGCAGATCCCATGCCAATCAACAAATGTACCATGTTTTGTTGCAATTGGACCTTAATTCAAATCTTTAGTGAAAGCAAATATCATTCAAACCCTGCTGTATAATCTAAAACCAGTTGACACGAGAAGACATAGTCCTTAACCAAAATCAAACTGAAGAGTGATGGATTAAAGACAAATGTTACACTATATGTGTTTGTTAAATGCTTCATAGGCTACCCTAGCCGATAGATTATATTTCCCTGCATCTAAAAATTTAAAAGAACTTAAGTGACCTCTATTAGTATTGGGTCAATAATCTACTCTATAAATAATAATGTACATTAGAAACATTTTTCAACCCTACGTTGCATATCATATTATACTGAATGCTTCTTATTCCACCCTAATTGAAAGACATTTTAATACCTGGATTTTAATTCCAACACAAGCTATTTGTCAAGTGTTCATACTTGGTTAAGCCATTAGTATAAGGAAACAAAATCTATAGATGTGAAGCTTTCTACTCACTTGATACTCAGGAGGGATAAAGTTGTCAATGATCAACATCTGTAACTTAAGTTCTCTACTGAGTTGTCTGACGTTCTCTAACAAACCCTCCATTTCCCTCTGATGTTCTTGTTGTAAGTCGGCTATCTTTAAAAAACAAACAGTTCATTGAAAAAAAATTATAGCCAATTTAACTAGAGAAGTTGTAATACTAAATGCTCCACCTATAAAAGAAAGGGACATTTGACTGTCTTTAAGCTGGTCTGTTCCTAATCAGGAATACCTTCAGGTTAAGGGTTTTTTTTTCCTGTGCAAAAAATGTATTCATCATAAAACCTTTTATACATTTCAGCATTAGGGACTTAGCAAACAAAATCATGTTAATATTATATCACTTGCAAACTTCATGGTTAAGTGTTTAAAAAAAAAAAATTATGCTATGTACATGATGTAGACATCATGTTTTTATTTTGAATGTTAAGAATTTCAAAATCTACTTTTAAATTTACAGAAAGGAGGAAACACAATGTCCTGAACAAATCAAAGAAATACCTCAAAAGAGCCGTTAGAAAGTATTGCCTTAAATTGTATTTTAAAATTGATTTTTGTAAAGTATCTACACATGGATACATTAACACAATTATTACTTCTGATTTGGCTTGCATCAGCATGGTCCAGACTTTCTTCAGTTTCTTTGTCTTGCCTGCCTTCTCTTCTTGAAGATTGGAGTATTTTTCTTCTATATCTAATCGTTCTTGCTATAAGAAATAAAATTAAAATAAGGACAGAACTGATTCAAAGTTCAGGGATCTCATGCAATCTTTCAAATTACATGATTTATCTAAATTAATGAAGAACTTAAAAGAATTGAATGTTTGTAATTTGATGTTCCATAGTTTGCTTGTGTAAATGTTGACCCTAGCACATTTTTAATGAAGTGCACTAGCACTTTAAATCAATATTGTGCGACTGTGGTCAACATGTTATACAAGCATACGAAAAATCAAAATACAAACATTTCTTATAATTACATTTTTAATATTTTTATTCCTTTTTTTTTTTTGCTATTGAAAGCATGTTAGTGTATCTTTTTTCTTTTGGCACATTTATAATATTCAAATGTCAGGTCATGACCTAGTTACAGTCATGTGACACAAGTGACATTTCATTAAGTTATTTAAGATGATTCCATGGGCCAATTTACAAATGGATTTACAACATTTAATAATACATGTATGCATGGTAAATGTAATTAAAACATATTTGAGCAAGTTTTCCAACAATGTCAGGGTTTAATGACAAATAAAATGTAACTTGCAATCAAGGAATAAAGTGAACAAGATGTTTTTATAAATAACAAAGCTGGACTCTATCACACATCTATTATTAAAGTGATCAATAATGTGATATGCATATGAAACTCAGACTATACAACCACCCAGGCTTAATGAAGACTGTCAGCTCTCCTAACTCTTTTTCTCTCATGCATTCCTTAGCTCCTGCTCCCTTTTTTTAATTGTTACCCTTTTTTTCCTCTGATGGCTTCGTCAACATGTCATCTTTTTCCTTTAATACCTTCCTTAATTCCTCCTCTTTTCCCAATTCTTACCTCTTTTTCTTCCAATACCTTCCTCATCTCCTCTTTTCCCAATTCTTACCTCTTTTTCCTCCAATGCTTTCCTCAGCTCTTCCTCTTTTCCCTTCCTCTCCTGTAATTCCTTAGCACTCTCCTCTAACAACCTCTCTTGTTCCTCTGCTTTCTCCAGGAGATTCTCCCCTCCTACGATTAACTTCTTCTCTATGGCAGCTAGTTTGTGTTGTAACTGTTCCTGTTCTTCTCTATAGATTAAAATTATTGAGCACTATGAATAAGGCATTCATTAAATGATTTAATACTGTATAGCGGGTAATTTTCGCGGCATGCAAATTTCATGAGTTCATATCAAATGACTAAGTTGTTATTTATGCTAACATTTATTTCGCCATATAATAATATTTTCAATACAAATTTATGTTGATTCTATTTTACCACGTTCACTCAGGTTTTAAATTTTGCAATATAGTAATAGTAGTGAATGTAGCGAAAATTTCCCGGTATACGGTAAGGGCTGTTCCATTTTAATTTACATGGGATAGGGGGATGCAGTTTTTTTATTTTTCTGTTGGTGGGGGGTTGAAATGCATTTTTTGTGGATGTGTAATGATTTTTTTTATATTGGTGGATGGGGGGGGTCTTGAACAAAGTGAGCCCCCCTCCCCTACATTAATATAAATGGAACAGCCCTAAATGAACATTTCCCTGACAAAATTATTCCCAATTGGATAACTGACAAAAGATGGTCATTTTTTTCTAAGCCTTTTTATTTCTTTCAATGAACATTTAAACATCTCTAGAATTTCTTCTTCAAGATCTTGTATGAACAAATCCATTAATAACCTAATATCAAATAGCAGCATCAATAAACTAATGGTAAGGTAATCTGCTCATAAAAGTCTCAATGTGACGTCCTATTTTTTTTCTGTTTTGGTGTATACTGTTCAATTTGGATATATCATAGTTTTTCCCTCAGAGATATGTGAGACAGCTGTTTCTCCTCTCTTTAAAAAGAAGGTCAGAAAACATGTACAGAAACACATAAAAACTATGATCATAACACATGTAATATGATATCTTACTGATATTTCTTGAGCTCTGACTCTTTCATCTCCAGTTCATGTTTGACTTCATCCCTCTCTCCCTCTGCCATGTCCTTCTTTTCCTCCAGAATCTTTCTATCCTTCTCTATCTGGGCCTGGATTTCTGCCATCTTCTCTTTAGATACATGAGTGCCTTTTCTTTTACCACCTTGAGAAAACATTTCATAGTCCATTATTGAAGATATTGAATGCATTATGACTTACACCGACTAATGTTTTAAAACAAAATATGAGAAAAGGTCAGATATTCAAGCAATGTTCAGTAGACAAACATTAACTTATAACAAGATAACCGTAATATATTATATAGATATTTCATATTATTCCATTGTTAATCTTTGTGCTAAATTTCTTCGGCAAAAAAGTGAAAATGTCAACATTTGCAAAAAGAAAAAATATATGTGTGTGTAAATGACCTTCTTTTCTTTACTTTTAATCATTGGAATGTTTTTTTTTAAATTATTTCCATTTGAAAAATTTTAATGGAAGGAGGGACAAGGTAATTGATATAGCCCCCTCTCTACTAGATGGGGTATGAAGATAATCACAAATAATCTATCAATCTGACCTGATTTAGTTTTCTTCTTCCGTCTTTTCCTGACAACACCATCATCTCCAACATATTCTTCCTCTTCTGACTCCGACTCTGAACCACTGCCTCCTTCATAATCAGAACCTGTCAATAATCAAAGAAACTAGAATACAAGACAGAAAGAGCCTCATTGGCAAAAAAATCTTAATTTTTCCTAAAATATTTAACAGATTTCCATGAAATTTTAATGTAAGATTCCTAAACTAGGTAAAATTTCATATCTATATTCCTTAAACTTTTTGACTGTTAGGGTTCACAAAAAAGTGTTGACAGACAGACAGACAGGTGGACAAAGTGAAACTATAGAGCTTTGGCATCTTCCATAGGGGCCCTAATAATAAACTAATAAGAGAGAAATGAGAAAAGGAATTGCTCTTTTGTATCCATTACATGTGATTCCTTAAGGATTTTCGCTTCTATTCTTGAAAATAAATAGGTTTCAAATTTGATGCCTTAAATGAAAAGATAATAGTAAAAGGTATAATATAAGCAAACAATTTTGATAAGTTTGTGACCCAGTTTTCAAGATAATTGACGTTAAAGTTTTGGCGGGAAAAAGTTTTCTCTGACTTTTTCATAGGTTTAGCATTAGCACTATTTAGCTGTTAAAACCCATGACAGAATAAATAGGATTTGATAAAACTTTGGGTATAACCTCTTTATGCAGACCTGTTTACCCTATTTTTGGTGTGCCAGTAGTTTTTAGTCCAACTGCCAGTAGTTTTGCATATTTACCAGTAGTTTTTGTACCAAATCACCAAAAAGAGTTTAGGGCTTTGAAAATGTTAAGTACAAAACGGACGTTCGGCCTTTTTGGCATTTTCAATGTTATTCTGCCATTAATTTTTCTTGTTTACTCTTTTTTTCCTCCAACTTGGGAGAATGTCTCACGTGGACGCTTGAATTCATTACAATTTTCTTTAATATTTTGGATCAAGCTCCGTTTGATGCAGACATAGTGAACCGGAAGTTGAAAAATTAAAGATTTTTACGCGAAACGAAACTTGATTTTACCGATTTTTCAGCGAAGTGAATTTATTTTAAAACTTGCCGTGACCGTAGTTTTTCACGGAGAAACCATAGACCGTAATTTTAATGCAAAAATCGTAGAAACTACGGCCAAATCGTAATGGTAAACAGGTCTGCTTTATGACATTTTTAAGACATTAATAACAAGAAAAAAGGGGGTTCGTGGGCAAAATTTTTTTAGCCCTTTTTTGATGGTAAAATCCAGAGGATTCCGAAAAATGACAGAAATACCAAAACAAGACCAGCGAGCATCCTTAAGCAATAGACATTAAACAAGAAACAAGTATTACAGATGGATAGACACATAATATGTACAGACATAGAAGAATGTCTACATAGTGTAAAAGGGGATGCTAAGATTAGCTTTAAAACCCTCCACCCTTTCTGTTAAGAAATATGTTCCCCAGGTTTATGTATGACAATTGTTCAATTCACACATACATTTTCTGGCCATAAGAATCTTTTATGCTGTATAAGATTAAGTATTAGATAACTAAATTTATTAACATGAAGTCACCCACCCCATACAGTTTCCATTTTGTTGCTTATATTATGAACCTTTCCAATATCATGTGAAAAAAACACCAAGATAGATAGGTTTAGGTAAGAAATTTGTTGTCATTTGTTTTACAGATCATTCGGGAGGTGAACTTGGGTGTTTGAGCTTCTCCTTAAGGGATATATGTTATTACCTAATATAATAAAATTTCCAATTATATTAACTATATTTTAATTTTGACCATTATCACATTCTATCAGGCAATAGAAAGATGTTCTATTGCCCAGTGACATTCTATTGCCTGTTGACATTTTGACCTCAAATTTGATTGGACGAAATATAAGCATGAATATTTATTATCTATTCCAGGGTCATTTACCTGAAGTCCGTGCAACTGCAAAGTCTGTTTGTGTGTTTTCTGGTTTAAACCGGCTGGTCTGTCATTACTTCCATAATATGGCGTAGTTCAAATGGTCATTTAACCAATCTTTTTTTATTTTATTTTTTAAGTATATGGAAAAAATAACCTAAATTTTTTTTCAATACAATACGACAAATAATTTTATTAAAGAAGTATTTATATTAGGTAATAAAACAGTTATTGAATGTGTAGCCAGGCAATAGATCAGAATATTATCCCCTTGGTATCCATGCAGATTAGCTCAATGTTCTATTGCCCTCAGCCTACGGCCACTGGATACCTCGGGGAAAATATTCTGATCCATTGCCTGGCTACACATTAAATAACTGTATACTATGACACCAACTGTAAATATTCTATTAACATCCTTGTTTGTAGACAAAGGCAGGATTTCTATTTCTCAGATATTGGTTTGAAATAGGATTTTGTAATGTCCTCCTTGACTGGGTTGACCCAAAGTACATTGATCATCAGCAATTTAACAGGTGTGTTATAACAAGCAGGAACTGATTACCTTTCCTGAACACTTGACTTCACTCTTGTTCCAATGTGACCTTGTTTTGCTGATAGAAGCAGACATACCAATGGGCCATCCCCATGCAAAGTCCAGGAGGGCAGCAACAGTTTAGTACTTGTGTGTGTTTTGTTTGACTGTGCATTACTTTAACTTTTGTGTAATCTGATTGTGTCTTGGCCTTTTTTGACTTCTGAAATTTGAATGCCACTTTGGTGAAAGGGATACAGTTTAATAATAGATAACCTATCACTTTCTTATAACTCTGTTTCTTACAACACCGACTCAGTAGATTTTACCTTCTTCCAGCTGCTTCCTAAGTTCTTCAATTTCTTTTTGGAACTGTCTGAGTAAAGCATCCTTAGGATCTTCATTAATCTTTGCCTTGTTCTTGATGTTTTTAGCACGGTTTGCATATCTAAGTGTACTGATTGACTCATCAAAATTGTAGTCAGCTGGACCAATATTTGCTATCTAGGGTATAAAATAATACAATGAACGCATCTAGTAATTAACAATTATCTATGTCAAATTAGCAATTTATAGTATAAGAATTGTTGATTAAAAACACCTTTATCTGCATATGATGTAAAATTTTGATGCTCTACTTAAAATAGGTGGATGTTCCAAATCAATAGTTGGATGTTAAAAAAAGTTTTAACTCTCATTTAATTATTTCTGTGGCTCCATTTTGAATACTTTTCATATTCTATACAGTTTTGGAATTCTCTCCTAGTGAGTCTTGTAGAAGTCTGGTAAGCTTAGACCGTTATAATATAACATTTTTTTTGTCTGCCTTACCATAGCAGTTTTGGAGTTCCCTCCCAGCGAGTCTTGCAGGAGTCTGGTAAGCTTAGAGTTTCTGTATGGTATATGTGTACTCTTGCCATCTACCAGGGATGATATGACATTACCCAGAGTAGATAGGGAAAGGTTAATCTTGGTGGCTTCCTTCAGTCGCTGACCTGTCGCTCCTGTCTTGGCTTGTCTTTCTGAACCCTGGTGAGATAACCATAATTTAGTTATATAAGTTGGTGATCATGGTGATACATGTATACTTTTAACATGAAATAAATATTTAGCTTGGGAATTATTTCAACTTAATACACAATCACAAAATATCTGCAAAAGTATCCCCAGGAGAATGGATCATTTCATTAGTAAAGAGTATAAATAATCTGAAGTAATGTGAATTTGTCCCCCATGCCAAAGCTACATTTTACATAAAACATGAAAATTTTAACCCCCCCCCCCCCCCCCAGCCCCTTTCTGGAAATTTACAATGTTTAACTGGACTGTTATACTTATACTTGGTTGATATATTTGTTGTGTGGGATTACATTAAATTGTCTTAATGCAAATCTGTGTATGTATGGATTATATTGTCTGAGTGTCTGAACTTGATGACACTTTGTAGTTTGTAGCTTCTTTGTTTCTTTACTTTCTCTATGATATTAGACCAAATTTGTTATCGACAATCTAAAGCTTAATAATTTCTGGCATAGTTCATGAATGAAAATTTTTCTTTTACCCGGTATTTGTTTTTTTCCTTTACAAGATCATATCAAAGTAAGTCTGAAGGCATTTCTAAGACTTAAACCCAAATTGCATAAAAAATATCAACTTCTCGAAAGATAAAACAAGAACAAAGTTATGTGAAAAAAGAATGTTTTTATCTGATCAACTTACAGCCAGATCAACAAGATGAAGTTTACCAGCTCTCAGATGCTGTTTACCATCAGGACCTTTCTCACTACATTCTATTGTCACACTAAATATAGCGTGGGATCGTGAACTGTGTAGATTCATGTTCGTAGATCCTACAGACCCTGTTAAATAGAAATTGTACAATTATTGACCAGGTTTAACTTTTTTTAAACTAAATAGGTAAGATATCACAAGATGGAAGAAGATTAAATAGGTAGTAAAAAATAATTTTAAAGGACTTTTTCAAAGTTTATGGGCCCTAACTTCTACAATGTAAGTGGAGCAGAATGAAACTCAAACTTGATCAGGATGGCATCATGATAGAATTACATTCCAATAAATTGATCTGTCAAAGTCATAATTGGTCATATTTGATGAAACAGGAAGTAGGTGAGCCACGGACCTGAAATTAATCCCATGGTATGGGAGCTCATGCTGATGCTGTATACCAAATATCAAATGGCTATGATAAGTAGTTTCTGAGATAACTATTATGAAAAATATTTCTCTGCCTGTCAGACATTCACCATCCTAAAACCCTGATTTTTCACTCCATGAAATTCAGCAAAAAACCAGCATAATATCTTTCAGCGTCAGGAATTGTCTTACAATCCTGGATGGACACACAGAGTAAGACCAATAGAGAGGTCAAAACATTATACTCTTCACAACCTTGTTGCATGGGGTATTGTATAATAAAGATATTTACGGTTTTTGTTTCCAAGCGTCATGATCCTGTCCATATCATCAGCATTGTTAACAGCAAAGGCAGACAAATCTTTCACATAAACACCAACGTCAGGTCTCTCTTTTACCTTTTTACAAAAATAAAATTAAGTCAACATTTATTGTCCAAAGGACATGATCTTGCAAAAATATTTTTATCAGCAATCATTGAACTATAATACAAGAACATAATAAAAAAGAAGTTACACTGTGGCTCATATAAAAGTAAATAAAAGAAAAGCAGATGTTCACACATCGTCTGACAAGAACATCCCATGTGTGAACATCTTTTCTTTTTAGGCACTAAAGAAGGACTGTATGTCCGAAAAATTGGGCAATTTGTATTGTTTTTCTTAATTTTAAACTTTTTATTGTGATTTATTTTTTCTAATTTTACCTTTTAAACGTAGTTTACCTACTAACAATTGTTTTATTTACAGGAACATTTTTGTTACAGAGCTGATTTTGTTTTGCTTTCCAAATCTGGGGCACATGCGCCATCACCACTAAATGATACTGGACAGAAAAAGACAAATCTTGGACGGTAAATTACAGTAAAAATATATTAAATGGATCATCATTTTTTGATCAATAGAAAAGTCAAACCCTTGAAACAGTTCTAAAAACATAAACTTATACAATTATAGCATTTTGGTGAGATTCATTCATTTCTAATCAACTTGAGAAAAACTACATTGAATGAGGGCGAAGTATCTTGAATCTTGAATATATTTTTTTAATGTTTCTTACAGAAGTTTATCTTGCGCCCTATCAAAGGTTGCAACCTGATAATACATATAGAAGGATTTGTCTAACATCTAGAGGAAAAATGACAGATATCTAAAATTTCATTTTCAATACGAATTAAGTAATAAAAGCATCTTCTCTAATAAATGGACATTTAAGTAAATAGGAAGTAAGTAAACAAGACCAAGAGTCACTTCCACATATGCTGCAAATCAAATATTAAGAGGCTGTGATTTATAGTTGCTGAGAACACTGTTCAGATTTTTATACCATTACATAAACTCAGGTCTAAACCTTGTAAAATCAAAAAAATCTAAAACTTGTACCATATCATAATTGCATTCTAATTTATTACAACAATTTCGATTGTTAATAATGCATTTTTTTCTCGATGAAACTCACTAGCATGTGCCACCTTAACAACTACTTGCGCGGAGTAATTTAAAAAAAGATAAACCATGCATTTCGTGCAATTTTCTGTGCATACATTCAATATTCTTTATCAGAATGTAATTGTACACATTGAATGGAATATATTGAGTTTTATTGATTTGTAAAAGCGTGAACCTTTGAGCAACATGAAACAGTACCGTGCTTCAATAAAATGTGCTTAGGTCCATGTTTTAACACCCCAATAAAACTCAAAAATATTGCATTCAATGTATAATTAAAACAAGTTAATAATTTAATATGTGTAGCACCATAAAATTGACACATAGCATGTATGCTGCAGTAATTTTTTTTTTCTAGTAAGGCTGGTGGGTTTTTTTTTTCAAAACAAGGTGAAAAGTGAATAAATTCAAGGAGATTAAAAGAGGGCATTTTGTTCATCTTTACCTCTAGCCTGCTATGCTGGTCTTTACTCAATAAGTCTCTCACTTCTTCATTGTAAATCTCCAAGTAAGAAACTCGTACTAAAAATCTGTAATGAGAAAGCAAGAAGCAAAGATAAGAAAAGCATACAAGACATATATCAAACAAGAACATGACCCCTAAAAAAGATGCCTTTCATGTCTTTTTTCTGCAATCACAGAATCAAGAAGTTGATTGGGGGACTGGGGGTTTATATGAAGATCACAAAGTTGATTTGTGGGATCTTATGATTTTTGTTAGCTCGTAACCTTGTTAGTTGTATTCTGCAGGTGTGTGTGTGGTTGTGTGTTATGTGTAAGGGTTCAACACCCTCATCAATGCAAAGGGCAGTCAGGGGAGAAAATCAACAACCTTAGCAGGTAACTGATAACTTCTATTACAATGTACTGTAAACCAACTAACATTCCTGATAGTTAACTTTTCAATTCTGATTCACGGAAACAAATTTCCTCAAACGAGTTTTATTGCAAAGTAATTGAACCATGCATCTAACATGCTAAAGTTCTCATGACCATTTACTTTTCCCTTAAACTTTTTATGTATATATATCAAACTTTTGCAATTTCTACATGTTCAACCTGTACAGGAAAAACTGCGGAAGTTTATATCATGCAAAAATTTATTGGTTTACAGTACATACTAGAATAATCTTCAGGTGGTACATGTCAACATTCAATTAAAACAAAGAATTAATACATCCTTGTATAAACTGAATCTTAATATTGTTACATTTGTATGTTTATAGAATATTACCTTGTATCCCCTGTTATATTTTTAGAATATTACCTTGTATCCCCTGTTATATTTTTAGAATATTACCTTGTATCCCCTGTTATATTTTCAGAATATTACCTTGTATTCCCTGTTACATTTTCAGAATATTACCTTGTATCCCCTGTTACATTTTCAGAACATTACCTTGTATCCCCTGTTATATTTTAAGAATATTACCTTGTATCCCCTGTTATATTTTCAGAATATTACCTTGTATCCCCTGTTATATTTTCAGAATATTACCTTGTATCCCCTGTTACATTTTCAGAATATTACCTTGTATCCCCTGTTATATTTTTAGAATATTACCTTGTATCCCCTGTTATATTTTCAGAATATTACCTTGTATCCCCTGTTATATTTTCAGAATATTACCTTGTATTCCCTGTTATATTTTAAGAATATTACCTTGTATCCCCTGCTATATTTTAAGAATATTACCTTGTATCCCCTGTTATATTTTCAGAATATTACCTTGTATCCCCTGTTATATTTTCAGAATATTACCTTGTATCCCCTGTTATATTTTTAGAATATTACCTTGTATCCCCTGTTATATTTTAAGAATATTACCTTGTATCCCCTGTTACATTTTTAGAATATTACCTTGTATCCCCTGTTATATTTTAAGAATATTACCTTGTATCCCCTGTTATATTTTTAGAATATTACCTTGTATCCCCTGTTATATTTTCAGAATATTACCTTGTATCCCCTGTTATATTTTCAGAATATTACCTTGTATCCCCTGTTATATTTTCAGAATATTACCTTGTATCCCCTGTTATATTTTCAGAATATTACCTTGTATCCCCTGTTATATTTTCAGAATATTACCTTGTATCCCCTGTTATATTTTCAGAATATTACCTTGTATCCCCTGTTATATTTTCAGAATATTACCTTGTATTCCCTGTTATATTTTTAGAATATTACCTTGTATCCCCTGTTATATTTTAAGAATATTACCTTGTATCCCCTGTTATATTTTAAGAATATTACCTTGTATCCCCTGTTATATTTTTAGAATATTACCTTGTATCCCCTGTTATATTTTAAGAATATTACCTTGTATCCCCTGTTATATTTTAAGAATATTACCTTGTATCCCCTGTTATATTTTTAGAATATTACCTTGTATCCCCTTCGGCTTTGGCTATTCTACCAAAGATATGAGCAAATGAGTTTGGTATGATTCCCCTGAGTTCTGGGACGGCTCGTACTCCTTCCATTGTGAATGTCTTCCCTGTACCTGTCTGTCCGTAGGCAAATATGGTACCTGTATAGAAAATAATCACCTGAAATACTTTTCTTATTTCATCATGTTCATATGCTCACATATGATTCAAATGCTTTACTGGTCATATTCTTTAATTTCAAAACATTTTTTTATAAATAATTATCAAAATATTGAAAAAATAGGAACATTTTTTATTGCTGTATACACAGGTATTTGATTACTTACTTATATTGTTTTTGTGAAAAGTATGGGCCTGTCTGGCAATAGCAAAAGGTGGGGCCACATTTATCACAAAATAGATACAAACAAGTCATCAAAAACCTGTGCTGTACATTTATACATATATTGAATCATAAATGTTGTATGTCAATGCCCTTCTGGGGACCTAATTTGGAAATAAATATATCTTATCTTATCTTATCTTATCTTATACATAATACAAATGCTTTATACACAAGAATTGCATTCTTTATACTATATTTCTTTATATTAAAATGTCTTTGTATTTTTGTTTGTTTTTTATAAACAAGTACATTGTATTTTCATGGCTATCTATTCAGATATATTTATAAGTGCTTTGTATTTGCCCCAATTGAGCCTACTCTAATCACTCTTCAAAGAGGTCTTTAAGGTCATTGAGAATTGCTCTTTACATACACATGACACAACAAGAGAGAGTTGGAAAATTGCTTCATGAGACCCTCCCCTCTTAGGAGGATAGAACCATGAACCTTAATTAGTGTTAGTAACCCAATACTTTATCCACTACACCACTCTTTAGCATCTTACCATTGTAACCTTCCAGTACAAAGTCAACAATAGGTCTAGCTGCTTGGTTATATAGGTCTACTTGTTTAGAGTTAGGTCCAAACACTATATCAAATGTAAATCTTTTGGGAGGTTCACCATGGGATCCATTTGGGTTAGTTACTTCTATACTACCACGTACCTCATCAACCTGAATAAAATTGCATGAAAATTAACTGAAGACTTAACTTAACAGCCTAAAGCAGCTGTATATCAAAAGTTATTACTAATTACAAGTTTAAAGAAATACCCCTGCAGCCTCCACATAGTCCTTGATCAAAATAAAATTTTGTGTTTACTTTGGTTTTACTTTTCAGGACATTTTATGCATTAACATAAATAGAGCAAACCTGATACTTATTAGACCTTAGTTTACAGAGTTTTTGAAGCTTGAAAATGGGGCAAGACAACATGATATCAATATATTTTGTACATGTTCACTATGTAACTCAAGATTTTTTTTTTGGCACATCTTTTTCTTTTAATTTTCTTACATGTGTTTTTAATTAAATGACATTTTTTTAAGAAATAATATTCAACCCTTGAAGATAGTTTTGCTTTTATTGTAAGGTTGCAATAAATGAGAAAAATTACCCTAGTATATTTCAAAGATTTTAAGTAAAATAGAGTATCATCATGATCATATGTTAAAATATTCATTGATATTGGGCATTCATTCACCATGTTCATGTTTCGGATCAAAATACACTTTAACACTCACCTTGACACATTGTACACAACCTTGAGTTACTTCATTTTCGTTCAGTGGTCGACATCTGACACACACTCTTACATTGTCATCTTGTTTTTCCTGAAAAAGAAATATATATATATAAAAAAATGAAAGAACAAAAACTAAAGAACAAATTAATCTGATGTGTTTGTGTTTATTTAACAAATATCTATTATTTTTTCATACAGCAAATGTCTACCTTCTTATTGCACATGTTTCATTGTATATCCAATTCACTTCACTAGTAACAAAATCTATTTCAGAGTTGTTTTTGTTACATATATTAAACTCGTTTTCAATTAAATCTTTACAGATGTATAAAACTTTTCAGTTTTCAGTATATGTAACAGAGGGTAAAATATTGTAACCTATAAAAATGTTGTTTAATTTAATTGTTCATTATAGACCAATCATGAGTTCATCCATTCAGGAAAATTCTGTATGATAGAATGTTGAAATGTCAAAGGTCAACTGCGGTAAAATCTGAATACAGAACATTGGAACCAATGACCAAATTTGTTTAAAGAAAAAAAAGAGAAAATTGAATTAAAAGTCTTGTTCATTAATTTGTCATGGTTAAAAAAATATCAGAACAAACATTTCCAGGGACAGGTTTCGCTATTACCATGATTACATTCATCAGAGAGTAGGTACAAGTTTTCCAGTAAAATCAGGGTAAAATGGTTGCTAAATCTAAAATTTTCATGATAACTGGATATGGGAATGTAGCAAGCAGAGCCTCTGAGGGATACGCGTCCTCACATGCTGAGACAGGGAGAAACCAGCTATAAAGAAACATCTATCATGTCTATGTGTCTGAACATGTCAATTCTAAATTATAGACTTCAACAGTTTATAATTAATGATGCACTTGTTTCATTTAACAAATATTTCATATGCGAGCAAAGCCAAGCTCACTATAACAGGGCTGTCAAGTTTTTTAAGGGCTGCATTGCGTGATATTTGACAAAAAATTGAAAGATCAAAGGAAAAAAAATGAAAGATCAAAGAAATTACAGGTAGTCGATAAATTACCGAATAGATGTGTGAGTCTCACACGAGTTGCATGACACTTGACAGGTCTGCTGTAATAATGTACATAGTCTGCCAAATTGCACAAGACCCAAAAGATTATCCTTCAAATAATTTCTTTCTCGGTAAGAATTTTCAGAAATTTGAAAAAAATAAGATCTGCACATACGCAGAAAAATGGTGTGAACTACAATCACATCTTCCCTAAAATTATCTCACCCCATCAACCTGTGGAATAGATTTATTTTGTAATCTTCAAAAGCTTTCACATGTTTTAGGGGCCATTTAGGGCAATGCCATCTCATGTAATATGCGAGAGTTACTAAGTGAGCTCTTTAATGTAGAAAGTATGCCAAATTGCACGAGACTCAAAATACTATGGAAGAAAAATCGTTCTGTCACCGGAAACATTCGATTTTCGGAAGTTTTCGAAAATGTCTGCGCGTGCTGAAAAATTGTGGGAAATAGGATAGGGGGGATAGGATAGGATCATCTGTGGACGCTGGCTCCTAGAACCACTATGTCCACCTCCTCTTCTAATTGACTATTTATTGTTGTTTCGTCACTTCCGGACTTTTGTCGAGTTCTCTTGTTTAAGTCGATGTCTGCCTCATGGTTGTACTTTATCTCTTGATCTTCCAAAATAGTAATACATCGTCCCAAATAATCTCGTCCCAGGTATTTTTCCAAATTATCAATGGATAGATCATATTTTTGTAACTATGCGAGCTTTTAAGGCAATGTATTTCTCATATTATTTTAATGAAACAAGTGTCTGTGATTTGAACTTTATTTAAAATAAATAAATAATATCATTTATTTGGCTCTGATTTTTGGTACATGGTAACATCTATTTTTAAAGCAACAACAAATCATTCACCATACACTTTTCTAAATGTTACATATGTTTTAAGATCTTACTGGCATTTCAACTTTTCATTTACAGAGGATATTCAAAAATCTCATGTAGTCATTTCATCTGTCAGAAAAATGTTGATTACATTTGGGTCGAATAAAATAAATCCATTTGATTGGTTAAAATTGAAGTATTTTTGTAATATTTTTGGACTTTATGAAAAGAACCGACGTGGTCCGAAAGAAGAACTAGAAACTGGTTTACTTTCAAAAGCCTACAAATATCGCTAAAAGTGATAGGTCGGATAGGTTCAGCAAACAAAGATGTCTGCGCCCATGGTTTCAAATGTTTTGTAATTCAAAGACGTTATACTTTTAAGTTAAATACACTCCTTTAACTGTTTGATTGTAAGATTTTTAGATTTCATATCAACGCATACAAAATGACAAAAGCTTTGGAACCTGTCATTCGTACTTTTCTGAAATAATATGAGGCAGGTTAAACCTGTTACGCTCCCGAAGTTTCAATTAATTTAATTTTTTTGGTTCGAAAATAAAAACAAACTAGCTTTTCTTGTGGGTTACGTGAGCGTTTAATGGCGTCTAAAATTTTCAAAGATAAAAACGTTAAAAAGATGCCGAAATATCGGGAAAACAAGCGCGTGCTAAACCGGACGTTGAAGGAAAATTCAGCCCATAGTACAACTAAGATATTGACATTTCTACCATTAACGCTCCCGAAGTAATATGAGGCAGGTAGAATCTGTTACGCTCCCGAGGTTTCAATTAATTTAATTTTTTTTGGTCCGAAAATAAAAACAAACTAGCTTTTCTTGTGGGTTAAGTGAGCGTTTAATGACGTCTAAAATTTTCAAAGATAAAAACGTTAAAAAGACGCTGAAAGTTCGGGAAAACAAGCGCATGCTATACCAGTCAGGGGCATTACTTAAATCAGTGATTTTTAAATCACTTATTCAAGTATCATTTCAAAATGCTAAAGATTTTTCCAAAAATCTAAATTTATAAAAGAACAGTTTAGAAAAATTTATATTAATTAATAAATATTGAAAAAAGATTTAGTAAGCTTCTTTAAAATAACAAAATTATAGATTTTGCTGCCACCTGTTATCAGTATTTCCCCAAAATATGTGATTTTCTGATAAAAGAAAGACCAAATGTAACAACCCATTACTTTACTTTCTGAATTTTCCCAGCTGTGGCAATAATTTTCCCATTAACTTCAATATCTTAAGTTTCTGATTATGTAATTAATTACCCATGTTCGCGATCAAAATCTTCATGTTCGCGATGCCTGAAGATAGCAGGGGTTACCTAACAAAATGTTACTTAAAAAGGTGATTTTTTAAAGGTAAAAATTAATATGATACTTAAACAAGTGATTTGGAGGGTAATTATCCAAAATTCAGTTCAGGGTCATGTCCTGCCATGACTGGACATTCCATTATCTAGACAGGGGTGTGTTCTATCTTTAATTATACAATAAGACTCAGACTTCTCTTCATAACATTTAAAATGAAGAGATTATAATAAAATCACTGATATAAGTAGTTCATTTGTAATACTCGAACAAGTGATTTTAAAAGAGAGGTAACTCTAGCTTTGAAAGGAAAATAACTTAATGATACTTAAACAAGTGATTAAAAAATCACTAATTTAAGTGAGGCCCCTGACTGTATACCGGACGTTGAAAGAAAATTCAGCTCATAGTACAACTAAAATATTGACATTTCTACCATTATAGCTCCCTTCGGGAGCGTAATATGATGCAGGTTAAACCTGTGACACTCCCGAAGTTTGAACGTATCCTTAAATATTATACAAACTAAAATAAGTTTTCGAATGTTTATTGGGCAATTGATTGAAACAAGATCTTATTCGAAAATAAAAACAAACTAGCTTTTCTTGTGAGTCACATATGCGCTTGATGATTGACGTTCGAAATTTTCAAAGCAAAAAGCGTCATTTGAAAGTTCAGGAAAACAAGCGTGATTTACCATACGTTGAAGGAAAATTCAGCCCATAGTACATGTACAACTAAAATATTGTCATTCCTACCATTATCGCTCCCTTCAGGCACGTATTAAATAAATCTTAATTACTTTATCACAGGGCCCGTCATACATGTCATAAGGCATAATATTAGGCAGGTTAAACCTGTGACGCTCCCTAATTTTAAATATTTCTATCATGTCTATATATATTTTATAAGCAAAAATAAATATTTTTGTGATATGAATTGAAATAAAATATATTTGTAAATAAAAACAAACTAGCTTTTCTTGTGGGTCACATGTGTGCTTAATCATGTTGATGGTATTACAAAATTGCAAAGTAAGACCTACCATTACCATGATTACAAAACATGCAAAACAAAGGTAGAAACAAAACTACTGAACTTGAATGATCAATCTCATCATGCTCATAGTCCAGAGAAAATGACAAAAACGAATCAGTCATACCGGAGAATTGGTTGATCGCAATTGTCCTGACTTGGTACAGGCATTTCAAACGAAATGGTGGGTTAAACCAGGTTTTATGGCGCCAAACCTCCCTCTTCCATTGTGATCTTAATATCCGGTAATGACAATAGAACACAACATAGTTGTGAGACACAATAGGGATATTGAGGTGATCATCTCAGTACAGCAGACCAGTCAAACACTAATTAAAACAATTAACCACCATATCTTTTAACTCAATTTTGAACTTTTCTACTAGTGGCTGATAACGAAGAAAGAATTTTTTTAGGGATCGTATGAGACATATTTTCTTATAGCCCTGCTCCAAAAGTCGGTCACAAAGAAAATGGTGTCTGGTAAAAAAATCTGTGAAATGTGTGCAAGCTCTGGCATATCCAATAAGTTGTGTAATGTAAACACCGTATGCAGGGGAAGTAGGTATATTGCTCTGTAGATTTGGAAAATTAATAATTTGAAAATTAAAATTGCCTCGTTTATCGTAAATTTTTGTACTGAGATGACCACCTGGGTCAAATTCGAGGTGCAAATCCAAGAAAGACGTGAAGCTGATAACTTGAATAATTTAGACGATATTATTTCACTCCCTGCTGTAGTCATTACATTATTTGTCTGCCTCAGTATAGTATATGAAGATGAAGCTACTCCAACAAAAGATTTCAATACACAATACATGTAAATGTTATATAAGTTGTAGATTTTTTATTGCTCAAATCACATGAATCAATGGTCTCCTTTAAGTAGAAGAAATGAGAAGCTACACATGTATAATGATATTATAAATTTAAATTGCATCATTTTCCAATTTTTTACAATTCAGCAATAAAACATGATAAACCCAGGCTTCTCATTATGCGTTTTAATTTCCTGAAAGTGATGGTTTTTCAAATCATTGTTTATTATATTACGCAAGAAATCTGATACTATGATTTCAAACAAAATGATTGTATTGCGAAAATTGAAAATAATCTGGATAGAAAACAAGCAATTTCTAAGGAGCTATCACACAAGTGTTTGGCCTTATTAGATGTAAGGCTGATTACAATCCAATTCAAAATTTTCTTTGCTATTCTCCCATTAGACATGTAAGAAACAACAGCAGGGTAGGAAATTCACTGAAAAAGTTACAAGCCCTGAATTGAAATTCTACCTGTTTTTGCTGTATAGCCAGTCAAATTTTCATGAATTTTAGCCAGCTGTGCCAAAAAGTTACCAGTCTCGGGCTGGCGGGCAGGCTGTTATTTCCAACTCTGACAACAGTGACCAAAAAAGAATGGGTCTCTCTGGCCATTTTACCTTAATTCCTTCTACTAAAAAAAGTAAATGTTTGTTTTGATTCCATGTGCAATAATCTTGCAAAAATATATGTAGAAGATGTTACAATTTTCAAAAGTATATTAATAATTGTCTTGGATTTTTTGCAGTTAGATGGAGTTTGAAGAAAAGAAAAAGCCAGGAAGATCCTGTGACAGCCTGAGGAATCAGTTATTAGATTGTCTTGTGTATAGTGATTGTGTACAAAAAGTAAATTAGTAATAAGGGACAGACCATTTAACTTGAAAGGGGTGGGGGTCTTGACTTTTCTAAAAACAAAAATTAAAAGTGCATATGATTTTTTATGAAAATAATATTTTGGCAGCAGAGAGTAAGAAAAAAATATTCTGAAGATGGATTTCTGCTTTATAAAATGATGCCAATGATGAAAAAAAATATTCTGTCAAGATTACATGGATGAATTAAAAAAACAACAAAAAACCCTGGCCTCCCCCTTCAAGTTAAATGGTCGGTCCCTAACAATAGAAAATAAAGAGATGTGGAATAAGTGTACGCGACACAGCCCACAATTAAACAGCAATTTAGAAAAACCACAATGGACAACCGCCAGCAGCCTTCAACGAGGCCATTTAGCACTGCTCGCGGTTCTGCAATTGGCCCATGGTCTAAATAAGATGCATATAATTCAAATCCAGCCCTGAAATAGTCACAGATAGGATAGACCCCCTTCTTAAACTTCTTAAAGCTTTTAGGGTGCTTCTCAGTTGTTGTGGTCACTATAATTTTAAGGAAGACTTCATGTGCTCATAGACATTCTCAAGATGAGTACATTTGTTGGTTTGTCATAGTTAGAGTGTTTAAATTGTTGTCTTTTACCAAAGATCTAGTCACTAAATTGATCGCTGGCAATCAGAAGGATATGCTATTTGATTTGAGATCACTCTTATTTTGACTTGAGTTCTCATTGCAGTAAGTTATTTTGGTTTTTATTATGTTGCAGGATTGGTTTTTGTTGATCTTTTATTTTGTGTCTATTGATTTAGTCACAGCCTTTTCTGACTAATGACATTTTAATGCCCCATTGGTACTCTATTGCTACTGTCTGTAATCTACTCTTACCTTTGAAACAACCGATATACCTAATGTCAACTTTAATTTGTAGTATTCAGTTTTTGAATTCTGGTTGAAAAACGACAAAAAAAACTTTATGTTCTTTCATGAATAATTTCTAGAAAATACCAGCTGATCATTCACAATTGATACATTTGATTGCCCTGTCTACAAAAGTATAGGGGCATAAACATGTAGTGGCCGCAGTCTGTCAGTTTCTTCCAAATCAGGTTTATATTCAAATTTGTTACCATAAATGAGTTTTGTATCATGAAACTCTATTTAATGTACATTAGGATATAAGCAAAAAAAAAAATCATCATTAAATTATTCCTTAGAATTCAACTTTATGGTACAGTGATTATGTAAATTTTGTCCAGATTGACCAATTCAGCTTTGAGCTCTTAACTACGAAATTTTATCCACACCAAATAATTGATTATACAGTATTTTTTACTCATTCATTTTGTGAATGTGAAAAGCCTAAAATCTCTCTTTTAATTTAGAGACTGAAATCTCATTTCAGCAAACAATGTCTCTGATATAAAACATGATAAAATTTATATCAGAACAGAAAAAATACATGTTTTTATCTTTCCATACAGCCATTTGATCAAAGTATGCAATAAGCTTCTATCTTTATATTGTTGTTTTTCCAGGACAGGATGACACCAAAACAATGTCTACAGTCTGGCCCTCAAAATAAAAATGTCCCTATGGAATGCCATGACCTCAGGATTGCATTTTATCAGTGTAAAAGATCAATAGTAAGTACATTTTTATACAAGGCACATTATCAATAGTCTACAATGGGGAGTTTGAGTCAATAAGATGATAATAAGATGTAAAATTAGTCATGCAAGTGTATGCAACACAACCTATTAAAACAACCGTTCCGCTATAATCTTAAACAAAGCACAAAAATAACACACTGTAAAAAGCAAATGAGTAACAGTTCAATTACAGGTCCGACAGGTGAGACACACTTTAGTGTTCCCGTTTTTGCCCTATAGAATGAAAACTTTTGCAAACAGGGAAAAGCTTTTGCATGTGTAAACTTTTGTCTCATTAAGCTCTACAAAAGTCTTCATTGGAAAAAAGTTGTCAGATGACCCCATTTAGGAGTTACAGCCCTTGAAAGGTGAAAAATATTGTTTTTATACCTCCTGCTAAAAAATAGGGGATATAAAACCAATATTTCATGTGTTGGGGGTATATAGTGATAGGAGTGGCTGTCCGTCCTTATTCCATTTATACATATTAAGGTTCCAATCTCTTTTCTGCAACTCCTTAATTCCTTGATGGATGTGGGGCCATCCACATTTGGCCATTTTTTAATTGCAGAGCTGAATTAAATCCACTACTTTATTATATTTGTCATGCAGTTTAAATTTTGATTAACTATACAACCAACTGCCTGAGGTGTTAACTTTCATAGCAGGGCCCATCTCATGATATCTTGTTTATAGCTAAATAATCATCTTGATTAGTGCTCTTTTTTTATTGTAATTTCTTATTCTCTAGAATTTTAGCCTGAGAAACATTTTGTAACCAAGGTTTTTGTTTCTGCTTATAGATTGACATGCGATCCAGATTTCGTGGTGTGAAAGAATAGCATTGTCCATACCTGTGAAGATTTTAAACAAGAAGTGTTACAGATGATCACTGTGCTGATTTTTATTGTACTTCAGTGTGGGGCATGTGTACATGTATGAGTGTGGCATTGAATGTAATAGTTGTTAATAGAAATTGAAATGGTCAGTGCATGGAGTGTGACATTAAAGATAAATAATTGTAATATATAAAAAAATAAAATATAAAATTAAACATTTAAGACCAAATATGATTTACATATATTCAGTTTCATTTGTTGATTACTTTTCAACAGAATTAATTACAATTTACTTGGAAAGTATATGTATGCATCAGATATTTCATATACAGACACTTAGGGTTAGGCTTTACACAACCTGACCCAATTTACATGTTGTTCTGTGAACTTAGGTCTTTATTCACATGTGACCTTAACTTCAAATGCATGCTTCAACGAATCTGTGCCATATCACTTCGACCTCATGTTTACATTTTCATGACTTAGGAAATGTGTTCAGTCACTTTTTCAATAACTATGATATCAAGATCCATTATATTATGTCCAAAGATTCTTCTTCGTGGTTAGATTTCAATCTGTCACCTGTCAAATGACCATGACCTTAATGTCCTTATCTCAAAAACTAAACACCTATATGGATCATAATCGGTTTCTTATTTTGTGCTGATCGGCAAGACCTTTGAAATGCCAACACATAAGTCACCCAAAAATTAAATTGACTCACTTATAGTGTGCTTAACAGTCATGACCACGATGACAGTATACAATTTTAAGTTTTTGAATATCTTTTATGATTTCAAGAGTCATTGATGGGATTTCTTTGAAACTGCACATGTCATTTAAAGGCCCGTCATTTACCAAAAATGCACAAATGGTGACTGCAAACCAAACAATGAAGCTGAAGTTTCTAAAATAGAACAGGGGGTCAGACTACAGGAAAAATATAGGAAATAGAGAAATCTGTGCAACCTTCCTTCTTCAGCCTCACATGCTCTTCCCATGTGTCCAATTTTGTCAAAGTTGTCAGATGACTTCCTGATGGGTTTATGACCGTTTAAAGGTGAAAAAATAGCATGTTTTTCATGGGTTAGACCAATGATTTATTGAATGAAAACAACTGCAGTTTGCTTAAACCTTCAGCTCAACATGCTAATTGAGCTCTACATAAGTCTCCATATGAATTTGGTCGAAGTAGTCTTATTAACTTTATCAGGGTTATTGCTCTTGTAAGGGGGAAATCTCAGTTTTGGGGGTATTTTTGGCCTATAGAATCAAACCTATTACAGATATAGAAGAGCTTTACAAAGTTGACTTACAGATTTAAGGATGCTCGCTGGTCTTGTTTTGGTATTTCTGTCATTTTTTCGGAATCCTCTGGATTTTACCATCAAATTAGGGTTATTTTTTTTGCCCACGAACCCCATATTTTCTTGTCATTAATGTATTAAATATATCATAAAGAGATTATAGACAAAGTTTTAACAAATCCTATTTATTCTGTCATGGGTTTTTACAGCTTGATAGTGCTAATGCTAAACCTATGAAAAAGTCAGAGAAAACCTTTTCCCGCCAAAACTTAAACGTCAATTATCTTGAAAAAGAGGTCACGAACCTATCAAAATTTTTTGCTTATCTAATACCTTTTACTATTATCTTTTCATTTAAGGCATCAAATTTGAAACCTATTTATTTTCAATAATAGTAGCGAACATCCTTAAGTGGTAATAGATAGAGAAAAGCTCTTGCTTGCTTCCATGTTTAGTTAAATGAGTTCCATGCATAGATTGAAGTTGTATATGATGATCCCTTATATGACTTCTTCACCTAAAATGCCAAACAACTCTGCAAGTTAACAAAGTGTTTATACTTGATATATTCATAGATGTATATATTTGGAGGATTGGTGCCATAAAACCTGGTTTTACCCATCATTTCTTTTGAAATGCCTGTACCATGTCATGACCATTGCAAGTGTATTGCATTGCATTTTAATGCCGCCACTATATGATGCGTCCGTCGTGGTTCCGTTAACAATTTTACAAATATCGACCCCTGAAACCATTGCACCAAATATGACATGTTGACAACACAAACGATGTTCATTTAGAAATGATTCGATGAGAAAACATGGCCGTTGTTACTAAAAATATAACCGTGTATAATCGCTAAAAATGGCTCTCAACTCAGCATCTTTAACATGTATAAAAAAAGAAGAAAAAAAAAACAAAAGATCTTAGGCTCTTTAGTCAAAACCTCTACAAAAGTCTCCATTTTGTCGAAGTTGTCAAATGACCGCTTATAATTATAGGGGCTATCATGACCCTTTAAAGGTAAAAAAGACAGATTTTTGTCCAGATTCCACAGGGGCCTGCTCCCAGCCTTTTGGGTCGAGAGTCAAAGAGCCACCAGCTAGAAAAATCCCGGCCTTTTGGGTTGAGCAGGCCCCTGTGCTGATTCCAACAGAGTCCGGGGAGGGGATATCACGTTTGGTTCGTTAGTTCGTTCGTACTTGCAGAATGGATTTTGCTTTGCTAAACAATATAGAAGTATACGATATTGAGATGTGGAATAAGTGTACGCGACACAACAAACATAAACAAACAGCAATTCAAAAAATCACAACAGAAAACAGCACGCAGTCTTCAACATGACCATAGGTCACTGCTTACCGTCTTGCATTGGCCCAAGACTTATAATCCAATACAAAAGTATCAAAACCAATCCCTAAATGTGGCGGGGTTAAACTAGTTTTTTGGATCCAACCTTCCCCCTATTGATAAGCTTGCACAAAGCAACATATATAACACACTGTAAAACTCAATCGACAAAAGTTCAATTCAACAAGAGAGAACCTAAGACAAAATACTGTACGAAAACAACAAGACAAGGATCGAGGAACTCTCTTGAGAACACTCGAAGTTACTGACAACTAGCTAAGAAACATTTATCGATTGATGTAAAAGAATCAAATACATCAGTTCTAAATCCGACACCCTACGTCAAAACAATGAATGATTAAGAGTTGTATCACCATACAGAACCGACATACTTGATCGCTGTGGTGCTTATAAATAATACAGTGGATACAAAGTGAAAATTTAACGTTTTAAAGTTACTATCAAGCTATCAATATTTCTGCCAAAACATACCAAATGCAAAGATTTTACTAAAACATTGAATTCGTATCCTTTTTTCAAAAGGTTTTTAAGCCAGTTTTTTATTTCCATAAGGTTGTTTTTGAATTTTTGTGCTTTATAAACTACATTGCTATAAAAGTCAGGATGAGATCAGAAATCTACGTGTACAATCAAATTTTTCGATGAGATGTCCATATTTATGTGCAAATTTTGTAAAAGATTTGACTAATTTGTGGTAACGGTAACCTTGTTTTAGCAATTTTTCTGTAATAAAACGGTTTATATCATTAAAATCAGACACATCACTGCAAATGCGAGCATACCTGACTAATTGTGAAATGTATACCCCGTAAGCTGGAGCTAATGGTACGTCTCCTTCAAGAAACGGAAAATTAACTATTGGGAATGAAAAGTCATCCCGTTTATCATATACTTTAGTGTGTAATCTACCATTGATAATGCTTAAGTCCAAATCTAGAAATGGACATCTACTGTCGGTTGAGTTTGCTTTATTTAGGGTTAATTCTTTAGGACATATATCTTCCGTGTGGATGACTCAGGTTAAAGTTTTGGTTAAGGTCCATATCTCAGCAATTGCAAGTGATAGAGAGATGATATGTGGTTAGCGGGTACATCTTGAATAGTAACCAGCATCCGTACCAAAATTAGGTTTTCCACATGAATGAGTCGGGTCTCGGCAATGTAATATAAAGGTAATAACAAAATTACCGAACTTGAGAATCAATCTCAAATGTCCATAAAAAACGACAAAACAAGGAAAACATACCGGAAAAATTGAAGATCGCAATCCCATTTTGGTCCTGACTTGGTAAGGCAATTTCAAAAGAATTGGTGGGTTAAACCAGGTTTTAAGGCGCGCTAAATGCGATCTTTGGATCCGGTAGTTACACACAAACAACAGGTTTTGTGATAGATATGACGATATTTGGTGAGTGGGTCCATATCTCAGCAACTGCAAGTGATAGAGGGATGATATTTGGTAATCGGGTGTATCTTGAATAGTAACCAGCATCCGTACCAAAATTAGGTAACTTTGACATACATTTTCCGCACGAATGGCTCAGGTTGGTATCAGGACATTTCGGCACCTACCTGTTTAGACACAATAGAATTGCAAAAATATTTTAATGAAAAAAAATTACAATCAAAAATAGATCATAAACACTTGACCTAAATTATTCACATGCATAGCTCGGGTTAGAGTTTTTCGTTAAGGTCCATATATCAGCAACCACAAGAGATGATAGTGGGTCAAGGGTACATCTTGGATTGTTATCATCATCTGTACCAAATAAGATCACATTGACCTACATTTTCTGTATGAACGACTCGGTTTAAAGTTTTGGTAAAGATCCATATCTCTGCAGCTGCAAGTGATACAGGAATGATCATAATTTGATAAATGGGATTATTGGGGATTGTATAATTTAAGATCTGTTCCATATTTAGGTCACCTAGACTTACATTTGAGTGTAACGGGATTAGCTGTCGCGTGTGACTGCTCCGTTTCTTTATTTACGTTTTGCCCTATAGAATGAAAAATATCGCAAATAGAGAAAGCTGTTGCTTGCCTAAAACTCCAGCCTTAGCTCTACAAAAGTCTCCATTGGGTCGAAGTCGTAAGATGACCCAATGTAGGGATTTTGGCTCTTTTAAGGTAAAAAATAGCGTTTTTTCCCTGTTTTTGTTCTATGAAAACTATAATTGTAGATAGAAAAAAGTTGTTACTTTCTTAAACTATCAAACTTGTTAATCTTACATAAGTCTCTATTTGATTAAACATTGTCAGATGACCCCATATATAATTCGAAGAGACCTTATGGCCCTAAGGACCAGGTGAGCGATTTAGGGTCATTGGGGTCTCTTTATCCTATATATCCTTGCCTTTTTGTGGAGGTTTTTTTTTCTTGGACATATATAGGAGATTGATCACCAAAGTTCGGTACTCTTTTGTTGAAACCTTTATAAAAGTTTATTACTGTCCAAATTACGAACAATATAAAACATACGCCTAAATGAAATACTGAATATTACATGCACATGCTGTAAAAACGCGGGACATCTATATCATCCTGAGGGCCATCAGCCCGAGGGGTGATCCCATATTGGTCGAAGGTTTATACAGCATGTTGTGTGTATTTACTTTTATGTTTATTTGTGATAGGGGTGCGATATAGGTCATTCGCTATAGGTAATTGCAATTTGTCTTATAAATCATATTTAAAAAGACCATATAATTACTTAAAACAATCACAACGGGGAAACAGTAAGAAGCACAAAAAGTCTATTCTTAATAAATGTTCTGCATACATCATCTATATTATAATATATATTATAATATATATTTGGAGAATTGAGTGAACCCATCAAGTTCCATGTCATGACCATTGCGATCTTCAATTTTTCCGGTATGTCTTCGTCTTGCCTTTTTTTCTTAATTGGACATATGAGATTGATTACCCAAGTTCGGTAGTTTGTTGTTAAGTTGTTAAGTCTCCCAAACTTTGCGTTTCTTACTATTATTTTTATTCTTCGTCTTCTTTCTCGCGCCGCCAACTTTGTCCGTTATACTTAATTTATACTTTAAACATGACGGATTTCGTTAAAATTTTGCCCAATGGCATAACAATTTGGACTGTGGGTCCTAACAATTTTTATGTGTAGGGACCCCAAGGGACAGTGCCACGTCACTCCAAATATCTTAAAATTTCATATTAGTCGAAAATAGTTTACATCCCTACCCTATGATCATAAAATAGTATACACTTGGACAAAAGTGGTCATGAGACTCTATACTTTATAAAATGTCTTCATTGTGCACGAGTCTCTACTTTGGCGAACAGCAGATACCTTAAAGTTAGTGAACTTCTTTTAAAATCGCTATTTTTTTTTTACATATTTAGCCTCTTTTTCGGTAGAAAATGACGAATATGATATGATGTTTGCCGCATATTCTGACCAAACATTGCCAAAGTCATTTTAAGGTTAAAATATTCAATTTTAAGTAATGAATTAAAATAAACAAATGGCTGAATAGAATTGTCATCACCCAACTTCGGATTTAATCAAGAAACTAAAAAAGACTGGAAATGTGCAATTCATTAAACTAGGTGAAAGACTTAAAGGCACAATTAGGGGACATCATTTTTTTTCACAATATTTTACGATTTGAAAGATATCGAACTTGAAGTTTAAAAAAATGTAGGTCATTTTTACGCATTCGAGAACAAATTGATAAATACAGACAATTAAAGCTGCAAACTTTTTTCTGAATTGTTTCTTTGCAGTTTTGCCAATGTTTAAAAAAAGACACTTGTTGCTTTCATGACATCAACATGTTAAAACATCACCGGACATATAAGCCTTTTATCGCCATGAAGGGTTTTGATCAGATTTATTTGCTTCTGTACGAAAATAAGACGGACATTTTCAAAACAGCGACATTTTACCTTTTTTCAAAATAGCGATATGTCAAAATAGCGACAAAACATGCATCAAAACAGCGACAATCAGTATTAGTAGAAACAGCGTTATAAGTTGAATATTTACAGAAGGGAAAAGTAACCAAAAGAACAACTTTATGGGTTTTTCGAATTTAATATTTTGTATATCTTTTTATGGGTTTTGAGAATGATAACTTTTTATATTCTTTGCTACTTCTTGACAATAATATTCTAACCTCTCTTGCAAAGAGAAACATCTGTAATGAATAAACTTTTATATAAAAGATATACCAATTTATCACATGTTTGTATACATATTTACAGGTTTTTCACAGGTTGAGATCTGTAAGCCATAAGCTTAAGCTCTGTACCTATGTAATGGTTTTTAGAGAATAAAGATAACTAGTTGATAAGACACATGCATGACATGTAAGATCAAACATTTTGTACAATAGTTGACCTGAGATGATTCAATGGAGTCATCAATTGGGATGAAACTATGGAACGCCATAGCTGCCTTATGATGATGAGTTTCATTATATGATGATACTTCTTCATTATGTGATGGTACTTCTTCATTATGTGGTGATACTTTGTCATTATGTGATGGTACTTCTTCATTATGTGATGATACTTTGTCATTATGTGATGATACTTTGTCTTTATGAGATCAAAGTTTATTATTATGAACAGCGCTGAAAAAAATTGTCATTTCTTATTTTGTACAACAGTAGAAAATAAAGAGATGTGGAATAAGTGTACGCGACACAGCCCACAATTAAACGGCAATTTAGAAAAACCACAATGGACAACCGCCAGCAGCCTTCAACGAGGCCATTTGGCACTGCTCGCGGTTATGCAATTGGCCCATGGTCTAAATAAGATGCATATAATTCAAATCCAGCCCTGAAATAGTCACAGATAGACCCCCTTCTTAAACAAGGAACAGAAAACATCAAAAAGACAAGTACAAACGAAAGCTTTGTCAAGGATTCCTGGCTTAGGACAGGCACATGTAATATGTGGCGGGGTTAAACTAGTTTTTTGGGCCCAACCTTCCCCCTATCAATATTCCTAGACAAAGCACAAAAACTAAACACACAATAAAAATCAAATCGATCAAAGTCCAATTCTACTAGAGAGAACCTAAGACAAAAAACAAGAACAAACAAAAGGACGGTAAAGGAACTCTCTATAGAACACTCGCTGTTACTGACAGCTAGCTGAGAATCATCAATCGACTGATGTAAAAAAATCAAACGTATCGATTTTAAATCCGACACAACACTTCAAGCAATAATGATTTAGTGAAGTGTCATCACACAAAACCGACACGCTTGATCGCTATAATGCTTAAAAATGACAATAGTAAAAACGTTTATGGAAGTTTTAAAGCGAGTATTAAGTTTTCAATATTTCTGCCAAAAAACACTAAATTCAAAGATTTAACCAAGATATTCATTTCATATCCTTTCCGTAATAAATTTTGAAGCCAATTTTTCATTTCTATTGGATTGCTTTTAAATTTGTGAGCTTTATAAAAACATTACCATAAAATACAGGATGTGATATTCCTTTCACTATAAGAAAGTGACGTGTACAATTAAATTTTTCAATAAGAGATCGATACTTGTGGAAGAATTTAGAAAAAGATTTTACTAATTTGTGGTATCGATAACCTTGTTTTAATAATTTTTCAGTAATAAAACGGTTTTTATTATTAAAATCAGAAACACAACTGCAGATCCGAGCATATCTTACTAACTGTGAAATGTAAACCCCGTATGACGGCGCTAGTGGAACATCTCCTTCAAGAAAAGGAAAATTTATAATAGGGAAGGTAAAGTCGTCACGTTTATCATATACTTTGGTATGTAATTTTCCGTCAATAATACTTAAATCTAAATCTAAAAAAGGACATCTATCACCGGTGACGTTAGATTTGTTCAAGGTTAATTCAGAAGGATAGATATCTGTGATAAAATTAGAAAATGAAGGATTGTTGAGTGCAAGAATGTCATCTAAATATCTAAAAGTATAATTGAAAGTTTCGATTAGGTTCTGTTTGTTCGGGTCTTTTTGTAATTTAGCCATAAATTGTGATTCATAACAGTATAGGAAAAGGTCGGCTATAAGTGGCGCACAATTAGTACCCATAGGAATACCAATAATTTGGCGATAAATTTGTTTACCAAAACGTATGTAAATATTATCTAACAAATAATTTAGAGCAGTAATAGTTTCTGCATCAGTCCAGTTGATGTAACCCTTTTGAGTCTCGTTACTAAAAAATGATTTACTAAATGATTTTGAAACTCTAGAACAGATATAATCACTTTTAGATTTGTCAAAACACCATTTAACCAAATATTCAAATTTCTTTTTAATCAGATTATGTGGAAGGTTAGTATATAAAGTAGAAAAATCGTAACTATCAACGGTATGAAAAGTATTTTCAAAAGCACGAAGCTTGTCCAAAACATCAAGAGAATTTTTTACACTCCAAAAATAATTAATTCCACTGTTTTCGAATACCCTTTCACAGTATTGAATAATAAACTCCTTCATAGTAGTTAAAGTAAGTGATAGAACTTTGGAAATATGGGTTAAAGAACACTTAGGTAGTTTTTCTGTGTACCCCCCCCACCCCCCCCCAAAAAAAAATCGTTTCCAAAAGGTTGCTTTCCCGAATTTCAAATCAATAACCAATATATAATTTAATATATATCAAAACTTTGTGAACGACATTTTTGTTCTTTCATGCGGTTTTACTTAAAGATTCATTAACATGTTTTTTTTAGTTCTTTATTTTTAGCTCGGAATTTAAATCTATGTTTTAAACTGTTCGGGTTTTAGCGTCTTTCATTCAAAAATAACAGAAAAAATGTATGCAATCTATCACTAGAGGTCGCGTCTATCAACACTAGTTAAAAAAACAAAGTAATTAATCACTTAAGCAGAAAATGTTGTTTACAAAGTTTTGATATATAATAAATTATGTATTGGTTATGGATTTGGAATTCGAGAAACCGACCATTTGGAAAATATTTTTTTTTTTTGGGGGGGGGGGGATGGGGGATACACAGAAAAACTACGCGTCGAACAAAATATTTGTCATAAGAAAAGAATAATTATTTTAGCGCTGTTCATAATAATAAACTTTGATCTCATAAAGACAAAGTATCATCACATAATGACAAAGTATCATCACACAATGACAAAGTATCATCACATAATGACAAAGTACCATCACATAATGACAAAGTATCATCACATAATGAAGAAGTATCATCACATAATGAAACACATCATCATAAGGCAGCAATGGCGTTCCATATGAAACTGTTACTATTATTACTTATTATACGGGTCATTCTAAAAAAAATGTACATATTTCGAGGTAGGCAAACTTGAATATTAGAATTGCTCACAGAAAGTTTGTAATTTATTTATTGGTATCCTCTATCATTTCAGTAAACAAAACAAGCAAAGAGTAAAAACAAATCGAATATATTTTGAATTTTTTTTAGTCATTGTCCTTCAGGGTTGATTTGGCTGTCCTTGATGTTACCACATAAAAAAAACGTTGCAATGAAAGAAAGCTTTAATCGTTTATTTAAAAATTCATGCATAACTTGCCACATAGGGACAGAACAACTACTTTGCAAGCGTCAGAAATAAAGGTTAGCTAAAAAATTTGTTTTTAAGAGCATCATAAGACAATGATTTTAAACAGTTCAGCAAACAGTTCAAAACTAACTAACATATCAAATGCAATATATGACATTTCACTTCTTCATTGACATTATGACGAACAATAAGGTTAACTAGTTTCAGTTGCAAAAAATCATTGTTCAGAGGGTTATGTATTAGGCAACAATTGAGCAAATTAGACTGGTAACATCAAAGACAATGCGTAACATCACGGACAACTAAAAGCAATAAATAAAGACTTCTTGACAATAAGTGTTTATTTTAATGCAATAAATAACATGTTTAAGGGCAATATCTAATAAATTATGTAGATGGGCTATCTTTATCATTAAATATCGCATTTTATGACTGGTTAAACTTCACTTAATGTCCACAATGTTACCGGCTATTTGTCTCTGATGTTACCACTATTTTAGCAACAAATACAAGATTTTCCCCCCAAAGTATTGACACAATTGCGTTTCGATATCTTAAGCTGTTGTATTAAATTATTTGTGCCACTTTCTAACTAACAGAATGCAAAACCAGTGATTTGTTGTACCTTTACAAACATGTCCTGTATGTTACAAAAAATGTCTCAGCTGTTACTGTCAAAATGTCCCTCCTGTTACCGATTCTCAAGTTGAAATATTATACTTCAACCATGAACTCTGAGAAAGAAAATATATTTATAACACTCTATATGGCTAAAATCAGTGATTACAGTAATTTTAGCGTTTTTAAATCAGAAGCCATATACAAAGAAGACGGATTCAAGAATCTTTTACTTAATTTGTCTGTCCTGTTACACTTTTGAACAGTAACATTAGGGAACAGTAACATCAGGGAATTACGGGAACATTATTTGCTTAAATTATTAAATGATCGTGTCTCCATCATTCTTTTGGGTCTCAGATATGATTGGTCAAGATGTCAAATTTACCCATAGCAGCTACAACCACATACCTCTATAGTCTCTGAGATATCGCGGTAACATTATGGACAAGGAAAAAAATACGCCTCCAATTCAGCTTACATTCTTTACATTGTAATGAAGATATGTAATTTTTTCTCAAAAATGTAACTGTAACTTAGATAAATGGATGTGTTTGGATGTTTCTATGTCCTTATTTGTTGCCTGATAAGAATAAACGTACAATTTATTTTCAATTCTATCTACCAGTAACAGCAAAGACATTTTCAGAGGGGACATTTTTTGATTCGCTAGAAAAAAAAATTTCAATGATGTCTATCCCATTTTATTTTATAGATAAGACAGATAGATGGCCAAAGAAAACCCCATCATGATTTCCATAGTCTACTCGCACATTATCATATTTTTTATGAACTTTTAACATAAAAAATTACTCATAGGACAGACGATTTTGGTCAATTTTTGAGTTTCAAAATTGCGCTGTCATGTCATTTTTAAAGATAACGTTTATTTGTTTATGTCAGAGGTGCATCTTGGTGCATATTTTACGCAAGACAAATTGTTTAAACTCAATTATACGTGGAAATATTTTGACTGCCACGTAATAAGGACATTTTTTGAGAATGACGCATACATGAACGATATTTGAAATAACAAGCAGAAAACGTTCTTTCAGGAGTGGCCTGTTAACTGATCAAGATGAAGTGTCAGGCTTCGATGTATGAAAACTGTACTTAAAATAACTTATTAAAGTCTGAAGCCTTCTTTCTGATAGTTGAATTAAGAGTACTGAATATAATGACAGCCACAGGAATTGAGACCTTACTCATAAGGACATCAAAAGTGGACAAAATCTCGATAAAAGTGGTTTGGTTTTCCATTTCACAGGTGAAGTAGATGCTATTGAGAATTAACAGAGTCAACATCCTTCTAATACCTTCTTCTACTTGCTGTGGATGAAATTGTCGACGGAATTGGGTGTGTTTCTTGAAAGCGTAGATTAAATACACGGTACAAGAGATAATAATACAGAAAGGTACAAATGATCCTACAGAAATGTCTAGAACCTTCGGAAGAACTTCAAAATCCAAAGATCTGTCAGAGCCTGTGTTGAGAAAATTGTTTTTAAATCTACAAATTTTGGTTACCTCTTTAGTTTCTTTGTCGAAGATATAAAATGGTACTAGAGCCTTATGATTTTCCGAGTGCAGCACTAATACAACCGTTTTCCCCGCATTCAATACCATTATTATAACCAGATATATCGTTATGATTATTTTGTTTACAAATTTCCTAAAATTTGTAGGCCTGGCGACAATGACTTAATTATCTTTGAATAGCATGACCTACTTTTTACCAGACAGAAGTCCCGGTAAAAAAAAACAAACAAAAAAACACAGGACAATAGTTATTAGCTTTAACGAAATAATGACAGTACTGGTATTCAATAATTGGTGCCTTGGTGTTTAGAAAAATAACCAAATTAACACCATTGATCAATGCCCTGGAAAGGTCAATACAAGAAAACGCCATCAAAAAGCCGTACTTGTGTATGTTAGATGTGTAACCTTCAGACAGGAAAACATTGCTATCGTCAACAAACAGCAAATAACCATGACAACAGGATTTAAATATCGGAAATCAAGTTTTTGTGTTTCTGACATGAACATTTGCGGAGAGAAATTGGTCTGGTCTAGCACGAAGAAATCAAAAGCATGTAACTCGTGCGCTCTCTGGAGAAGATCATCGAAGTTTGATGGGTGGGTTATCTTTGAAAATCTGCAAAACAAGGATGTAGAAATTTGCTACTTTGAAGTTAAACCGTGATTCGTAGCTATATTTAATTGGCTACACGCATTTTAGGGTAGACCATCAAAATTGGCGAGTAGGGGTAGTAAGTACTCTGTATACTTGGAAATATTGAGACCAGAACTGGATGTTTTGTGACATTTTTCATACGTGTCTATATATTTTATCCCAAAAGATGTATTTTATGTTTTAACCATCGTTTATAGTAAAGTTTACTTAGCTTGCAATGCCAAAAAGTAAACCAGAAGCTATAAGAGTCTTGAGATTAAGACGGCGGGTCAGTGTTAAGCCCACAGTGTGAAAAGTTAGGTTACCCTCGTGCGCGGTCCGGGGTTGTTAGATTATATGCATAAATACAAATGACAACAAAGTTCCAGACAATAAATTTTGCTACGCCTGACGCGCGTTTCGTCTATTCAAGGACTCATCAGAGGCGCTCTACCAATAATATTTAAAATGCCAAACACTGTATGAATATGAAGAGCATAGAAGAGTATAACCAAAAATACCAAACTGGGGAACCAAATTATTACTAAGATATTCAACCTATGTCTGGGGTAGGAAGAGCCTTAGGGTTTAGACAATTTTGAAATTTAGACGGATAATTTTATAAGATAGCGTAAACGCTGGCCATAGTGGACCAGCGTGTGCGGAGAGTGTCGCGCTTAATCCATTATATTACCACTCTAGGGCTGCCATGGGTGCGCCAATATGCTCTTTTTTTTCCTATCCACTTTTTAAGTGACCTTCAAAATTTACCGACCCTTTGCTTCCCACCCCATCATGAAATTTCTTATCATCAGTTCATGTTTTTCACCCTTTTCGTGTTCATTTCCCTGGTATATAACCTATATTGTGTTGCTAACTGGCATTCATCTGTTGAGATGATAATTCTCCCTATTTTGACTCATAAGCGTTTCGTGCTTTGTGTCACTGCCGGATGTTTGGTGCCATTAACCTGGGTTAAACCATGATTTTTAAATGTTTGGTCTACATGTTGTCAGACAAAAACCTATTCCGAAAAATTTTCACTGCCAGACATACTTAGCCTATGCCGAATAACCTAATTGGCAAAAAAAAACTTAGCGTGTGTCGAGTAATCTGCATGTGTCACACAAAACTTAGACTATGTCGAATATCTAGATGATGACACACAAAACATTGCCATTGCCAAATAAACTACATGATGACATGTAGACAAAACTTAGCCTTTGTCATGTTTGTCAAATATTGTACATGATGACAGACACAACTTTGCCTTTGCCAAAATAATCTACATAATACATGTAATACCGAACAAAGCTATAAACCTCTACTTCTTTCGATTAAAGTTAAAGCGCATTTATAAAACGATATACTTATACTTACCTGCTTTCAAATGATAAGGCTGCAACAAGCCGTAAAGCATATGTACTCTGGTAACACCTATTTAAAACAGCAGCTATGTGTGTCATTTGAACAAATGGTGTATAGTGTTACTGCTAAGCACTATAATCAGGTTATCTGTCGGTCACGAATCTGCGGAAAAGCAATATCGTATTCATGTTATGTGTGAAACACGGATTTCATATTGTGTTAATTGTTGTTGACAAAGGCTGATATGAGACCAACATGTTTTACATAATGTTCACAATACATAATACGGTATAATACACCGTTTTGTTTCCAAAATGGAAGGGCTAAGGTGCGACATCCTTTACAGACAAGACCTTTTCCAGAAACAAGAAAAAAAATATCGCTTGAATTTATATTCATATTTTCTTTATCGTGTGTTCAACATATTTTATCCCCATTTTCATAGGACAGCAATTTTTTGCAATCATATTATATTATGGCGATGCCGTTGTCGTCGTCGTTTTTTTTTTTTTCGCTTTTTTTGTTTTTGGTTCCGTGCGATAACTTTAGTTGTAGTAAACCAATTGTTATAAAATTTTGATATGATGTTTATAACCATTGTTGTGAACCTGGAATTTGTATGCTTTGCTCTTCTATTAACTTTTTGTACATTTTGACGTCATGTTATTTCCCGTATTTTCATGTATATTGTTTATGACGTCGTTCTATTGTTCCTGATGTTATTAATAGAGACTCTGACTGGAATGGATGTTTTTTTATACTCTGTGCTTGTTTTATGTGCTGTTTTGTATACCATTGGATTATTAAGAAGAATAAATGATATTTTTCTATTGGACTGTTTGATGAAGACCGCTCGACCCCTATTTTACAACACTGGTGGCAGCGAATAGAAACGGACCAGCGCTTAATTTCATGGATATTCAATGTGCGTACATTGAAGCTTTTAAAAGGGGAGGAAAAGTGTTCAGCTACAGGTGATGTAGATGCTTACAACTTTAAAAGACTGAAGCGTAAAGGATAAATTTTAATCCAAGTGCAATTGTTTGAAACCAATTGAGAAAGATTATTTTATATTCAGCCTTTTTACGAATTTTTGAATTTCAAGATGTGCGAAGTTGACTTACCAAAGTTTGATGGTACATGTAACCTTTTTGAAGGATTTTGGTTACAATTTTCGATGTTTGCTAATCGTTTCAAGTGGTCAGAAAATGACATGTTATTTTACCTGATAACATCTTTGAGAGGAACAGCATTAGAGTATGTATCATCCTTATCATATGAAACTACACATCATGTAACACTTTTATATTCAGCTTTAAAACGTCGTTTTGGTGATTTAGAAAGTGCAGAAATCTGTAGAATGAAACTGCATAACATTTCTATGCTAAAAGATGAAACTGTACAGGAATATGTGTGTAGAGTTGAGAGGGATGTAAGGAAATCCTTTCCAGGAGCACCTCAAGATTTATTTATAAAGCTAGTTACAGAATATACTTTGCAAGGATATCCAGATTCTGATATATGCTACAGGGTGTATACTTCTCAGCCTTCTTCACTTGATATGTTGATCAAGGAAATGCTTTGGCAGGAACACTGTAAGAGATCATTTTCTATTTCGAATGTCAGGACTGATAAATTGTCATCTGAAGATCTGTCTCAAATCAAACTTAGACCAAAACATCAAGTTCGTTGTTCATATTGTAAAAAGAAGGGACATATAAGGAGACATTGTAGGAAGAAACTTGAAAGAGACAATAGTGAAGGAAAATCGCAACAAATTATTCAAAAAGATATTCCTGTGACAGCTAGTAAGGAAGGACAAAACTGTGTTTTCACAAAAACATACAACAAGGACTTGAACAAGTCTATAACGGATAGGAAGGATGTTAATTTTCAGCAAGAAGTACCTGCAGTAGAAACTGTCTTATGTGAGGATGAACTAGTCATCAATTCTGTAAAAGAGACCCGTGATGTTTGTACTAACATTAGCCAACTTCATGACAATGTTAATAAGACCTCTGATAAATCTTGTACTGCTGATGTTAAAACAGCTGAGATCAAAGATGTGATGCCAGTCAAACGGTTATCTTTTGTTATCCTATGTTTTTATGGACTGTATTTATTATTGAAGAAAACCTTCTATGCCTTATTTGAAACTGTGCGTACTGTTGGGAACAACTGTAATAGTTGGACAACAAAGATGTTGAATTGCAATGCCGAGCAACAGTTGGAAACTATCAAGTCAGCGATTGGATACCTAAATTGTGAAGTTTTCAATCTTGATCCTGCTGCGTCTACTGTAAAGACTTGATTTGTTTAAAATGAACTGTTTAAATGATTTATTCCATTTCCGGGACGAAATGCTTTTTTCAAAAGAGGGAGCAGTGTTGTGAACCTGGAATTTGTATGCTTTGCTCTTCTATTAACTTTTTGTACATTTTGACGTCATGTTATTTCCCGTATTTTCATGTATATTGTTTATGACGTCGTTCTATTGTTCCTGATGTTATTAATAGAGACTCTGACTGGAATGGATGTTTTTTTATACTCTGTGCTTGTTTTATGTGCTGTTTTGTATACCATTGGATTATTAAGAAGAATAAATGATATTTTTCTATTGGACTGTTTGATGAAGACCGCTCGACCCCTATTTTACAACAACCATGAAAAAAGGTTGGTATTGCATTTGCAGTCTCTGGCTCTTACGGTGTCAGGAAAGGGCCCAAAACAGGCTAAATTGGTTTTATTGACAAAACGTCTGTAGAATGTAAAATTTTCATCCGATTTGATTATTCTTTTTTTAGTTGTATTCCTTAATAATTTAATTTGGTATGTAACGCTCAATTTGATTGGTTGGACCAACCCATGTTATTTTGTATAATATGGTTTGGTCTTGTGACGTCACTAACATCTTCATCCGCCACGGAATTTTCGAAATAGTCCCTATGATTTTTTGTTGTTGAATATTTGATAGTTAATATAAATCTTACGAAATTAAATTATAAGGAATGACTTTAATAGTTGGTCATTTTATAGGGATATAAAATGGGTAGGATCGTTTTACGCTCTACATAAAGCGCTTCGCGCTTTATTAAGCGTAAAACGACCCTACCCATTTTATACCCGTATGAAATGACTAACTATAAAGTAATTCCTTAAATAAATTATGTCAACAAATGTTTCAACAGTTTTTCAGAATCTTGCACCGTTATATTGCTACAAGGGGTAAAATCACAGGCGTTTGGGTCACAGGCGTTTGGGTCCAGGATTTAATTTTTATCTATTGTGTGTATTTTAAAAAAAATCTGACCCTCGCTATATATCTATTTCCACGTGGAAATAGTATAGAGACGAGATGATTTTTTTTATATACACGTTATTTATAATAAAATAAAATCCTGGACCCAAACGCCTGTGGAAATAGTATAGAGACGAGATGATTTTTTTATATACACGTTATTTATAATAGAATAAAATCCTGGACCCAAACGCCTGTGGTTTGGGTCCAGGATTTTATTTTATTATAAATAACTTGTATATAAAAAATCATCTCGTCTCTATACTATTTCCATTGGAAATAGATATATAGCGAGGGTCAGATTTTTTTTAAATACACACAATAAATAAGAATTAAATCCTGGACCCAAACGCCTGTGGGTAAAATATCACTTTTTTTATTTATGGTCCGATTTTCAAAATCTTTTTTCATTAGAATCTTGTAAAAGTCCCTGCCTGTATTTTTTCAATCAGATATGCAATATCTCCTACCATTTGGGGGGAATTATGGATCAAAGCGGCTAAAAGCACCTTATGAGTTTACCTTGAAGTTTGGTATAAATGTATAATAAAAATTCAAAAATGCATTGAAAATCCACCAAAGAATGCATGTGTCAAAAATCTTTGTAAGTGTCCACCATGGTCTGCATGTGTCCAAAAATTTGACAATCCATATTGGTCCGAAAACAGGGTTTAGCATGTTGCGGTCGTATCATGCTGCGCTCAGTTATGATATTCCACTTAGTAGATAAATAGACCGGCTATTATTATTCTTTTATTGTTCTTTGTAAAAGATTATTTTGATAGGACAAGCGTTCGATTCCCCATATATTTTTATGCCCCATCTAGGAAAGTAGAAAGGCATATAGTGTTCGGGTATGTTCGTCCGTACGTCATTATCCACATTCCCACTTACTGACAAGTGCCACATCAATCATATTTGTATGGAAGGTGCACCTTGTGATGCTAAGCGCAATGCATGCTTCGGATGGTGGATGTAAGCTATATTTTCAGCATGAATGACCACTTAATGAAGAATGGTTTTAAGTCCATTCCTCCTTACTGTCAATTGCCACATCAACAATATTGGTATGGTTGGTGCACCTAGAGATGCTACGCACAATGCATGCTTCGGATGCTGGATGTGACCTATATTTTCTGCAAGAATGACCACTTACAGAAGAATAGTTAAAGTCCATTCCCACTTACTGACAAGCGCCACATCAACCATATTGGTATGGTTGGTGCACCTATAGTGATGCTAATCACAATGCATACATGCTTCGGATGCTGGATATGACCTTTTTTACCTGCATCGCCGAAGGCGAAAGCAGGTCCAGTAGTCGGGTCACTTCGTCCGTCCGTCCGTCGCGCTATGGGGTGCCTGGCTTGTGTAATCTGAATCTCAAAAACCAAACACTATATCTTTCTGAAATTTTACACAGTGATTAGAGATATATTGAAGATGTGCACCATCAAAGAAAGGGAAAATGATGGAAAATGTTATACAACAGACTGGTGATCTTTTCCCTATTAAAACCGTAATTTTGAATAGTCTTTAGATTTCCAGCGTTAACGACAGGCGATAAAACACCGTGACACTGCAAAGACGAAAGAAAGAAACTGAAGACAGTTTTAGCTAAAAAAAACTGAACATTGAAAGAAGCAAAGTGGTACCAATGGGGTATTCGACGAAAGAAAAACATAATACCAGAAAACAAGAACGAGAACAGCATGCTGCTTATGACGAATCAACATCGAAGTTTCAACGCCATGCAGGCTTAATCTCAGGAAAAAGGGTCTATTCTTATTATCTCTAGGTCCTATGAAACAGTCGACAACAAAACCAATGGTCTGAATATTTTTTTACCATCTTTAATGACATATTAAAAGGAATGTGATTTTTGTTATATTCTTATTGCATTGTGTAGGGCGGCAAACTGACAGGCACCAAACAGATGCCACTGTTTGAGGCTAGCTAATTACTTTTGGTTTAAGGGATTTGAGTGTGTCACGGACTAAAAGTATTCCACAATATCCATAAATCATATTTTAAAAAGCGAAATTATTGAAATGTGACTTCAAACATACAATGAGAGTCTCTTATTGGTTTATTACTTTTTAACTAAAATATTGGAACAGTCTAGGGGCATATTTTTTCATCAAAGTCTTTTAAATAAACTGAGGTAATAACAAAATGACCGAACATGGAGGATCAATCTCAAATGTCCATGAGAAAAGAAAAAAACAAGGAAAACATACCTGAATAATTTAAGACCGGAATGGTCCTGACTTTGTACAGGCATTACAAAAGAAATGTGGGTTAAACCAGGTTTTATGGCGCGAACAATCCCCCGTTCCGTTGCGATCTTTGGGTCCTGTAGTTACACAAAACACAACACGGTTGTGAAGACATATATATAATAGGGATGTTGAGGTGATAATCACTGTACGACAACCAGGCAAACACTAATTAAAATCAATCACTAACCATTTCGTCTAACATAATTCTGAATTTAGCCACCAGTGGCTGATAACGAAGGAAGATTAGGGATCGTCTGAGACGTACTTTCTTATAAATTTGGTCTTATAATCGGTCAAGGAGATAGCGGTGTCGGATAAAAAAAATCCTGAAAAAGTGTGCAAGCCCCCGCATATCTCATCAAATGAAAATAATAGACACTGTATGCAGGTAAAGTTGTTATGTTACTTTCCAGGTTATGAAAATTGTTAGTAATTTTAAAATTAAAATCGTCTCTTTTAATCGGGATGACCACCCGGGTCAAAGTCGGGATGTAAATTCAAGAATGACGTGAAGCAAGTGGATTCGTTGGTATGTTCTTTACGAGGTCCTGTAGAAATTCAGTCTCGTACGAGTACAAAAACAAGTCGGCGAGGAGAGAAGCACAGTATGTGCCCATTGGAATGCCAACTAAAAATCTCTTCTTCAAATGTAACAAATATGGTGTCAATAAGGAAATCAAGTATACTACAAACTTGTTCCAAAGTGTAACACATCTTTATAAGAAGTTTTTGAATAAATGTAGATTTGTAAGTTTTAGTATCCAGTACCAATATGGTAACTCTTCGTGTTCCTTCTTCAATTGAATACTTAAAGAAAACATGAAAGCGTTATGGCTGGCTGAGATCTCGTTATTGTCAAATGGAGTCCGATTGATGTAGCACTAGCAGAAGAATAAGTGTTAGTTATTCCCCTGAGGGCGGATGCCCGATGGGGGATAACTGATTTATACCACGGGACTGTAGAGGGTGCTAAATGAAAGTTTATGATAATTAATGAGGGGGGTCTTTCAGGAATTTAGCCTTATCTACTGATAAAGCATGATTAATGCAGGGTATCTCGTTGCATTTTATGACATAGTGGTATAACCATCGATGCCTAATTCTTGAATCAGAAATTTGTAATAATGTCTTTACATACAAAAACTATATTATTGGAAGCCTTTTCTGCAGGTGTTACAACACACATGTCATGTTAAAAATATTCTTTTAGCCCCCCCCCCTCTCGGCAAATGAAATGGTCGTTCCCTTGTATGTTTTATTGTGATAAAGGTAAAAAAAAACATAAACCTATGCTTCTTATGTAAATAAGGTCTATGGTATTAATAACCGAGAAAAAAACTGGAGAGAAGCTAATTTTTAACCAACACAAAACAAATGCGATAATTATCCGAATCGTGTTTTCTGTCAACATGACAACCAAATATGTTAAAGAGTCAACTTTCTCGATAGAATGATATAATCATAATTAATAATAACTTGTCTATATATAAATAAAAAGTTGTGTTGTGGTTGTTATTTTTCATTTCGAAAAATTAGGAGGGTTGTACTTCACAAAGATCGGTAGGTATAAAAATATCCAGAACAAATGCCAATTTTGATGTTTTACAAATTTCTTCGCGTTCTTTTTGTGACTTTTCATGAGAGAAAAACGTCACGTGCATGTATTTCAAAACACAAGCAAAAAATCCATTAGAAATCATAGATATTTCGACATTTTATGATTGGTTTTGAATCATAAGCATTATAAATGTATTATAATTAGCAAAACGACGAGCATTGACACTTAAGTTCCATTGCAGATTATTTTAAATTGTCAAGCTTCTATTGATATAATTTTATTCAATTTAATGTTTTGACTTTTTAATTAAAAAAAATGTTGGTTTTCTTTAGTCGCATTCTTTGTATTTCCCTTCATATCCAATCGATGTAGCCATTTGCAATCAAGGGTATGTATATTTAAGACGTTTTATCTTTTGAATCTTTTGTCGTTTCAAAAAAGTTAAATTTGAGGTAAAAAATGTACATTTGATTTTTTTTTCAGAAAACCTTTAGAATGGCATTTAACAACCAAAACCGTTTCGATAACCTTATAAACACAATGAAACAAATGCAGCAGTTTGATTTTTCTTCTTTAGGACGAAGCATTTTCTCTCCGCAAAATTTTATGTCTAAAGCACAGAAATTTTATTTCCAATACTGCAACGTTGAACTGGTCATCATTTATATAATCTTTACTGTGGCGATGCTTAAATGTCTCGGAAAAAAGGACTTCAGTCGAAAATACGGGTTTTTGGCAGCTTTTATAGTAATAGATCTAACAATGTTGCTGATTGGAGGAGTGAATTTGTGTATATTTTTGAACACGAGAATTCCTGCCATTGAATACAGGTACTGTCGCTATTTTTTGATTGCTAATAATTACATTCCATCTTTCACATTCGGGCTATCGGTATGGCTGAAAGTCGGACATGCTCTTCAACGGACCTTCATCGTTACAAGACCAATGGACCATAAATCAATCGTCAACAAATTGAGCATTTCCATTTACATAGTTGTCATAGTGATGGTAAATGCAGGTATTGCAACCGTCCATATTATTCAGTCAGAGGACATAGAATCAACATATTATCTTGAGGAGGCCTCAAAGGAGATAACTAAAGTTTGTAGACTGAAGAACACATTCCTCGAGGAGGCTGAAATAAACCTATCTCTTGTTGATGCCATACTGAAGATATCTTTAAGAGAAGTCATTCCACTTTTGACAATGATAACGTGCAATGTAATCATGCTCGTTAAGCTAAAACAGCAATCCAAATTTCGTCGTCGATTCAACTTTGACAGCACGACAGATGTTAGACGTATTACAAAAGTCGTGGTCGCTTTCAACATCTTCTTCATTCTCAACCTATCGACACATCTCGTCATCGATATCCTTTTCATCGTCGGACGAATGGAAGACCACGATACCTTTCTTCAGATCTATGCCTCAATCGACGTTATATTGGGTACAACCTCCATTCCCGTAACTCTGTTTATATTCAGTTATTTGAATGCCTCATTCAGGGCAAAGCTGACATCACTGAAGAAAGCTTTGACATGTTGTATTACTTCAGTTACATATTCACATCAAGAGGACGGAGAAGTTCGGGTTTCTCAACTTCCCAAATGAGTAATTTGTAGGGATGGCAAACTGTTCAAAATATACTAACCGGTTAATCGTAAGATCTTCCGACCGATTAACCGGTTAACCGGTTGATACATGTAAATACAAAAGATGCCAAGGTAGTGAGAGTCAAAATAACTTGCAGAAAAAAAATATATTAGTTTTCGACTTAGCCATTTTAGCACTTCCGTTAATGAAAGTCCAAAAAAATGAACAATTCGCATTTATAAGCTTGGAATCGGCGAAAAGTTTGAATAGAGGTCTGAGGAGAACTGTGTGCGTATTTATAAGTTTTAAAACATGTAACTGTCAGCTCGCAATGGAAAGACGCAAAGGAGTGCCAATATGACAAATACATATCGTGAGCCCAGAATGGCAATGCCAAATTCAATAGACACAGAGACGGAAAATAAACCCGAAGCAAACAATGAAAAACAAACCAGGTTCAACAAACCAAGAATCAATTAAACTGCAATTAGCAGCGCTTGTTTTTCTTTAATGTTTTTTTTGATATAACTCAGGTTTCCCACTATTTTTTGGACACAAAATTCAAGGGCTTTTCAAGGACTTTTTAAGGGTATTGAGGTCATTTTCAAGGATTAAAATAGTCTGCAAAAATTTAAAAATCCAATATTTTTCGGCCTTTTTTTATCAAATGGTCAACAAATCTGCATTTTACTAAATTCCAGGGTTTTTCAAGGATATTTGATAAAATTCAAGGATTTTTCTAGGTTTTGTAACATTGAAATGAAATTCAAGGACTTTTCCAAAATTTTGAATTCAGGGAATCCTGATAACTATAAGTGATCGTTTGTATTTAGTCTTTACTTATTCCATGGCTTGGAGTAATCATCGCTAATTATCGAGTTCAATCAAATTTCTTTGTGATACTGATTATTAATTAAGTTCTTTTGATTAAGTTTTAAATATACTATGAAAAAGTAATGAAACAATAAGTTTTCTTTTTCTTTTTAACGATTAATCGATTATTGAAATTTGTAACCGGTTACGATCTTTCCGACTGAATAACCGGTTAACCGACTGATCGTTGTCATCCCTAGTAATTTTTGTAACAAAAGTGTGCATTTTTGTGTAAATGAATATCTTCCCTTTACTTTATATTTTACGGTTTTATGCTATTTTATATCAACAGAAGGAAATCGACCGGACAGTCGAGATTCCAGACAATTTGCTTAGTGGGATTAACCTGTCCTGGCCAGGCTTAAATGATTCCTCATAGTATACACATTCAACACCCACCCGTAAAAGACTCATAAGGTAGGAAGGGGGTCTCAGAGAGTAAATTTCCATTCGCAGAGTCAAATATTTCTAATCGTAAGTCTGAAATAGTGTTCACGTTGTTATGCTTGCCTGCTTTAGCACAAATCATTTGTTATCACGATGCACATGGTGTATTTTACATCTCTTTTTCAGACTATTTTACATCCTTTTTTCAGACTATTTTACATTCCTTTTTCAGACTCTTTATAAAGGTATATAGATATGCATGCCCCCCGTTTAACACATTTACATAGGTTTTTGTTTTGGCTTCCTTTACCGGATTTGACACACTGAGTTGACAATTGGCTGCATGACGGGTGTACTATAGAAAGCAGGAACTACTTACTCTGCCGGAGCATCAGAGTTCACTATCGTTAGGAAATACAGTCTAACCTGCCTTAAAGGGCACCTGTATATAGCGCATCACTGCCTATAAAGGGCACCCCAAAAATATACCTTTTATGAACAATACAACCAAAATGAACCTTTATATAGAGGGCACCTGCTTATAAAGGGCATTATTTTGTTTTACCAAGGCTGACCTTTCGAATTGTTTATTTCTGTTCGTTGATATTGTGTTTTTTCATGTTTCGTGTTTTTCTTTGTGCTGTTTTCGTGTATGTTAACTGGTTTTGTCGATGTCCTCTCGGACTTTTGACACTCGAATGGCCAATTGGTTGCTCTTTGCTTTATGCTACCTCAAAATTGTTCTTGGAACTGAAGTTGCTTTTCACATTCCGTCATGTCCCTAGACTGGCTTATACCATCCGCTTTACGTCCATTCTTCCTTACGACGTCCAAACGCAGAGTTTGCCGTTTTCCACATTTAAAGGGTTCTTTCGAAAAATCTTCACGCAGGGGATGCAAGTTTTAAACAAGCGATTGTAAAGAAGTTAATTTCAAAAGTATCTGTGACCATCTGTGGCACAAAAAAAGTATTTAAACGTACATATTTCATTTTTTTAAACGTCTATTGCTCACATATAGGCAAAATTTCTTTTACCGATTGGCTGTTAGTGTTAAAACTCCCTCATTTGTATGAAAGAAGCAAAGGTGTACCAAAGGGGTAATCAGTATCATAAAACCGTAAAGACAAAGACAAAACCGGCAGACAAAAACTCATCACAACAAAACAAACCACATAACAACATAAAACACACACACACATAACAACAAAACCGCATTCAGCAACGTGAACTCAAGTCGAAACGAGAGTGAACTCAGGTGCTCCGGAGGAATAAGCAGTTCCTGCTTGCTATAGCACACCCGTCACGTTGCCAAATATCGATTAAGTGTTGGTCAAATCCGGAAAGGATGACATTACAAAACTCTATGTTAAACCAACATCTGTGCTCATCTGAGAGATAGAAATCCCGTATTTGTAAACAAGCACATGATGTCGCCCGTAAAATTTCTTGAGTGATGACAACAACCTGGGAGCAACGTACCCCTGTGTTAACAATTTGCTTGTCAGCCGTGTAGCTCTATCAAGGAAGTCGTTGTACTCCCCACATGCTCTGGAATAACGAATCAATTGTGATACGTAAACTCCATATGCTGGAGCGGACGGAATGTTGCTACACAGAAAGGGAAAGTTAACTATTGGAAAGTTGAAGTCATCACGTTTGTCATAAAGCCTTGTACAAAGCCTTCCTTGTGTGTCAATTTCGAGAAATAGATCCAAATATGAAGCAGACCTCCTAGAATCTGTAGTGTCCTTTATCTCAAGTTCCTTCGGATATATTAGATGTAAATAGGCACCAAATCGAGGATTGTTTAGTGAAAGGACATCATCAATATAACGAAATGTGAGATTGAAGGATAAAGCAAGTTTGCGGTCCTTTTTGGCTAGAAGTGATTGTAAGAAGTCTGCTTCATATGAATAAAGAAACAAATCGGCAAGCAATGGTGCACAATTTGTGCCCATTGGGATACCTATTGTTTGCTGAAAAACACGTCCACCAAACTGTACAAATATGCTGTCGATTAGAAAGTTGAGCATTTCTATTATTTGATCTTCTGTAAATTTGTTTTTCTTGCTACACTCTTGGATGACAAAGTAAGTCTTTTTATAACCGACTACCAAATACTTGTACCTGCGTTTTCCGTTCTTTTTGATAAAGCTACGTTTAATCAGCTGTGCCAAACGAGATTTTAATTGTGAATGTGGAATTGAAGTATATAATGTAGAGAAATCAAACGTTTTAATGCTATTACATGATGAAAATGACTTCGAATGGATATTTTCCATCAGTTCTTTAGAATTTTTGAGAATCCACATTTGATTGACGCCATTTCTAGAGTAACAACAATCGAAATACTTTTGAAGGCTTGATTTTATTGCCGTCAATATTGATGTTAACAAAACTGAAAGAGGCTTAGTTGTACATTTGGATGACCCAGCAATAAATCGTTGCTTGTATGGAGTTTTATGTAACTTTGGAATCCAATACAAGGATGGAACGTCATTGTTCTTTTTGTCAACAGAAATGCCAAAGGAAGAAATGACAGAATTATGATTGTTGGTTATTTCCTCCTTTGACAGTGTTGTTGCTGTATATGTGGTGCTTTTGCTAGTACAACCAACCCTAATTCAGCTGTTAAACAATCAATATAGTGTCTTTTGCATACGAAAATGATGTTGTTAGGCGCTTTATCAGCAGGTACGACAACATATTTGTCATGTAAGGTGGACAATGTCTTCGCAACATCAGGGTTGTTGAAAATAGATGTTGCCTTGGTGCTCATCGAGCCTTTCAAAGAGTTAATCCTTTTCAAAACCAACGACCTCACAGACTTTACCCACTCAGAAAGAACGCCACTTTCTTTTTCATGTTCTTTTTTTGGCCCATTTTCTGGCATAGTCTTCAACTGAATCCATAATTGTTTTGAAATTATGGTTCCAGTTGATTGCTCTAGGCTCACGATATTTTGATAAATCCATTATAAACAATACGAATTCGGTCGATGAGGTGAAACAAATGGTCTCCTTTTCTATCTTATTTTTTTGGAATACCACAACAAAGTGAAAATCAAGAGTTAACGCTAAAGTATGTCTCGCCTGCCGGCACCATCAGAATCAATCATTTTTTCTTACTTCCACTGTATTTTGAATCTACATGGATTTTCAGTTTCTGAGATCAAAAGATGTTTATAGAACTATAACAATGCTAATATAATCAGTCACTCAACCAGAAAATCAAGGTCAAGGTCAAAAGATGGGGGTGCAACTGTGCTAAGCTATTACTAAGGCATATGCATACCAAATTTCATCAACCTAGGACCAATTATTATAATACTTGAGATAAAGAGGTGTTAGCAAAACCTTAACATTGCTATTACATGTAATGAAAATTGTCAAAGTCACTCAACCGAAAAACAAGGTCAAGGTCAAAAGATTGGGATGTAACTGTGCTAAAATACTACTGGAGCATATGCATACCAAGTTTCATCGACCTAGGACTAATAGTTCTTGAGATATGGAGGTGCTCGCAATACTTTTCCATTGCTATTATATGTATTGAAAATTGTCACTCAACCGGAAAATCAAGGTCAAGGGCAAAAGGTGGGGATGCAACTGTGCTAAGCTACTACTAGGGCATATGCATACCAGCATACCAAGTTTCATCAACCCAGGACCTATAATTCTTGAGATATGGAGGTGCTAATAAAACTTTTCCAAAAAGTTAACGCCGCCGCCGCCGGTAAAATGACACCTATGTCCCGTTTTGCTTCACAACCGAGACAATTACCACAAAAAAGTTTAAAAGTACCACAATAAACTGAAAAAAATATCACAACAAAGTAAAAAAGTATCACCACAAAAAAGATACTAGTCAACATAAGGCAGCTTGGCGTTCAATATACAATTTTGTTTCTTAAATACCTTTAATGCAGATAAATTGGTATTGTTATTTTTTCATATATCATTTCTTCAAATGATATCCAACCAAAAGAAGCATTCAAAATATGCAAAAGAGTTCATTTACTAGTTTGTTAATAATATACTTTATTGAAAACAATAAGATTTTTTATCGATTTTTATTTAATTATTCAAAGGAACAAATATAAAACTGTAACACCAAAAAAGTAAAACACTAAAAAAAAGAACAAAACATAAACAATAATTCAGTCAAGCTTTAAAAATATATTAAAATAAGTAAACTATTCACAGTACACTGTGGGATTTAAGATGCCTGCACAGCTCAGTGCTCGACACGTACTTTTTACCACATTTAGAACAAAGGTGGGGCTTGTCACCAGTATGTGTTCTTACGTGAGCAGCCAATGTGCTTCTCTGGGCAAAACTTTTATTACAAATCTTACAACAATACGGGCGATCACCGGTATGTTTCCGAAAATGGTCTTTCAAAATACTGCCACTAATAAAGCGCATGTTGCACACGGAACAAATATAAGGGCGATGTCCGGAATGTTTCCGAATGTGAATAGTAAGGGTGTAGTTCCGAGTAAAAGTCTGTTTGCACACTGGACAGATATGAGCATTGGTACTCGTGTGCTGGCGAACGTGTTGCTCCAAATCGTTATTATTGTCAAACTTGACGTCACATTCAGGACATTCAGTGTGGATTTTCCGATGCTTTAACATAACCTTATTATGGCTGAAAGCTTCCTTGCATATTTGACAGATGTAAGGTTTCTCTCCCGAATGTATCCTCATATGTACCTTAAATCCATAGCTTGACTCAAATGTCTTATTACACAGAGAGCAAGTAATGGAATTCTCCGTTTTGATAACTTTATCGAAGGTCCTTTTATGCAATCCACTAGATAATTCCAAGGCATCTCTGTTCTTGCTAACATCTTTTCCGCTGTTTTGCTTTGCACACCTGGAATTAGCCGAATGTCGTTCTAGACTGCAATTGCGCGAGAACCGCATATTACAATTGCTACATGTTAGCGGTTTAGATTTGTCTGATGTCCTACTTTCCATTTTTGACTTTTTGAAGTTCTCTGAAAAAAAATGAATGAGGTTTATTGCTAAAACACTATCCAGGTAGACAGAATTTGTCAAATCAAAGGGAACTCATTTGAATATATACTAGTATATATATTTTTTTTTAATTTGTGAATCAATGCTTAGTATTCTTTCGGTTGGAGCTTTTTAATTACTCTTTACTCCTGTTGACCAGATATAGTGCAAGGGTATAATAGACCATTATACATGTAATAAGGAAGAGCAGAGGCGAGTTGAGACCATGGCATTTTAGGGTTTTTAATAAGCACATTCAAAAATGAAAGGAGAACTGATGCGCTTCTGACGGATAACTGAACAGTTACAGCTTGTTGCAACACACTTATTGGGTTACCAAATAGAAAGGGTCATTCTTAACGTACGTTAAAGGAGTAGAGCCACAAAGGCCCCAAATCGGCCCAAAAATTCAACTTTGATATACTTCCTTTTAATTGCTCCCTTGATGTTCATTAGACTTCATATTTTAAAAATTGCAATATCTTTTGATTTAATTGTTTCTCAACAAGGAGGACAGTGAGCTAAAAATCAGTCTATTTTTACAAAATCTCATTTTTTGACATTTTTCATTGATTTTCATGTATAAATCGATGAAAACGAAAATGGCCACACCCGTCGACCAAAATTATTTTGTGATAGAAATATGTATTTTTATGTTATAAAATGATTATCAAAAAATTACGATGGTCGATGAATGTGGCCAATACTAATTTTGACAAAATACGACGAGAAAACAGTGAAAATAGGCGAAAAATTAAAAATTGTATAATTTTTGGCGTGTTTGAAATGCGAAGGCTAGACCTGTTATGAAGATATTTTGATAAATCTTACATAAATGAAAAGTTCAGTTATGCTTTAGCTCATTTTGGCTAAATTTACAAAGAGTTGAAGTAGTTTGAAAATTAGTAAAAATACCGGGCCGATTTGAGGCATTCGTGGCTCTACTCCTTTGTTTAGACCTGACCAGTGCTCGATAATTTCCTGAAATTTCTAATTTATGCAAAGCTTTCCTTGGAAGCCTGTTTTATACCTCTTTATCAGTCATTTTTGTGAAAAAATGAGCACAGAAGAATTTCAAAATGTTTTTTTGTTCTAACATGGCCCCTTTTGAAAGTCTATTAGCCAAAAAAACTAAATTGCTATGTTTCCCTACCAGTGCTCGATAATCGGACCACTGACGGTCAATTTTAAATATATATAAACTTTACAATCACTTGTGTTAGAATTTTTACACTTCTTTGTTGTAAAAATGGCAAAAAATAATCATTCAGACCAACTGCTTCCGAGGTTCAGGGTGCAAACTACCCTACCGACAATTTCATAGTATGATCTAGTATTTCCATGTTTAAATTTTATGAACGTCCATTGTACGACCGGGTGGAGCTTTTTTGTGCTTTTTTTGTCAATTCATTATGTATTTTCAACTGAACAAACAAAAATTATTGCAATAGTGTCAAAAATGTTTCATTTAAACCAAATTATCAACCACTGGTAGTTATCGAGCACTGGTCATGATAGTCCAAATGCAACCTTAACAATTTCCAATGTTATGAGAATTGAAAGCAGCCGTCAAAGGCTCAGGTTAATTGATTATCAATAGAAAAAAAACTGCTGATCAAATTTGTAGCTATGATATCACGAGTTATTCTTCTTAGTATACTGTCTAACTGTCTAATACTTTCATTTGAAAACAAACTCTTTTGTCTTCTTTGACATCAAAGACTGTAAAAAAGTCATTTCAACATGTCTTTGTGTATGAAAAACAGATAGGGCTAGGTTTGAATGGTTAATTATTTAAAGTTCTACACGATTTGTATGACAAAATTTAGAATAAATACTTACCAATCAACAAACATCAAAGGTCATAAAATCGAACGTTTACAAAATATAAGATCTGGATACGGATTCAAATATCTTCCGTTCATGGTTGTTACTGGTTTTGCTTTTTGTTTGTTTGTTTTTTTTAGGAGACTTTTTTTTTAATTTAGCTACTGATTTTTTTCTTCCTTTCCCCTCTTTTCCTGTTCCCCTTTCCTCTCCTTTTCCTTTTGTTTGTTTTTTTTTTCCTCTGTGTTGTTATAAGCTCACCTGACCCGAAGGTTGCGCATTTGCGGGATTGGTCACTAATTTATACACGCGTTGCGGGATTGATCACTATTTAGCCAAAAGAGGAGGAACTGGTAAAAAAAACTGATTCCAACATGCTAATGGACGAAGAAAGTAATTTCTTTATTTCCGTTCAACATTGATTTTTTATTGGTTGGAAATGTTGATGGTTGTTTTATTTGTCAGTTGCAAATGATTTTTCCCTATACGTTGAATAATTACAGAAGAATCGTTGATAGAAAATGCCGTTCCCTTTGTCCCATGTTGAATGACGTCGTTTTTCCTCCCCGTGACCCTTGATGACCTCGTATAAATGACGTCAAATCTGGAACGGATATATTGTGCAACCCTGGATTGTCATCGTTAAGCGTCCGTCGTCCGTCCGTTAACTTTTCTTCAAACATCTTCTCTGAAACCACAGATGGGATTGCTTTGAAACTTTGTACACTTGATCTTTAGGATGTCCTCTACCAAGTTTGTGAAATTTGTTAACGTCGACCAACCAACATGGCCGCCGTTACTAAAATAGAACAGGGGGGGGTCAGACCATAGATTTTAGCTTATAGCTCAAAAAGTATACGAGATAAAAAAAAATCTGAAGCAACTTCCTTCTTCAGCATCAAAAGCTCTACAAAACTCATCATAAAGTCAAAGTTGTGGGACAACTCCTTATAGGAGTTATTTCCCCTTAATCGTCAAAAATGACCATTTTAACAGTTTTTGGACTTTATTTTGAAAACTGTAAGTGCTAGAGGAAAAATTAACATTGCAAAATTGTTCAGCTCATTGAGATCTACAAAAATGATTTCAGAGTCAAAATTGTCAGATCAACCGTTTAAGAGTTATCCCTCTTTAACTGATTTTTCTATCAATTTTAACTGATTTTAAAAAATCTTCTTCTCTGAAACCACTGATGGGATTGATTTGAAACTTTGTACACTTGTCTTTAGGATGTCCTCTACCAGTTTGTGAAATTTGTGAACGTCGACCAACCAACATGGCCGCCGTTACTAAAAATAGAACAGGGGGGTCAGACCATAATTTTTAGCTTATGGCTCAAAAAGTATAGGAGATAAAGAAAATCTGAAGCAACCTTCCATGTCAAAACTCTCCATTGAGTCAAAGTTGTGGGACGACTCCTTATAGGAGTTATCTCCCCTTAATCGTCAATTTGACCATTTCACAGTTTTTGAACTTTATCTTTAAAGCCATAAGAGTTAGAGGAATAGTTAGCATTGGAAAATTGTTCAGCTCATTAAGATCTACAAAAATGATTTCAGGGTCAAAATTGTCAGATCATCCTTTTAAGTGTTTTCAATCAATTTTAACTTGTTTGGTTTTTTTTCTTTCAAATGGAAAGCTTTGTATTCTTGATCTTAAAAGTGTTTTCTATCCTAACTAGTTTCTTTAATGTTACATACAAAGTACATGTAGACCGTGTTGCACACTAGGTAAGAGGCTTTAGCATAAGAGATCTCCTCCGAAACGACTGAACGGATTGCTTGAAACTTTGCACACTTTATCTATGGGATGTCCTTTAACAAGATTGACAAATGGTGACCGCCGTCCAAACATCATGGCCGCCGTGACTAAAATAGACCAGGGGGGTCAGACTACTGGTTTTGTCTTGTAAATCAAAAAGTATAAGAGATAAATGAAATCTGATGCCACGCTGATGCTTCAGCATCAAAAGCTCTAAAAGTCTCCATTGAGTCGAAGTTGTCAGATGACACCTTATAGGAGTTACGGCCCCTTAAAGGTAAAAAATAGCATTTTTTCATGTTTTTAGATTATAGAATGAAAACTATCACAGATAGTAAAAAGTTGTTGCTTGCTTAAATTTTCAGCTCATTTAGCTCTACTAAAGTCTCCATAGGGTCGAAGTTGTCAGGTGACCCCTTATAGGGGTTACAGCCCCTAAAATAACGTTTTTCATGTTTTTGGCCTATGGAATGAAAACTATGGCAGATAGAGAGAAGCTGTTGCTTGCTTAAATTTTCAGCTTATTTAGCTCTACAAAAGTCTCCATAAGGTCGAAGTTGTCAGATGTCCCCTTATAGGGGTTACGGCCCCTAAAATAACGTTCTTTCATGTTTTTGGCCTATAGAATGAAAACTATAGCAGATAGAGAGAATCTGTTGCTTGCTTAAATGTTCAGCTCATTTAGCTCTACAAAAGTTTTCGTATGGTCAAAATTGTCAAATGACCCCTTATAGGGGTTAGGGCCCTTAAAATAACGTTTTTTTCATGATTTGGGCCTACGGCTACAGAATGAAAACTATAGTAGATAGAGAAAAGCTGTTACTGTTCAGCTCATTTAGCTCTAGAAAAGTCTTTATAGGGTCCACATCAAGACCAGGTGAGCGATTCAGGCTCCTGGGAGCCTCTTGTTATTATCAATATCATATATAGCAGAAATCTTCCTTTAGAATATTTTTTCTTCATTTCTGCTTCCATTTTTTTTCATTAAAATTCAATAGAAAAAAAAACATTCCCACCTCGGGCTAGGTCCACTCCTGCAAATTAAATGGTCGGCCATACCAAAATAAATCACTTGCACATAAAAATTGTTTTCCTGCTTTGAAAACTTCTGCTTTTGCACAGCAACTACAAAGTATACTACATTTCTTCAGTTTTTATGACAATTTTATCTCCGTATTTGATTAAGTAACCTTTGGCCCCTAAAGCGTAAATAAATCAGAACAAGGACATTTTTATCTTTTACAGATAAATCCATTCTTATTAAATATCTGAAACTGATAAAAAGAGACAATTTCAAGTAAATTCATGGGTGTCCGGTAAATCACATCAAAAATACAGATTTTCTCCCCAAAGTAACAAAAGTTTTACATTTTTTAGAGCGTGAAAACTATTTGTACTTAAATAAGATAATCATGACTTTGATGTTATAAGTACAGATGCAAATATCTTTTATTACATTGTTTTCTGTTTTCTAAGCATCTCTTTAGATATTGGAGATGAACCTCACAGTTTGAAGGGCCACGATCATGAGCTGAACATTTGCACTCATTTTACCCGACTGTAAGAAAAGATATACAAGTATGAATTTTGTTGGAAGACGAACAAGACACTCAAAAGACCCACACATTTTTTTCTGAAGGCTCCATTTTTCTGAATGTTTCCTAAACAGGAAGTATAGTTCCTATCGACCGTCGAGATGTAAAACGTAAATCCGATGCCAATTAGGATATTGATTATAATGACAGGCTAGCATCTTTAAAGTTTCTTAATGGTAAATGTTTGAAATGTATTGATTTTGTTATGTTTTGCTTGGTTTTTTTTCCCCATTTTTCTCTTTTGTTAAAATAGAATGACAATACAAAATGCTCATAAATGTATCATTGTGTGGGATCCCGATGCAAAGGTCACCCCAAAAAGCTATGGATACTATCCCATTTCAATCAGTATAATAAAATATGCATAGAAACCAAATTTCGTTGAAATTGGATTAACTAGGAACATTGAGGAATGAGTATAAATTGGATTAACTAGGAACATTGAGGAATGATTAAATGGCCGCCATTTTGAAAACTAAAAGTCAGAAATTCATTCACATAGCACCATTTAACTCAGCATACCCAAAGTGCCCAGATTACCCATTTTAATTACAATCCGACAAACTTTAACTTTTTTATTCTATTTTAAGTAACGCGGCCGCCATTTTTAAATTAAATAAAAGTTTATTGCACACCTTTGAGTGACCCCCGTTAATAAAAAACAAGTTTCATTTTGAATCAATAAGGCATCTCTGAGAAATAGGAAAGACAAAAATGGAAGAAACGGTGCAATATCAAAAGGTCATCAAAACTCCAGTTTTGGTGACTTTAATACTACCTTTAAAAAATGTTCAAACTGAGGTTTGACAACTCTTCAGTTGCGCTGTAACAAAAAATATTGAGATAAAAAGGATACCGTCAGTTTCTTCTGGAAGATAGATCACAAATGCTTCAGTTTCATAATTTGCTTTCTCCAGATATATTGGTGATTAGTATAAGTGTTAATAAACATGTTGTATTTGACGGGAGTCCCTAAACCACGTTCCAAGTTTCAAGTTCCAAGTTCCAAGTTCCAAGTTTCAAGTTCCAAGTTCCAAATTTTAAAATCATTGATTTTTAATGATTTATTGAAATAATATATAAATTGGTTTTGCTTGAATCATCAAATTATTTTATCGGAAGATGACGGATAAAGAGTGATGAAGTAAAAGGCAATCAAATTCTGGTGTTTGAATAAAAACACATCAGTATGCTCTTTCTAACACTGCTAAAAATTTATTTAAATATGAGGTTATCAGCATTCATGACAGCAGCCGAAATTCGAAACCTACAAGAGAGGTAATAAAAATTTTGTCATTTAAAAAGTCAAATGTCTGTAAACAAAGTGTCAAAAACAATGAAATATTGCCCTGTTGTCAGTATAGAACACACATGCTTTATGAGGCCAAAACTAAATAATTTTTTGTCTGTTTAGGGTAACATTGTTTTAGACAAAATCTTTTTTTTTGGCAAATAAGTACAGTATATAAAGAACAATTTCAAATAGTATTTTGTCACAATTAACACCAAAATGTTGAATAAATGTGCAAAAACAGGACTGGACTGTTGGTACATAAATCCTAAACAAACAAATATATTTGCTTGGCCATGGTTAAGTTTTGTTTTGCAACGAACGCTGAAGTGAAAGGAATTGGTTTAATAATAATTAATAACCAATTCTTTATTTCAAGAGGGTTGCAGAACTCATCTTCCCTGAGACCCTCACGGATTAATATTATATAAACAATTGAAGAAATAAAATCGATACATAAAAACCAAAAAAAATCTTAGTTTGCAAAATATGGCAAATATGTGAAAAGTAAGGCAATATACATGTTATCAATAACACTTGCTGTGGTTTTTTTTTATTTCTTGAATAAGTTTTTAAATATAAATGATATACATGTATATTTTTTTTAATTTTGGAACTTGAAACTTGGAACTTGAAACTTGGAACTTGGAACTTGGAACGTGGTTTAGGGACTCCCGTATTTGACATTATAATTGATGGTAACTGTCAGTCTCGTTTCCAGAAACGTACTCCGCCACCTTATCATAATAATACAATAATTAAATTAAAACTTAGATTCCAGATTCACTTCGGTTCCGGTTCATTTAAATAGAGAAATATTTATCGTTAATTTCAAGAGAAATGATCGCCTTGTCAATAGACATCCAGATTATAAGATGGTGCCATGCCATTTATTTCATTTCAGTAAAAACACGTTTAGAGATGATAAGGAAATGTACCTACTTTGATATAAATAACATTTAAACCCAAAAGACAATGCATTTATTGCATCTTTAGGTTGAAAACGTTGAAAACTAAAGAGAAACAAACGACTACTGATAATGCGTGATATATATCACACAAGGATTTTTTAAGGTCATCGGTCATTTTAAAATTAATTGTCCACTTTGGGTTTTTATGCTGTGTTGTTCCCTTTATTTCATGCTGGTTTGTTTATGTTATTGTTAATCATAAGCCCTCCTTCTAAGTGAAAGAAAAGTGCCATCTCAGATGCTTTTTATACGACCGCAAATTGCGATCGTATTATGTTATGGCGACGTTGTCGTTGTCGTCTGTAGACACTTTGGTTTCCGTGTGATAACTTTAGTTGTAGTGAACCAATTGTTATAAACTTTTGATGTGATGTTCGTAACCACTAATGGAAGGTTGGTATTGGGGTTTTTGGCCCTTACCATTTTAGAAAAAAAAGAGCCAAATGGGGCTAAAATGGGTGTATTGACAAAACGTCTGTTCAATTTTTAATTTTCATCCGAATTTGATCATTCTTTTTAAATTGTATTCCTCAATTATTCTATCAATAAAATGTAACAACAGTTTTGATGTACCTTGTACCATTATATTATTATAAGGGGTCAAAAGGGGCCACAGCCAAAAAAAAAACTTTTTTTAATTGTGGTCCGATTTTCATTTTTTTTTTCATTTGAATCCTTGTAAAAATCCCTGCTTGCTATTTTCAATCAGATTTGCAATATCTCATACTCTTTCGAGAATTAAGGGGTCAAAGGGGCCAAAAACGACAATTCGGCAAATGATTTTATTAATAAACATTTTAGTTGTAGTGGGTGACACATTGTTACGTTGTTTTAAAATGATCATGATGTTTCTAACCACTAAAGAAAGTTTCCTAGTGTATCAAGGGATTGTGTCCCCTACCATTTCAAAGGAAAAGGAACCAAAAGGGGATAAATGGATGTTAACATATAATTTGTATATTTTGTCCATTGTAGTCCTCAATAAATTATGCAAGGAAAATATAACGACAGTTTTGAAGTAACTTGCACCGTTGCATTGCTACAAGGGTAAAAAAGGGGCCACTACCAAAAATCAACTTTTATATTTGGGGTCCAATTTTCAAAAAAAATTTTCATTGGAATCCTTGTATAAATCCTTGCTAGGATTTTCCGTTCAGATTTGCAATATCTCCTGTCATTTTGGAGAAACTTAGGGAATAAAAGGGCCAAATGAGTTTTCCTCTAAGGTTGGTATAGACTATATTCAAAAAACAAAATTCAAATATGCAATTCAAAGTCGGCCCCAAAGAATGCATGTGTCAAAAAGCTTTGTGAGTCCACCATGGGCTGCATGTGTCCAAAGCATTTGACAATCCATATTGGGCGGCAAATGAACAGGGTTCACCATGTCGCGGTCGTATCATGCTGCGCTCGGCGTAGGTTTTTATTATATATAACTTACATTTGCTCCATAAAGAAAGTTCTTTCCTGTATTCTAAATCAAAAAGAATATCATTTGGTTTTTTTTTAATTTGCACTCTCTAGATGTACAGCATTTGGTTTTAAGGAGTTGTACTTAAATACAGTACGTTTCGACCTTCTTTCACAGATGAAAAAGTATAAAATCTGATATTTATTGAAGCTCTTTGGGTTAAATTTCAATAAGAAATGAGTGTCGTTTCTATAATATGTTTTTACGATTCAAAAATTCAATTGCATTATGATATTTTACAAAAATTAAACATTTACTATATGCAACGTTGTTCTGATTAAATCAAACGACATCTCTAGTTTCATTTAAAATCTTTTTACATTTAGATTTATAGTAAATTACATAAATTAAAATTTCTGATTTTCTCTGTGATAATTTTTACTAATTATTTCACATGATGCATATAAATTAACTTTATAAGGATTAGGTTTCACAAAGTCATACATTTAGACACATAAATATGAGATTTGAGCGATAACTCAACAAATGATATCAAATTTTACATAAATTTTCTCTTTTGTTAATTTAGCATCTCGTATATTTTCTGTGATGTATTTCACCTTCGACTTTTGTCATCCAGGTGGGAAAGTCTTTGACAATCATTACTATACTCCTTTTGTGCTTTTGAAAAAATGGTTGAAATTAAGCAATTTTTAATCGTATAACTGTATCTAAACCGGCCACTGTTATTGCAATGCCACAACCTAGACATCACTGTGGCATCAAATAAGAACTGGCATCATTTTGTCATAAACTCTGAATGAAATGGCTTAGCAGCTGGCGTCAGTATGTCATACACTCTGGATCGAGCATCAGTATGTCATACACTCTGGATCGAGCATCAGTATGTCATACACTCTGGATCGGGCATCAGTATGTCACACACTCTGGATCGAGCATCAGTATGTCATACACTCTGGATCGGGCATCAGTATGTCATACACTCTGGATCGGGCATCAGTATGTCATACACTCTGGATCGGGCATCAGTATGTCAAACACTCTGGATCGGGACTCAGTATGTCATACACTCTGGATCGAGCATCAGTACCGGTATGTGATACACTCTGGATCTCGCATCAGTATATCAAACACTCTGGATCAGTCATCAGTGTGTCATACATTCTGTATCGGGAATCAGTATATCATGCGCTCTGGATCGTGACATCACTGTGGCATCAAATAAGAACTGGCATCATTTTGTCATAAACTCTGAATGAAATGGCTTAGCAGCTGGCGTCAGTATGTCATACACTCTGGATCGAGCATCAGTATGTCATATACTCTGGATCGTGCCTCAGTATGTCATACATTCTAGATGGGGCCTCAGTAAGTTATACATTCTGAATCGGGCATCAGTATGTTATACACTCTGGATCGAGCATCAGTATGTCATACACTCTGGATCGGGCCTCAGTATGTTATACATTTTGGATCGGGCATCATTATGTCATACACTCTTAATCGAGCATCAGTATGTCATACACTCTGAATCAAGCATCATAATTCTATACACTCTACCAATATTATCACTTTGCCATTTACTCTAAATTGGCATCACTATATGCAATAAACTCTAAATTAACGTGGCATCAGTTTGTCATAAAATCTTATTCTTGCCACAAGTTGTCATACGCTCTTGATATGGACTCAGTGTGTCATACACTCTGGATCGGGCCTCAGTATGTCATACACTCTTACTATGGCCTCAGTATGTCATACACTCTGGATCAAGTATCAGTATGTCATACATTCTGGATCGGGCATCGGTATGTCATACACTCTGGATAGGGAATCAGTATGTCATACACTCTGGATAGGGCATCAGTATCACACACTCTTGATCGGGCATCAGTATGTCATACACTCTGGATCTGGCATCGGAATGTCATACACTTTGGATCGGTCATCAGTATGTCATACACTCTGGATAGGACATCATTTGTCATACACTCAGGATCGGGCATCGGTATGTCATACACTCTGGATTAGGACATCAGTATGTCATACACTCTGGATAGGGCATCAGTGTGTCATACACATTGCATCACAATGTCAAGCTTCAAACCTGACATCACAATGTCATAAGCTTCGGACCTGATATCACATGTCATAAGCTTTCCACCGTCAAGCTTGCAAACCTGACACCACAATATGATAAGCTCTGGATCTCGCATCACAGTGTCAAGCTTCAAACCAGACATCACTATACCTGTCGGGTTTTGAACCCGACATCATTTGACATCACAATATCACAAGCTCTGAATCTCGGATCACATGCTAAGCTTTAAACCAGACATCACAATGTCTAGCATTAACATGGCATCACAATGTCAAGCTTGAAACAAGACATCACAATGTCTAACTTTAACCTGGCATCACCTTGTCATATAAGCTTTGAATCTGACATCACAATGTCTAACTTTAGCCTGGCATCACCTTGTCATATAAGCTTTGAATCTGACATCACAATGTCTAACTTAAGCCTGGCATCACCTTGTCATATAAGCTTTGAATCTGACATCACAATGTCTAACTTTAACTTGGCAGCATAATGTCATAAGTTTTGAATTTGACATCACAATGTCTAACTTTAGCCTGGCATCACCTTGTCATATAAGTTTTGAATCTGACATCACAATGTCTAACTTTAACTTGGCATCATAATGTCATAAGTTTTGAATCTGACATCAGAATGTCTAACTTTAACTTGGCATCACCATGTCATATAAGCTTTGAATCTGACATCAAAATGTCTAACTTTAACCTGGCATCACCTTGTCATATAAGCTTTGAATCTGACATCACAATGTCTAACTTTAACTTGGCAGCATAATGTCATAAGTTTTGAATCTGACATCAGAATGTCTAACTTTAACTTGGCATCAACATGTCATATAAGTTTTGAATCTGACATCAAAATGTCTAACTTTAACCTGGCATCACTATGTCATATAAGCTTTGAATCTGACATCACAATGTCTAACTTTAACCTGGCATCATTATGTCATATAAGCTTTGAATTTGACATCACAATGTCTAACTTTAACCTGGCATCAGTATGTCATATAAGCTTTGAATCTGACATCACAATGTCTAACTTTAACCATGTCATATAAGCTTTGAATCTGAGATCACAATGTCTAACTTTGGCCTGGCGTCACCATGTCATATAAGCTTTGAATTTGACATCACAATGTCTAACTTTAACCTGGCATCAGTATGTCATATAAGCTTTGAATCTGGCATCACAATGTCTAACTTATACCATGTCATATAAGTTTTGAATCTGACATCACATGTCGAACTTTAACCTGGCATCACTATATCATATAAGCTTTGAATCTGACATCACAATGTCTAACTTTAACCTGGCATCACCATGTCATATAAGTTTTGAATCTTACATCAAAATGTCTAACTTTAACCTGGCATCACTATGTCATATAAGCTTTGAATCTGACATCACAATGTCTAACTTTAACCTGGCATCACCATGTCATATAAGTTTTGAATCTGACATCACAATGTCTAACTTTAACTTGGCATCATAATGTCATATAAGTTTTGAATCTGACATCAAAATGTCTAACTTTAACTTGGCATCATAATGTCATAAGTTTTGAATCTGACATCACAATGGAATTAGCTCTGAACCTGGAATCAAAATGTCAAAAACATAAAATCATATGTCATACTCTCGAAAGGTCATCGTATCATGAACATAAAAAAGGCTTTTTTATAATTGGGAAATATGACTGCAAGGCACAAACCCAAAACAGGAAGTAGTATTCCCACAGGCCTGGAAATGTCACAGGACATATCATTTGTTTAGAAAATCGACCGTGCCTGCTTAGTTCTAATCTTTATTGTAAATAAGAATGACATCAATATCTCTGTACATGTATTTACATTTTGATTGATATATGTTACTGTCAGTGTATATCACAGTAGGGACCTTCTAGTGATTGAGTTTGCCGGCCTCCTTGGCGCACTCCTTATCCAGCGCCACTTCCCTTTAAACTATTCATTTTCTATTGGATGTTGTTTGTTATTCCCCATAGCCTGGCCTTTGTGCTATCATTTTGGGTAATTTATCCTTAAGAATTTTTTCAAAGCATTTGTTGTCAAAAACTTCAACTCTCCAGGTTTTCCGAACCATAGAGGAGGATGTTTGGTACTCAAGCTCGTGCCCTACAACTAGATGACATAATCCTCCGGTTTATTCAGAAATTTGACGACTTGGCCATATATAGCCACCTTGACTATCAATGACACTTCCTAGATACTGTGAAGGAGTTAAAACTGACCAAGGTTTTCTGTTCTATCGTGTCACATTTCAGTGCCTTTTATCGTTGTTTCCTTAAACACGGTTTATGACTTCATTTGAAACATATTTTTTTTTTTAAACTGAGAAAATTTAATGATTATGGTTTTGCCAGATATGATTCCATTTTTATACAATTATTCCTTTTTTAAGTCACGATTCGTAATTTGTTCAAATCAATAGAATTAATTATCACGGCCACACACCGTTCGGGACATAATCGGAAGTTCATACCATTTTGACGAGCGATTTCATTTGTCAACAATCGGAGAAACAATCATAGCGCTCAGAAATGTCAGAATTGGCCTTTGTTTCTACCATAAAAGATCACACAACTACTCAATCAAATATTTAAAAGAAAATAAAACAATCCAATGTAATGTTTTATTGTATTATCGTCTTCAATTTTCGATGTTTTATCACAATTGCTGTCTTTTTTATTTGTTTTCTACACAATATATTGAGACATGTATAAGATAATGTTGACATCACAATCGGAGTAAAAACAGAAAGCTGTGTTGTTTATTCCATTCAATGGTGAAATAATTTGATAATTTCTTTAACATTAGTACGCGATCGCCCAAAGAAGTCCATTAGAACCTACAGAATATTTAAATCCATTCAGTAAAATGGAATACTGGGATTAATTACTTGAAACTGCCATTCTTATGTCAAATATTCAGTTATAAAGGTTGTGTGAGTCAACGTTTGCAATGGTTTGCATATCACAATTCAAACAAAACTCCATTTACTTTGACAAATATTTTGTGTGGTGTTCCGCAAGAAGCGTGTGTGTACCAATTAGGCATTAATTGCAATCGAATGCCGAAAAGGTCCAGGCAAAATCGGCATAAAAAATATCACACATCATGCAAAAAAAAAACAAACAAACAAACCACACATTACAAGTAAACCATAATCAACAACGTGATCTCCCGGCGTGAACTCAAGTCGAAACTGAAGATTAAGCAATAACTTCAAAATAACAGCACATTGTTCGGACAGAAGATTAAAGCTCTGTTAAAATCTTCGGAATTGTGGGCATATATTGTTACAGCAGTGATAGGAGCATTAGAAAAGGTTTCCGCAAACGCATGCATAAATCGTTCAAGAACCCTTGACGTCATGCATAATGTAATTTTGGTTTTCTTGGCTTCGACCGAAATTTACCCAGTCTCAAAACCTAAACAACTGTATACAATTTTTAAGAATAGTCGAAAAGTTTGGTGATTAAATCACTCGCGACCCGGACTCGCGAGCGCTCCGCTTCCCAAAATCGAATCCTCTAAAATGCTTTTATGAAAAAGGTTAATTTTACTAACCAGTGATACGACACGACTTGGGTTTACTTATTCACCAAAGTGCAAGCACAGCATATGTACTTTTGGCGTCTTGAATGTCATAATGGTGCAATATGGAAAAATTATTCATTCGTTGTGTGTTATGTATGTTAAATTTGACAAGAGGAAACGGTAAATAAGACAGTGGTCGTACTTAAAGTAATATAAACCTTTCCAGTGTTTCACAAAATTACAATTGTACATGTTAACCCAGCATGGCACATGTGAACGTGTGGCACTCAATAATTTCCTGCGGTGTTTTGTTCCTACATACGATACAGCTGGCTGCTTATTAAAATGATTTATACAAACGTGATATCTTTTATATTTATGTTTTATTATGAAGTAGAATGTTAAAGTGTTTCATATTGTCATTTTTTAAATGATCCGAATCGGGGGCGAGTTTAGGTGGTCCGATGGGTGGATATTTCGTACCTGTCGACCCACGGCATGTGTTTTAGTTCTAATTGCTAATTGGACTGTATGTTTCAACGTTCAAGTGATCAGTATAAAAATGAAATATATCTTTGAAATAAAACAAAAAACACACCATTTAAAAGTGCAGCGGACTTTTCAAATGCTAGTATAATTGGATATGCTTGCCAAATACAAAGGGATGCACTCGAATTAAATATAATTGAAGTCGTGTCATTAATTTTGTTGTTTGGTGCATTACTGGAATTTACAGCTTTATGAATGTTTCATGCACTCATCTGTGATTCTGTTTTTAAACAAATACATCGTTTAAAAGCGAAGTAAAATGTTTTCCATCTTTCACAATGGTAACAAACTGTTACTGCCGGTGACAATCATTTACAGTACATTAAGATATTGGTTATAACTTTGAAAGTGAACAGAAAGCGAGTTTAGATTTGATATTTCATTTTATATTGGTACTGTCTCTGTCTGTTTTGGAGAGACACAGGGACCAGTTCTTAAGGGGTAATGATTGCCATCGGCTTTTCTCGTGGCTAAAATGGAAATACAAAGTTCAATCAGGGATCTCCGTTCAGCTCGTTTTTTTTTTGGCAATATTTTTTCTTATTGACAGAGGTCTTTACAAAACTTTTGTACTCGCTGGTGATAGTTCTTCACAAGGTTTTCCTTGATCTTACTCGATTTCCTCTGCAATTCTCTGGCGTTTGTTTTAGAAAAAAATACTCTTATAGACGATAATGAGATGTAGAATAACTGTAAGCAACACAACCTTCATAAACAAGCGGTTATTTAAACAAAAACTGCAATGGAAAATAGCCAGCAGCCTTCAATGTGACCAGCGGTCGCTGCTCGCCGTCTTGCAATTGCCCTTGGCAATCAGCAAACAGGTTGGTTGTCCGATTGATCTTAAAAGATATATCAAGATGCATCATGCCAATATTAAGCTTGTTTCAAAATATCAGAAACCATGGGGTAATAGTAGCTAAGTTATGAGGTGATATATAAAAAGTATGACAGAAAACATGAATCTGTGCACAGGGACTTGCTCCCCTCTTTCAATATTTTGTTAGAGACAATGTGCGGTACGAAAAAAAAACACTTTCGAGACTTTTTCTTGACGTAATGCTTTTCATGTCCAAGCGATTGCAAAATTTACAAATAGCCCGATTTTGAGGCTGAAATGGAAAGAATGAAGATATGTTTGGGTGTTCTGGAAAGAAAAATCATCCATGAAACGAGCTAGATAGGAAAAGGTATATGAGATCAATGACTTATTAAAAGAAAATCGAATTGAAGAAAAGGGGGGTGGTGAAAGTAGTATCTCCCTTGTATTTTTTCGTACTAACAAAATATTGATAGAGGGGAGCAAGTCCTTGTGATCTGTGTAAAAGTTTTTGCATGTAATTGTTTTAAAACATGCATTTCCGTAATACATTGTAATATATTTATTTGTTGTTAATTTCAATTGGGAAAGCAGATCAAATTTTGAAATTATGTCTTAAAGAATTGCATGTGTGAAAGATTCATAAAATTCACCCAGTGGTTTAAGAGGATAAGAGAGTCATAGGTACCTCCTTGTCTTATAATGGCCATATTTTTCTGTGGGATACCAAAAACTCAATCATATCAAACATTGAAATAGTAGGTACATATCCTTATTATGTCATAAAGATCGTGTGAAAGTTTCATGAAACTCCATTTAGTATACTTGTAGATTGAGATTGATAACTGAATCTCTCACCTTGTCCTAATGCTATTAGGGTATCTTCTGGACCGTCACGTGACTACTTTGACCTACAGAAAACTGTCATAGGGAGGTTTAAGAAAGCAAAGCTAGCAGGGCTGCCAAACTCCCCGATTTTCCTGTTTTAATTTTATAAAAGTGTGTGTGCGTGTGTTGGTGTTTAATGCCATTTATCGACGCACATGGGCCATATAGGGCGGTCAGTTTTAATGGTGGAGGAAATCGGAGTACCCGGAGGAAACCACCGACCTTGGGCAGGTAACTGACAAACCTAATCACATACAGTTGAGGAAGTCCCTTTTTGTTCAATACAAACGGGACTCGGAACACCAGCTAACAGGTGATCGGCTAGTGATCAAAAGTGTGCTATTTAAACCAGCGCCTTTGACCACTCGGCCACCCAGGCCCCAATTTTATAATTAAACAGAAAATGAATCATAGAAATAATAGTAAAAAACAAGAGTTAACACTAAAGTATGTCTCGCCTTCCGGCACCATCAGAAACAATTATTCTTTCTTACTTCCACTATATTTTGAATTTACATGGATTTTCAGTTTCTGAGATCAAAAGATGTTTATAGAACTTTCTTCAAAACTATAGAAACATTGCAAATATATGCAATAAAAATAATCAAAGTCACTCAACCGGAAAATCAAGGTCAAGGTCAAAAGATGAGGATGTTATTGTTCTAAGCTACTACTGGGGTATATGCATACCAAGTTTTATCAACCTAGGACCTATAGTTCTTGAGATATGGAGGTGCTCGCAAAACTTTTCCATTGCTATTATATGTATTGAAAATTGTCAAAATCACTCAACCAAAAAATCAAGGTCAAGGTCAAAAGATTGGGATGCAACGGTGCTAAGCTACTACTGGGGCATATGCATACCAAGTTTCATCAACCTACGACCTTTAGTTCTTGAGATATACTTTTCCATTGCTATTATATGTATTGAAAATTGTCAAAGTCACTGAACCGGAAAATCAAGGTCAAGGTCAAAAGACGAGGACGCAACTGTGCTAAGCTACTACTGGGGCATATGCATACCAGGTTTCATCAACCCAGGACCTATAGTTCTTGATATATGGAGGTGCTAATAAAACTTTTCCAAAAAGTTAACGCCGCCGTCGGTAAAGTAACACCTATGCTAAGCTACTACTGGGGCATATGCATACCAGGTTTCATCAACCCAGGACCTATAGTTCTTGATATATGGAGGTGCTAATAAAACTTGATTAGTTCAAAACCTTGAGATTCAAAAGCTGGCAGCCCTGAGCGCTTTTCTTTCCATGCAATCGTTTTCATTCTTTGAGACATGTCAAACATGAAATCAGAGGCTCCGAGGAGCCTGAATCTCTCACCGGATCTGTAAAGCTTTCTTATCAAAGTTACAAAGCTTTATCAAACATTAATTTTGTAAAATTGATAGAAAACGGTTAGATGGAGATAACTTTTTAACAGTTGATCTGGCAATTTTGACTCTGATTTATTTGGATAGATCTTCCGGGAGCACTTGAGGTTTTCAAGATAAGTCCAAAAGCTGGAAAATGGCAAATTTTGATGATTCAATGTAGAGTTTTGAAGAGCCTTTGGTTGGTGTTCAAATGTAAGGTTGTTTCAGATTTTCCCTACATGTAACAACTTCTACTCAATGAAGTGTTTTGAACAACTAATGATCCTCAAGAGTCTACGAGTAGTAAGAATTTACCTATCTGTTTATTCTGTTATAGTATCAGTAGATATGAATACATAACCCTCTGTCCACTATTCATCAGTGTCCCTTATTATAATGGAGCAAATCACTGTGAAACTTTTTACCATTATCTAATTGTGGACTATTTGGATTGAAAAGTTTTATGGACATTTTGTATAATAAGTAGTCTTGAAAGATTTATTCTTCCGCAACTTAAGTTTTTTTCTCATATAGAGTGAAAAAAAATTACAACTTTCCATTCCTAGACACTAATCCTGAACTTTATGAAATTCAGGATCAGTAATTTAAATAAATTTTATAATTAAACCATTTTGAGGACAGAAAAGTTCTTACTTATAATTCTGTCAGAAATGCTTTATGAATCATTATACTGAATGGGATTAAATCAAAATCCTTCCATTACCTAATGCTCTTTTTAGCAACAGCAGTCATGTTTTTGATTAGTTCAAAATGCTAACTATTTGTTGCTAACATGCAATAAAACATTCTTAAAAAGTTTCTTTCAATTTGATTTACTGCTTTCAAAAAGGGTTTTAAAACTGCTTACATATAAGGTATGTCCAAGCTAACATGTATGGTCTTTGGCCAGGTAAGTAAATAATTAATTTCATAATTGAAACATTTCCCTTTAAAGATGCTAAAGGACAAAGTGACATAGCAAACAAAACTATAGACCAGTGGGTAGACAAAAACTGGGGACTGAAACAGTCCTTCAAAGCTTAAAGTCGTATATAAAATACAAAACTATTTTTTCATCAGTTTATTGGCATATAATGAACAAATAGTAAGGAATGTGTAATTTATCTATCAATAAATACACATAAAAATAAACAGGTTTCCCTGTTACATGTGTACATTTAAATTTTTACATTTACAAGACTATTTATGACTTTTACAGGTATTTTTGGTGTATAGAAGTTGCTTTGAAAATTAAATATGTTGCATATTGTAATTTTTCTCTTTCAAAATTCTACATGAATTGTTTGATATTGTTAACCAAAACAGGATGAGTGATTTACACTATTTCCTTCTAAAAACTTAATACAAAAATCTCATAATATATTGCAATTTAAACAGGAGGATATGTACCATGAACAAATTTACACCAGATATATTGCACTATCATTACATCACTATTTACATATCATCTACATCAATAAAATAAGTGTTGTCCGTTTCCTATTTCATTTGCACTATCATTATGCTAAGACAGTATCACATCAAAAGTTAAGTGAAAAGTTGGTCCATAGGACATTAACATTAGGGCATTGACAAGATCATATATTTAGGTGTGTCTGAAAAAACATTACAAAAAAATTAACAGTAAAATCCAGACTTTTTTTTAACTCAAGCAGTGCCAGTCAGCATAACATAAAACCTATAATAGCCCTTTAAAATTATGCTGAAAATGTTCTGACATTGCTTTTTGAAAAAAAAAACATTCTTAAGATCCATCAAAACACATAAGTGACAAACCTCAAATTTCAAATGGTCTACCTTATCCCACTTCAAAGATCCAAAACTATTTGATATGTTAAGTTGTTTCTAGAATTATTATTAATAAAGATAAAAACAAAACAATGAAACATACAATGGACTTATGGCTAACATAGGGGAACACATAAGTGTAAACATAGTTTACAAAACATCTCCCAGTAAAAAACATTGCCAATTAAACGCTAACATCTAACATCATCATACAGAGGTGTTGTTAAAGGGTTACAGTATCGTCGAAACATTGTCAATTTTACACCTTATATCCACAAAATGTGTTTTTAAGGATTACAGTATTTTTCAGCTCCCAGTACAAAATATTGTCAGTTTAACGCAAACGTCTCCATACAGAGGTGTTGTTAGGGTTTATATACAATCTCTACCGTCGTGGGTTTACATTGTTGACAACATCTATAATGACGAAGGGCGTGCAGCGTGATGCATCTCTTGTAAAATGTCAGGTAAACTACACTGGTATAATATTACAGCACCAAAATAAAATCATCGCTTGGGAAACAGTCATTGTACTTCCGCGCTCTTTGCCATCGGGAGATACGGATATCGGTTGGGATTGTGAGACAGAAAGCTTTCAAACAGTGGTCTAGAATTTCTTTCTGGGGATTCTGAAAATAGACAAAATAATAGTTTCTGGTAAAAATAAGCATAAAGTTTATCAGTGTGGAATATTTTAAAATCCTTAAAGGCAAAGTTTTCTGTTCTAATGTTCCATAAATGTGTTTATTGTCTTCTTTTTCCCCTATTAAAAATTGGAAAAAATACAATTTTATGACAATGCTACTAAAAGAGGCAACATTTTTAAACTTGAGAAGGAAATTCTTTTACATTACTGGTACACTTTATCAAAATATTCTTACTATTCTTGTAAATCTTATACATTTTAACTTTTTCAATGTCAAAGGGTTGTACTTTTTATATGATTTAATGTAAATACTGTGAAAGTATTATAATTCGTGGGGTACCAATTTTCGTGGTTTTCGTGGGTCAGGCAAACCACGAAATTAAGTTCTGACATTGCTTTTAATAGAGATTGTTTTTGAACCACAAATCCAAGAATCCAGGAATAAGGAGTTTACTTTCAATCCACGAAAATTGACACCCATGAATTAAAGTACTTTCACAGTCATCTTTGGTATCCTTGTAACGATTTTCTATATAATGTTCATTATCCTGTAAGGTGTTTTTACCTGTAACATGTTTAGATTCTGAATCTGAGTTACTTGAACTTTCTTTATCTGTTTCTCTTTCTGCTGCTGAGTCTGAAAAAATTAAAGTTTAAATATTATACAAATCATTCAAGTTTTAATGCTAAAAGCTGAAAGAAAAGACATCAACTTTGTTTCCAATCTTTTGACTTTAGGCCATTCAATGATTTTTTTTTTGCACAAAACTAATAAGCACCAACTAGGTACTAGCATGGGGAGACCTTGAGAAGATAGCTCGGGACAGGGATAATTTTGGATAAAAAGAAGGACTTTTTAAAAGTAGATAGGAAGCAACAATGATTGAAGCAACACATTAAGGTGTCCCTTACAATTTACAAACATATAAACACATTACAATAAAGATAATAATAAAAATTGGAATAAATTTTCATGGCAATGCAATAAAATGGTCTTTTAATAATTTGACAACAGACCAGGGTCACTGCTAACTCTATCACAATTTATCCTACGTTTCGAGGGATAAGGGGGAGGGTAGTGGCAGATTTAAAGGGCCCAACATAAAATATAGTTTTAAAATAATAATTTCTCTCGCTCTTACCATTTCCATTACAGTTTTTGACAGACTGAGGCGTGGTGGTTCTTTCCTGGCTCTCCTTCAGACCCTCGGTGGAGGTAGGGCTCGTCTTCTCTAACTTCTCCTGGAAACGCTTTCTCACTCGTCTCTCCTTCTTCAGCCTTCTTATCATGATGCCTTAAAGAAATGAGAGAATGAACATGATCTTGATTTGTTGTTTAGTAGGTGACACCTATCAAATTGTGAATGGTAGTTTTAGGACATTTTGTCCTTTTTTTAATGTTAAATGCTATATTTTATAGAAATTTAACTTGTCTCTATATTAATTTTTTTTGTGGGAAAAAAATAGTAATCATCTGTTCAAATGTGAATTGAATTTATTTAACATAGCAATTAAAATACTTTGTCATATACTGTAAACCAACTACTTTTGTGAACGATTTATATTGGTGATATTTGAGAAGAACAGAAACTCATGAAAATAAATTGTCATGAATTAACTCATTTTCATAGTCATATTATTGTTTTAATGAAGAATCTCCAAAATAAAAAGCTGTTAACTTGCCATCTCAGACACAGAAACATGAAATATAGTAGATGCCAAAAAAATCGGTTAACAACTTAACAGTAATTTTGTTTGATTTAAAACAAATTCAATGATTCACGCTGCTACATAAATTTATGAACAAAAACTTTTTTTTTTTTAAATTACAGACAATTTCTATGTACCTTTTGATTTCTTTTCTTCGTCCAATTGTTTTTCCACTCCTTCTCTCAATTCTCTTTCTCTCAGCAATTCCATTTTCAGCTCAGCTAAAAGAAACAGAATAAAGACTCTTAGACCATTCATGTATCAGTAAAGGAAAAAGATGGAAATCATAGATTATATTATTAAAATAATTAAATAATAGTCCACCGTGGCTAAGTTTTGTCTAAAAAATATAAATTCAATCTGATGTCATAGGAATAAAACACTAACTTAGTGCAAATGAACTCATATATTAAAAAAAATCTCTAATTTATCTAACAATACCAGACAACTCAAAACAAAAGAGAATTTAACTGCAAACTTTCTAAAGGAAATTCCCAAATCATTCAAAAATAACAGACATTTTATAAACTTGAGAATAATGGAAACTGTCAAGGAACAAAGCACATGGAAATTAATTCGTGTAAATACATCAGAAGTAAAATGCAATAAAATATCCAGACATTTCCACGTCCCTTTTACCATGTGACATATAAAGCAGAGGATTATGACAGAGATGAAATGACTTATGTCAAAAAGAAGCACAAAAATATGATTTGTGCCGTAGAATCATTTATTGAATTCATAATTCAGTGTGGAGATCTAAGAAATGGGATCCTACCATAAATTCTATAAATCCCTCTAATGCTGTTTCATCAATCTCAATATTATTTTCACATTACGACCAGATTTTTACACAAATCTGTATATTTATATCAAGTCTCCTATCCTTACGTCTTTGAATGTCTAATGATTCTTCTGGTGTATATGACTTATGCCTTTTTTTTTGGTCAATAACTTTTTTAAGAACATCAAGTGCAAAGAATTTAATAAGAAGTTAGCAAAACTCAAATGCAAAAAAATCTTTTACAATTTCAATACAAAAATCAACTCTTATTCCACAGCTTATTGTCTTCTACTGTTTTTTTTTTAAACTTTTAAAAAATAGATTAAACAATTTTTAAGGGGTCGAAATACAAAAATGCAAAATCAAGTAGAACAATCTATTATCAATCGTAACTATTCAGCCATTTTTGTTACACAAAAAAATGTAGAAAGGCCAAGAAGTCCTGTTTGAATCTATTATATTACAACTAATCCTTCCTTCCTTGATTCTTACTGTCCTTTTCCTCCCAAATCCTTAAAGAATCTTAGACTCCTGTTATTGCTTTCATGAGATGTTTAAAATTCCTTAAAACATTACAATCAATGAACGTACAAAGACAATTACTTTTTATGTAATGTCCTTCTAAAAGTATCTGTATTTTTATATGAATTCTAAGACCACTAAGATGGACGTTATATATTTCTAGATGGAACAAATGACAATGGATAAAGCAAGGCTATTTCAAAACCCATAAAAATGAAACAAATTGGAGAATATAATGTTGATAAGAGACAGAGAATAAAGACTGGGCATTTAGACCTTGTGTTCCTTCGTCTAGTAATGATTACCAGTTAATGGAATTCTGTCTGAATTTACTATTAATTAGAAATAAAACAATGATCTTTGATCTAATCTTATGTACAGTTCTAATTTCCATCAAAAATCCGAATGCCTTTCAAATGACACAAACAAATTTTTTTGATTCCGCAGACAGACGCATGCGAACACAGCTGGTAAAGGAAATATTTGACTCATTAAACTAAATTAATACATTTCAAAGTTTTTTTTCCTTTTAGAATAGCACAACTTCCTCGAATTGGTATTGTAGTCATGATAAATTTGAAAAATAGAATTGTCTTTAAAACAATAAATGTCTTCTTGCACATAATTTAATTGGTTTAATTATTTCAATGTAATTTAAAAAAATCTAAGTACCACCAAACCATTCTTTCAATTTTCAAACTGTTTAAGATTTAAAACCAAAACTATTTAAGCAAAATAAGTTCCAATGTTAAAATCCAGTCTTTACCAGGATTGAACACAGACAGACAGACAGACAGACAGAAATTGGTTGGTGGGGGAACTCAAATAAAACTTGAATTCATTTATTTGTCTATTGGACACTTTAATGATTGATAGGTCGTGTACATACATCTATTTTTCTTTTTTACTTTGAAAGTAAATATGAAATGGAAAAAATAAGCCTTTAAAACCACCATGATAAATAAGAATAGAACATTTATTCATATATACAGTCTTATATGTAGCAACGTCATCTAAAGACCTCTAAATAATATCCATTACGACTCGAGTCAGATAAATCATACGAAGATTAAATGACGTTTTTCTTCTCATTTGTCTCCAGAGATTGTCAATTTCCGGATTTGACTGTCCTTACAAAATATGAATTAAATATCTGATTTTCTGATTGAAACAGACTCTGTATCTTTGCTGAGGACAACACAATAGATGATCTGATATCATTTTGATTTTCTTTTGATAAGACTATTAGAATGATAATACATAAATTCCTCAGAGATTTGATTTTTTTTCAATTTCATTTATCCGAAGACAATATTATTACCCACTTAGATCATTAAATCATGTGTCGATTGCCATTTCATTTACGTTTCTAATCGAAAAGTATACCAATGAAAAGCGAGAGAGACTATCGTGTAATTATTTCTGAAAATCATTTAGCCTTAGTGTCATGCATCTTGTCATTGTAAAATCATCAAATCTCTAATTTCCAATGTGGATTTGGCACGGACGTTTGAAACATGACGATTCTCTAGTGAGACAAGCAAAGTCTTTACCTGCAAATTTATTCAGTTTGGAAATAAATTGAATTTTGAAATGAAATAATCTTTCCGAGTTTGATTCTATACCAAAGGGAATTCCTCTTATTTTTGTTGATATCATTTTTACATTAGAATACTATTAAGACCATTAAATCATTCTACTTAGATTAACTTTTGGGTTATCCTCTTTTCAAATCATTACAAAAAAGACTTTGTTAATTAAATATTGATTATATATTGTTATCTTAATTATTCTTTGTTTCAATTTTTATGGTTATCATGGCTAGTTAATAAAACATCTTGAGAGGATTGTTTTGTTGTGGAGACACCTAAAAAACTACAATGAAGGGACAGCATTTCTATTATCGATAAATGTATATTAAATTCTTTCTTTTTTCATTTTGAACATATAAATCTTGAACTTGCTACTTAAAATGTGAATTTCATTTCAATTAAGACAAGAAAAAGACTATATTTTGTACATTCATGCAGGAAAACTTTTCTGATAAATATCAAAATATAATTTTTTACTATTAAAAGTTTCTTTTCTAAAATATAAATATAACCATTATGTGCTGTTTTTACAGTAAACAAAATCCTAAAGAAAATATTTAGAATTTTAACAACAGAACATTAATCATTTGGCTCATCCACATGACATTCTACTTTTAATAAATAGAAATCTCAAATTTCAACTAAATATATTGGATGCGCTATATTATCATAATAAGAGAGGAAATTTTTCTTCATAAAAACCTATAAAATTATCTGAATATATGTAAATTTTATGATAAAAATACTAACACCATATCATTTTTCAATAAATTTCTATTTTTATTTTCAATGCTACATTAAGCGTAAAATGAATGTAAAATTGATTTTGGTTGTGCCACATATAATAAAATTATTTCATTTCATATGAATTTAAATCAGCATATAATTTATTGGTGTGACAGAGAAATAAAATTTCATAAATGCTTACTATCATTTTTTTACGACTTCAGAATAATTTAGTTTTGAAATAAAAATCCTCTTATTGTAATGTGTATACAGATGTAACATTAATTTACAGAAATATGCCGATAGAAAACAATTCATTGTTCTGCAGTCCATTCTGAATCATTGACCATGGACATCTGAATTCATCATCAAATAAAAAAATGCAAATTCATTATGCACTTTTCTGTCAGAAACTGTTATTCTGTCCAAACTTATGAAATAATGACTTTACAGATTTTATTCTCCCAAATTTTGATTTGGGAGAAAACAGAACAACTTTCAAGTTTGACAACTTTTATAAAGCCTTAACTTTGTGTCTGTAAAAATGCTGCAACAAATGAATGCCAGAGGTCTGGCCCTCATTTTACTAAAGGTCGTTATGTTCTAGTATATGAACTCCTGAACATTCTGGGTCACAAGATCTTAGTAAAAATGTTCTTAAGTCTGTTTTGCTGTTTAAATCTACAAAATTGTAAACTCTGGAATTTTTTATTGAATACATGTATGGCACTGAACATTCTTTACAAATTACACTTTGTGTAAGGGGGACAACTCTCACAATCAAAGTATTTATCACAAATATCTAAAATATTTCCTGCACTTTTTTCGTTGCATAATCATAACAATCATAGTTGAAAGTTATATTAAATGAACATGATTTTAAACTTTGAGGATACAATTTGCACTTCTTAAAAGCTATATTGTATCCAACCGTTATTCCAACATGAGACTCCCTGCACCATATTCCAGCATCAAAAGAGAAATGTATTACAGAAATATCCCAATTTGAACCATAACTCTAGAAGTTGATTAACAATCAGCTTGATCTTTGCTCTTTTTAATGAATTGCAATCATTTCATGTTTGAATAGCATTACAGAGGTAAAAGAATAAAATTAATATCATTGAAAGTTCATTCCTTTTTTCATTCTTATAAAATCACACCACTAATGAAAATTGGAAGGAAATACGACAATCATTCATCTTAAAACTTGTGACAGTAGATTGAATTTACACTAATTATGACTGGATTTATCAATTGATTCAATACCAAACAAGATTCAAACTAATACACTTTACTTTGAAGTGGATTCCTATACTGGGAAAAACAATCCAATAATTTTACAGTTATTTAAACAGTTTCGAATCACAATATTAAATCCTGCAATCATACCTCGTCAAATTTAACACCTTCTCACCCTAAATCAATGCCAATTCGATAATTATGGCAATTTCTTTAGAATAAAATGCACAATTTTTACATAATCAAAAAGAATAAAGTTTTTTCTGTATCTAATAAAGTTTTCATGATTATGGAAATGACATCTTTCGGGACAATTTAAAAGATCTACCAGCGGATAAGGGGACTTAATGAAATTTAATCATTTCAATTGGAATATTTACATATAAAGAAAGCGTATGATTTATGGGACATTTAACACTAGTAGCTAATTATAGTCAAGTGTATACAATTCAAAAGGTACCCAATGTTCTTTTAAAATTTCAGTTAAGGGGCAAATTTCCCTCTGAATGAATATTGGAAAATTAGCATCAGATTGCAATCCAATGTACGATTCACTGATAATACATGATTTTCTTTTTGAACAAAGTAGTATAATTTGGATGAATTGAAATGATACTTAGGTGAGCCAGTGCGTGTGCACTCAACCATTAAGAACAATCAGAGATATTGTTCTAAACCTGTAAGATTATAGGAATTTTATGTTTCTTATGCATTTTCTGACATGTTCATTGAGCACATTTTTTATGGATCAGAGTAAATAAGGGGTATCCTTGAGAAAAACGGGTGTTTATAGAAAAATAAAGTTTTTGTTTAGTTGCATTTACTTGAGAGCAATTTTGTTATGTTATTCTATAATTTCATAAATGTTAAATGTTCCACACCCTATAATTTGTGGAATAAAAGGTTTAGATTTCTTAATACTTTTCAAATCTTTGCAATAAGGCCCTTTGCTATTTACCAAGAGTTTGTTTTTGATTTAAAAGTTCTACTTTTTTTCAAAATCATGCAATGAAAGTTAAAAACAAAAGGATTTGCAAATCCCAGGGTGTAAAATTTTGCCAAAAAGTTTTCATTTAAAAATTGATGTTCTTCTAAGTCAATGAATTAGAAGACAATGCTTGTTGTATTTTGCACTGTTTTTGTTCTTTGATTTAGATATTTTTTAATCATGAATGTTCACATCAATACTTTTTAAATTAAAACTGACATATTTCATACAAATTTTATATAAAAATTAAAAATCCATCCAATTGATCATTTCTGAGCATGCAGTTGCACATTCAATATAGAAAACTACTATTTACACCTCTTGTTGATGATTACGAACAATAGTGTCAAATAAAAAAAAAACAAGTATCAAAACATATTTGTGTTTAAATTATAGACCAATGCCACACATTACTTGACATTGTCAAACCAATTGCCAATCAGAGTGTTGAATTAATCGGTTGCACATCTTGTGTTAATCGGTGCAATTTGTTTAGCTATAGTTGATTCCATTCACATAAAATAAATAACATTCATTCCATCCGTTTTGGTAGAAAATTTGATAATTGCACAAACCGTAAAAATGAAGACAGGTTTGTTCGATATCAACACCCACATTAAATTCAGGGACATTAAGAAAGGGGGAGTAACTCATAAGACTTAATACATATGTACAACTAATTGACGAACCCAAAAATGTTTATAACAAAATTTCACGTGAATACCATTGCACACAATAAATCTGATCATCTGGATTTAAACAACTCAATTCAAAGTCCAGAAAAAAACTTAGGAAAGAAAAAGGCCAGGACTTACGAAAGAAAAACACCAGGACTTAAGGAAAAAACAGTGTATCAAGGAACTGAAACTGGTGACGAAATCTCAGATGGTCTTGTCAGACTCCTGCATCTACTAGGTGGCCAACACAATTTTACAGAAAGAAAAAAATGCAGCCTTCCCATATGTCTATTCTGCATGTCCCTTTTTTTACCTTTTTCATAACTAAGTTGCCTTTCATGGTGCCTGGCATTCTCTGCGGCTACTTTTAACAGGCCCTGGATGTTGAGAAGTAATGTCTCTATAGAAGATATGGAGGCAGTCTCACCATTCAGTAGGGGATTTGTAAAGGAGCTCGTCTGAGCTGGCGTCTTGTCGTCTGTTTCACTCAGTGGGCCTACCTCACTGTCATCACGACTGTTATCAAGGTCTGAAGAGATAAAAAGAGAAAATGTTATCATAAGAAATTATAAAATAGAAATAGGCCTTAAAAACCTGCAAAAAGAAAACTCAAAGAATTTGATTTAAACACTTGCTATGCATTTGCATTTCTTTAAAATTTTACCTAAGAATGAAGGCACAATAAAGCAAGCACTTTGTTGTGCAAAGAGTCTGTAAAGTTTCATTAAATTCCAACAAACATTTGATTCTTTGAATATTGTAGAATCACATTGGGTGGGAATAAAGATATATATTCTCATACTTGTTTCAGAAATATTAGAAAACAAAATATAAAATGCTGATATATTAATTTATGATCATATTTTTATATAATTGATAATACACAAATAACAAATTTCTAATCATTATGACAAAAATATGAGTTTAATCAATTTTACAATTTTTCTGCATAAATAAAATGCAGGTGACAGTTAAGAAATATGAATGTTAAACCCAGATTTATGAATTTTAACTCCTGTTAAAAGTTTGTTTTATGAGGGGAATACACTTGCAAAGACATTAAAGGAAAATACTAAACACAAGTGCACAAATTAAACACTTGAAACTGAATAATAATACTCCAGTAAAATTATTTATGTATTACGATTATGGGTAGCAATTTCAAGTGGAAATGAAACTGGCTATATACAAGTGCAGAAAACTTTAAAGAAGTAGAAAGTCTAAAGGCTTTAATTGTTACAGATAATTTAAATGTGATTTATGAGGAAAAGGACAAGAAAATTCAATTGGATGAATTTGTATTATTGGGTTCATCTCATGTTTTGAAGAGAAAAAGTCAAATAATAGTTAATTTTATAAAAATTTAAATTGTTGGAATTCATAATGGCTATGTAGACTACCCAGTTAGACATATAAATGGTATAATTTTACAACCATTAAGTTTATATATTCCATAAATGCTTGTTTTTTTCTTGGTAAGGGGGAATAACTGTTTAAAAAGTAAGTATAAAAATCTAAATGTATATGGATGAACCACATGTTAAGATCTACAGTCTGATGACTTAAAGATAATACATGTACCAATAACCTCAACAGATAATAGCTTGTCCATTGAAAAAAAGATGCAATGTCTGTTTGTGACAGCAAGACAGTGTAAGAGTTATCATCTAATATTTATTTTGATGCCTACAATAAAAATTCAACTGAAGGCCGTATTTAATTTTTTTGTAGATTAAAAGAAACTGAGGAAAGAAAAACATTTGCATATCATTTTAATAGTCATGAAAATAATAAAATTTCCAAAATTAATGGCAGGAACATAATTGAATAGGAAATAATAAGAGAAATAAAACATGTGTTGATTTATAACATTGATTATCATGTGATAACCTCCATATCGGCCCTGATAAATATCTATATCAAACCTTCTTTGATGAAGGCATAAAATTGATAGAAGAAGGAGATATATTCACAGAATCCACCTCTCAGCTTAACTGAAAGAAATTAAACTGTATCTGAAAACATGTCCCTAAATTACAAAAATCATGAACCAGCAGTTGTTATGATGTAAGAGATTTATATGATCCAGAATTCTTTAATTATTCCTAGATTTACTGTCCAACAATTGGTTGTATAAAGGATCAACATTGGCAGATCCAGAGGGTTGGAGCCCCCTTTCATAGTATATTTTTCTATTTTTGGAAAAAGTGACCTCAACAGGCCACCTTTCTCCTCAGTAGACTATATATGGAACCCCCCTTTCAAAAATTTCTGGATTGCCCCTGAACAGATAGCAACATTGAGATATACTGGTACATGTATTTACTTTCAGTGGTTACACTGTAGATCTTAACATATGGTTCATCCATATACATTTAGCTTTTTATACATACTTTTTAAGCAGTTATTCCCCCTTACTAAGAAAAGAAACCTCTTCAGATTTTAGTTATAACCGATAAGATCTAATGATCATGTCTTATAGTTAATTCAATTGTCAATAAAAAGGACCAAAATGATGAAAGAAACCATGTGGTATTTACATTGAATAATACCTGATCAGATTCATTTATTTTCGTGGGTACCAATTTTCGTGGTTTGATAAAAAAAGAAAGTTCGTGGATCCTTAAATTTGTGGTTCTCAAGTGTGTAAGCATACAGATTTATGTTATATTTCCTTTTCTTTAGTATCAAATTTCATGGGTCAATGCAACCCACCAAAACCACGAAAATTGATACCCCACGAATTATAATGAAACCATAGTATCTGATCGGATTAATTTCAAATGGATGTTGAGGAGAAATAAATGAAGAGGTATGATCTATCCTCGTATTAATTATTTATGACCACACAGTAAAAAAAATATTAAACAAATCCTGTAATTAGTTCCAAATGCCTTGCAGACATATAACTTATTGCTGAAAAAAAATTCTCCAGATTATTTCATGGAGTGGTTGATTCTATCATTAGGGGTCATCCAGCCATATTTATCCTGGAACACAATTATTTACCTTCTAAATGAAACTTAAACAGCTCAAAAACAAATGAACAAATCTATTCATTCATATGACTGATTTTCTCATCAGAACCAAATGAGGAAAACCATATCTTGCAGCACTTAGAGAAATCAAGCTCACAAAAAATGACAGACCTTATAATAACTTGTCATAAATTTCATCCCGATAATTGTGACGATATTAATTTGATGATCGTTGTTTTTTCATCTCGTTATCTGACTGTGTCTTTTCCTATCTGTTGTCAATGATTGAATTTAACTAATATTACGAACAATGGTATTGAAGTATCCTTAAGGAGAACTCAGAGAGTATTAGATTTACGCCGTCGTAAAAGACACTCCGATCTATCAGATTAGGCCATAACCATTTACATCAGATTCAATAAAACTAGTTCCGAGAGGAAATGAAGAAACAAGATCTTTTCCAAAGAAAACATATTTTCTGTCAGCGGTTAAAGCAAGATCAACAAAAGAGTCAGACTATACAAGAATTAATGACTTGTTATAAAGAGGAATGTATAATTATTGAAAAAATAACACTTTTATAAAAAACTCAAATTTTAAAAAATTTTCTAAGATATTTACATTTGAGGAAACAGCTTCAGGTATGCTCATGTACTATGACAAACTCTACGAAATTATTTTTTTAAAATCTATGAGCTTGGCCACATTTTTGGCAAAAGTAGGACAACAATGTTAAATGTTGTCAAAGACTAAGGAAAATCTTTAAAGCTGTTGGATTAAATTTCTAAACTTATTATATTTTATATACATGTAGGTTAAAAATTAATGCCTTTTTTTTCTCTCCTACCATACCATTCAAATCAACTCTTTTAAGCAAAAGATATGTTTGTTTCACAATGAATGTTCTATCATCATTAGTAATAATTTAATACTTATCTGCACATAGCTACCAAGTGCAAATGAGTATGTAATCAAGTATAAAGAAACTGGCGACTAAAGATTACCGAAAAAATTATATAATGTGAATGTTCGTCTATGAAAAGTGCATTTAAATTAGCAAACTTATTTTGTTCCAAGAAATTTCAATATAATTAAGATTTTACAAAATTACTATCCAATTTCTCTCGGCTCCTGTCGAAAAATAAATATAATTTTGTTGGTCTAATGAGGAAGCGAAGTTAAAATGATGATTTGAAAAAACGCCATGCCCACTGTGTTTCCTTGTTAAGTTCTTTAATTCATGTGTCTGTTCGTTTGCATCAAAGTGAGACCAAATATTTTCTTCTGTGAAACAACTGGATAAACAAGCAAAATTTAGAGATAGAAATTAAATAAATAACAATTTTGATAAAATGAAAGTTTGGTGTGCATGCTGTTTCCTTAGCAATACAGATGGTACATGATGTACGAAGCTAATAACCAACAAGTATTATTATATACTTCTTACAGAGTACTAAGGTTTTAAGCATGGGGAGAATTCTAAATCTATAATTGAACTTTCTCAATAAAATAGTTTAAATGGAGAACATTCCATTTTCATATTTTGAGACAATTTTATTTTTGATGAATCCTGTAGAGTTACAAGTGGAGGCACACTCCATTTAATGAGTGTAAAACTCTAATTATATTTAAACCCAATGTATTAAAAATGTTTTCTTTTAATTGATCTTGGTGATTTTTATAATTAAACTTATTTAAACTGTAGGACATTGGTATCTGGTGAAGACACTTTCTGAAATTCTAAATTGAAAATAAGTGTGAAGCACTCAGATCACTTTTTGGATCCATCAGTTCAGAGATGGTGCAAAGTGTGCCAAGTTCTAAATGTTTGGGCATCATTAAACTTATCAAAGTACAACTGTCATGTAGACAGTCTGAAATATTGCCATGTTAAATTTTCTGTTGAAACATTTAAGTGGGATCTGTGATAGCCATGAATTTCAACCAACAAGAAACCTTACTGCACAGATTTGGTGATTTTTAAAGTGTTCCTTAAATCCCTGTTTTATTTATAAAGATGAAAGACAAAAAACATGATAAACATTCTACTGATTTCAAATAAATTGTTTCATATGCTTCGTAGCTCTGAGAACCAAAGACTTCATTTTTACTTTTAAAAGTTACATCCCTTAGTTTATGATTTCAGAGGAGTTATTTCCCTTAGTTTATGATTTTAGAGAGTTATTTCCCTTAGGTTATGATCTAAAAGGAGTTATTGTCCTTGGATTTTCATTGTTTACCTTCATCTCTTTCATCGTCTGTAAGTCTGTCATCTTCATCATCCATTTCATCATCACTTTTATTACGAGATAAGTCTTTAGCATGGCCATTGATATGAAGGTTCAAAGGTCGATTATCTAAAGAAAAATAAATTTTAAAATATTTTGAAATAAAAATGCAAGATATATAGTTGGCTTATCATAGAGGGACACTAAGTTTTTTCTAAGGGACAAACTAAACATAACCTAAAATGAGCCATAAATGAGTAAAATTGGATTTAACAAAAATCTAAACTTAATGTAAACATCTAAATCAGAAAAAGTAAAAGGTGTTTTTGGTTGATGTTGTTGGAAATTGTAACATACTCCCCATTTAGCATAGAACATAAAAATAGTTTGTCACATTTTGTCTGCAAACTTTTTCTTGTGTTGAATACATCTGGGCTTTAGTATATTGCTTTTATCAAACAGAATTGTAAAAGTAATGGAAAATACAGATGTTAAAACGGAAAATATACAATTAAATTCATTTCACTTGTGAATCATTTGCAGAATCATCAAGCCAGAAAATGGCCCCATACTAAATCAAAAACATCAAAAATTGTAATTTAATGTTGGAAAAATCACAACAAAACACAATTTAGAGCATTTATCTGCACCAGGAAATCAAAAACATCATGGTTAATATGAAAAAATACATTTGGTCATTACTCTTGATAGCAATAAACGTTTCAGTGACTGAATGTTTCAGGAAATATATCAGAAAATAATGTACATTTCAAATGTAGAAAATGAATTCTGTCTGTTTTCAATTTGAATTCTGTTAGATATTATCATGGTTTTGATTTAGAGAAATTTTATTAAATAGCTGGAGATAATATTCTTTGTTAAGACAATTTGAATAGTTATCATAACAACATTTGAAATAATTATTTTTGGTCTGTGAGCATTGGATAAAATTATTAAGACATTAGTTCTAGATTTTTAAATAATGCAATTAAATTTATTGGAACTAAGACAACATGCCACAAATTCTTGATTCTAAATCCTTGAATACAAGCAGATTTTTAATTTTTTTATGGGAGGGGGGTGGGGGGGGGGGGTGAGTATGAGGAGGGTTGGGGCTGGGTGAGTTGTTGTATCATGTATATATAGACCTGAACAATGAGAAAACTTATGCCCCCTTGTCAACATCCTCCACAGTCATGTTCTTGCCTCTAAATGAGACATTCAGATGGACCATTTTCAATGACTGAATGAAATGAGTTTTTTTTAGAATATAACATTAGTAAGCAGCATTATCCAGGAATACTTAGGTTTTTTATAGGAGATACTGGATTGCACAATGGTATTTTACAGGAATGCAGGGTGATCTATTTTGGCATAGATGCTGGAGGGGACCCCTGTCAAAACCTACTATCATAGTCTGAGTTTCTGTTGTCCATTTCATAGGTAGGGGATGCTCTCATTTGTTTAGGTAGTCCATCCATACGGTCATCTCTCATCCTATAAGTAGAAAAAATAGATAAAATCATAATTAATTACAATGATGAGATAAAAATTGAGTTTTCATAAAAATGTATGTGTCCACAGATGGCCTTCATAGTCATGTACTCACCATAGACTCATATTGGCACTTTTCTTTGGCTAAGCAGAAAACTTAATTATCATTGATGTTGTCATTGCATGTGACACCCCTTTAAGTGTTGCCTTCCTTAACTTTCCCTGCTTGCTCAGCGATATAATTGATACTAAATGCTGAGAAATGCTTTGAGCACAGTGAGTAAATGAATTAAAGGTTTGGAGTTTAATTCTGAACTAATGTTAGTATAATCTTATGTGACTGGTTGGACACACTGTTCTTTGCCCCCACATAAAGATATCACAAAATCAGATATATCATAAACTACCTTGTTAAACTATTAATTTAAGAAATTTTGCTTCCAATAACAAGAAATTGTGAGTGTTTATTTCCAATATGGAACATTGGTGGATCTGCTATTGCAAATCTGAAAGAGTCAACTGAACATCTATTTATTTGGATTCTATCCATAAGGTCAGGCTGCTCTTGCTTTAATGAAAATGTAAAATGCACCAAAGAAAAATCCCAAAGCATACATTGTACTAGGAGACCCTTTCTACAGCCTGTATTGAGCCTGCCAACACTTATAGACATCATATATTATTTATAAGTAATAATTATTGAAAGATGTTTTAAATCTTTTACATCTTAAGAAATAAATGTGATTTTATTAACCTGTTAGTTATGTCATCAAAACTCATTATCCATGTGTTTCCATCACCCGTCTGTACCTAATTATCAACAATATTTAGTAAGCTTTCTCCTTTTTTCTTTCTAATTTTCTATTTCCCTTTTACTAGTATGAACATGACAGAAGAAAATTTCCTGCTTCATATAGAAAAATATCTTCTTTTTCATAATTTTTTTTCTCTTTTGAAATCCCTTTGCTTCAAACAGATCCTGATAATTTGAAATAATTCTACTCAAAACAGAAAGATACATATAAATCGTTTGATAATATTTTTGGTGGAAATGGTTTTGGCTCTAATTAATGCTTTCAAGATGAAATACTTTTTATACCTTATTTCTAAAGATGTGAAGCAATGATATTAGCTTCTGTGATGTAAGTTGGGTCATTAAAATCAAAGATATAATAAAAAGTCTTTCTTTTAACTATCATGCTTATTGAATCTCTCTTTTTAACTATCTTATGCTTATTGATTGAATATCATTTACATTAAATGATTATGGGTTTCTTTTGAATAAAATCTTTATTTCCCTCCACTAGAAATGAAGAAAAATCATTTTTTTCTATTAAGTCTCTTTATCTGATGTTTAGTTATGTCTTTGTATAGATCCTAAGATTAAAAGATTATAATCAAAAAAGATATTACAATTATGATTGGAAGTATTTCGTTTGTGTTACAGAAGAACTATACCAACTACTTCAACTTTATGAGATAAAAGCACGAATATGCCCAAATGACATAACGCCACACCTTGCAACATTGAAAATCACCCAAAAACCTGAAGGTACCAGTAAACCTGAGTTGGGACAGACAGATTGAGGAACAGACCTGAACACTATAAGCCCCAGCTCTTTTGTCAGAGGTGAGGCATAAGAAGAAGACACAATTGTGATACAACATTCTTATTAAGTAGATACAACCACATGTTAAAATATATAAAGTTTCTTACAAGTTAAGGCATTTTTGTCAACGTTTAAAATTTTGTATAAACTTAATAATTTCACTTTCGCAGCAATAGCACCTTAAAAACTCCTTATCTACCTCACACATTGATTATAGCTTTAGTCTTTAACAGAATTGCATGTATTGGTTTTGACTGTTAGTTACAATAGCATCCAAGTAAAACATCTAAATAAAACTCCATCTCAGACAAAACAATTGAATTGATGGTATTAGTAGTCCATCTTCTAGCTAATTTAATACATTTGGCATTATAGCACATAAATAATTGGTCCTAAACAACATAGAAAGCGTTACAATAGGCACGGAGAGACAATATATACTGTTTGTCAATGTAAGTCGATCATTTTCTTCGATTACGATTCCCTTTAATATATATCATTTACAGAAAATTCTGAGCGGAAGATCTGATTTTCAGCCACTTAGACGGAGATGGTATCATGACGAGTATAAATTGTACCATAATTGCGTGTTTGTTGAAGCAACAGACACCAAATGGTCATAATAAAATGACATCTCCATATGAGAGGGAATACGAAACGTGATTATAGAGCCGGGATTATTGGTAATAACCATATGTTTGTCTTATTGAGTCCAGATTATAGACTGTCAAGTCTAACTTTATCAAGCGGTCTATTGCCTCTTACTCTGATGGTAATGGCGGGGTTCACTCAAACATAACTCACAAAACCGTACAAATAAATAGGAAAAATTGCTTCCTTGGAAGACAATTCTATTGCCATTACTATTTATGAAATGGATTTGTTTGTTCCTTTGTAGCTTTGTATGAAAAATATTCTAGACAATACAATTACAATCAATGATCGTTATTCTTTTTAAAATATTATGTCTTAAAAGTTGAGCATCAGACTGAACCACAGGAGCACTTATAGAAGATACTACTTGATTTAAGTATGGAAAATAGTAATTTTTTTGTTTTGTATACTTATTTATAAAGAAGCTGATAAATGGAGGGTTAACAGTATGTTGGTGAGCTGTTGTAAGAGTTAAACACCCTTTTAGAATACCGGCAGCATGTGCAGGCCATTTTTCTAAATTTCAAAGCCGGACTTAAACTGCCACCTAAAGAATTATAATTTACTATAATGATGTATTTGATAGTATTGTAAACAAACAAGCGCCTTAGACAATTTGGCAACCAATACTGGAGTTTTAACAATCTTATACATAAATTTAACAAATAAAAGTACCATGTAGCTTTAACTTGAAGTTACCTGGGTGAAATGACATCAGAATCTGAGCCAGATCGGTCTTTCAGCATAGATCCATCAGGACGTAAGCCAAGGTGTGAAGCCATCGCCAGAGAAACAGGGGGAGATAACATATGGTTGTTAAATGGCATGAACGGCAAAGGTCCCATGGCATATGGATGGTGGGCGAATCCATTGAACAGAGCTTTTCTGTCAGCTGTAAAAGAAAAATAAGATTTTTTTCAATAAATTGAAAGCGTACAGCTTGCAGTCTTGTATGAACATAATATTTTACATCGGTACATCAAAATGCAATCTAGTAATACCTTTCTGATTTAGATTCAGTCTCCAGCATTCCATCTGGCTGATTTTATAAGTATCCCAATTTAAAATGGATCGTAAATTATTTTTTTCATTTTTGATGGCAAACTTATTGTTGTATTTTGGGGAATGACTTTTAGCCAGTTGAGTCCCCAAAAATGTGTGCATTGTGTGTTTTTATACACATATAGTCAAAATATAGTTTTAATTTATACATAGAAGTACTGTGGATTCATTTATTTTCGTTGGTACCAATTTTCTTGGTTTGATGAAAATCAATAAGTTTGTGGATTCATAAATTCATGGTTCTGAAATCTGTAGCATAAAGATCAATGCTAAGCCCCCTTTCCGTAGGATATCAAATTTCATGGGTCAACACCACCAAAGAAAACCAAGAACGAATAATAATGAAACCACAGTAATATATTTAGTTAAAGAGAAAAGATCATGATTGAATATGGGTTACATCAATATTCTGAGAAAGTGAAAATAAGTTATCCTAATACATATCATATTATTAGTACATTCAAAAATGGTTTAAATCAAGCCTTTGAATAGTTCTATCTGAAATAGAAATGAAGAATGAATCAATTTATTCTCAGATATTTTTAACGTCTGAAAGCACAATTAAAAGTATAAGGCTCTCCATAGACAATGGCTTCTTTTCAGGTCTTTCAATTCAAATCTAAAAAATAGAAATATTACAAAACATCATTGAGAGAAACCATAACAAAACAAGGACCAATTCAAAAACCAAAATTGCTTAGTTTATTGACAGACAAACATAATTTTCATGGAATCATCAAAAATGAAAAAAATAATTGTAAAAATACGGAATAAGAACACAAAAAAGATGATAATGATTCTAAAGATTGTTTCTGAAATATTTATTGAAACGTCTGACAGCCGGAAATAGGCAGATATTCTACGGATGCAAACGGATACCACACTGACGTAAAATACATCTCAACCTGAAATTAAAATACGCTAAACTCTTTTCTGTTTGGAGAACACAAAAGTCATGAAGTTCTCGAAATAATTATGTCAACATTTTGAAAATATTAATTTTTCAAAATAAATAAATCTGAAAAAAACTTATGAAATAAAAGATTATTGATTTCAAATATGAAACAAAGTCATAAAATTGAATCAGAGTCTTTCAATTGTTGTTCCCATTCACTGCATGAATTACAATTCCTTTTATAAAAATAGCTGTTTTATTTGCTAAAATTGAACTGAAAGTATTAAAACTGAATCCTTTGTTCAATGTAACAATTACAAACCTCAAGGGCTTTATACCTGGACCTTCTTTTGCAACATATTTTTAATAAGAAAAAAATAATACATGAAAATACTATTTCTATCAAAATCAAACAAAGACTCTACAGTGTTTTGGTTAAAGCTTTCTTGCATAATATCAGAAACAAATTTTCAAAATTACTTGATATTTTCTGAGACAATAAAAAAACCCATTGTTATGATATTCTCAGATTTTTTAAAGAAAGACCAGATTCCTTGTACTTTAACACCCACAACATTCTACCATTACAAGGTTAATGATTATACCCTTTTTTAAATGCATATTTCTAACTTTACTTAAAACATAGATGTACATAGCTATTAAACTGTTGTTATTGTGAATGCTTTGTCTAGGAATATTGATAGGGGGAAGGTTGGACCCAAAAAACTAGTTTAACCCCGCCACATATTACATGTGCCTGTCCTAAGCCAGGAATCTTTGACAAAGCTTTCGTTTGTACTTGTCTTTTAGATGTTTTCTGTTCCTTGTTTAAGAAGGGGTCTATCTGTGACTATTTCAGGGCTGGATTTAAATTATATGCATTTTATTTAGACCATGGGCCAATTGCAGAAAACGCGAGCAGTGCCAAATGGCCTGCTTGAAGGCTGCTGGCGGTTGTCCATTGTGGTTTTTCTAAATTGCCCTTTAATTGTGGGCTGTGTCGTGTACACTTATTCCACATCTCATTATTTTCTATTATCATTATTGGGGAAATTCATTTCTTTTCTTGCTTTTGACAACTTGAAGTATTATAATGCTTTGTAATCTTCATCTTGCAATATCATTTTTTTCCATATTTAATATAGAGAAGATAAATCCCCTATCGAATCCTTCCACCGTTATTGTCAATTGTTCCTAATCTTTTGAACAACTAGTAGACACTCAAAAGTGATAAGAATAAAATGAAGATTTTGTACATGGGTGACAGGTATAAAAGAAAGATTTCATTCAATTACCTAACCCTGGTCAATAAGATCAGTGACAATGCATTTTAAATTAACCCGTTATTTTATCCAAAGATTTGAGAATTGAGACCTCTTCAAGGAAAACAAATAAACTCAATCGCTAAATCCAAACCTGTGCCGTGATAAATTTGATCTCTTTCCGATTGTTATTGGAGAAAAAGTCAAAACCAAATGATATTACAATGTTATAATTTCATATCAATTGATCCCGAGTGATATTTATTTCCCTTTTATTAAATCTATAAACTTAGTTTGTAAAATATTTATTGATTGAATTGTCATTTTTACAAATGATACAATGAAACTATTATCTGTCCGCGACAGAGTAACGTTATCCCGAATTATGATAGGGATTCAATCACAAAACATGTGTTATGACAAATATAATTCTCTATTATAAAATTGACAATCATTGAGGCAAAAGGAAGGGGACAATTCTATAAATCGATGCAGATTGCGACTTATTGCTTTGAACAAGTTTTTGTGTATCCAAGGCGAGATACCCCAACTTTGCATATACATCTACATGATAAAACTCCTACATTCCACTCATATTTAAGGCAGTGTGGTGCACCAGTGTACAAAGTATCATGAAGATCTGACATACACTTTTCAAGAATCTTAAAAGCATTTAAAACAGTAACCTGTGACAACAATAGAAACTGTATTTTAAACTTGTTTCTAAGCTGTGACAATCATTATTGCATTAGTAGGTTACCCAATTTTCTTTTGCTGCACCAGTGGAAATTAGAATGGCAGAGTAGATGGGGGTAAAGCCGGTCATCCCATAACACTAAGATTTTTAAAACCCTAAATGTCACTGCAAATTTTTCATTTTCCACATACGCCTCTGCAATCAAATTACAAACTAGATATGTTACAACCTGGAAAATGATTCTTATTATATGCAATACAAAGGCCAGAAAAATAAATCTCATTCTCAAGTTGACTCCAATTATTTCCGTTTCAAATGGTAGAATTTTAATTCATCTAAATTGGTTAAAATTACATCAACACAATACCATCCTGTGATCCCTTGTGATGCCTCTATACTATTGCCTACCTAGCTTTAGTCATTTTTCTCCATATCTCATACCATTGACAGGTCTGATCCCAGAATTATGTATTATTTTCAAAATTCCTAGATATGGTCCAACAAACATATCTAGTCTTTGAAAACCAATTTATTTTCTCTTTTCAAAATTGACATGTACAAAAAACACATAAAATCATTGAAAACCATTGGATTTCAATATATCGTAATTTGTGTTTTTTGATATCTGCTGCATGCGATAAGTGTTGTTTGTACAATGTCCCGCTGGCTTGTCCCTAGTAACTCAAGCAATCTGGTGCAAACGTTTTCGAATTGAGTTGCAAAGAAATGTAGTGAGTTACGATTCTATCTACATGTCATGTAGATTATATAAATATTTATTAAAAGTTATCATAAATTTTTGGATTATTAGCTTTTAATTTGGGAAATGTTCTTAAGCTTATATTTGAATCAGAAACTAAAACACTAGGATACATTGGGATTACATAATCTATAGATCTAATTATAATATAAAGTTAACTTTGATTTATTCATAAGTAAATATTTAAAGATTTGTCTTTTTTATTTTTAGTTATCCTGCAAATCTTTCCTCTGAAAGTCTATGGTGTCAGATCGTAATGATTATCTATAAATTCAACTCTTACGTTTAGATCATTTTTGGAAAGAATTAGCTGCTTTGCAGTCTTATTATGATTGCAGATTGTGTCTCATGAACAATAGCCCTAGAAATATCTTTCAAAATAGAATATCAACTTTTCTGATATTTCTCTGAAATTGTCAGAAAGTAAGCCTGTTGTATTAAGCACATGAATGTAATTCTATTGGTAAATGGTTTCAACTCAAGACAGCGTTGTGGTGAAGTTGATTTAGATGAACAAACAGAGGCAGCAACATTAAACATTGACAAAATAACATAATTTTAATTAATCTTGAAATGACAATTATTTGATTCTAAAGCTCTGATGTAAAATTTCCGAGCTCACTAGATATTTCTCCAATATCAAAGCCAAGCAGCATTTAAGTCCTTAGTTATCATTTCAAAGAAAAGACTCATCTTTTATTGTGATGTTAATACAAATATCTGCATTGTAATTCTGCAATAAAATACTAATTGTACATGAAAACAATAAAGGGCTTTCATAAAACTTTTCAAATTGTACAAAAACAGCGGGCGCTGATTCTTTGATCTGCTTTTAAATTTCCTAATTTTCTTTAAAGAAGAATAAAATAACAAAAAGGAAGCAACTGCATGGGTCTTGCAGAGAATCCTTATTTGAAGATGATGATATTTGGAATATTTTTATTTGCAATTAAAATTGAGAAATGCATTAATTATAATAACCTAAATAAGATCAAATCGTTTCAAGGACTTAATTCTTAATCAGAGCAATATGGTTGTATCTGAGATCCATCTGAATTTATAGCTTTAATACAATAAAATTTAAAAGATATTAAGCATATTGTTTCATTCCTTTACATCTTCAGCATCTATTGTAATTACTAATGCTGTATGCGTCAGAAACTCTAGTTCAAAGCACAAATTGTATATAAACAGGTCAGATTGCAAACAAAATCAAGTGCATCTTGTTTCCAGCTTCCGCCACGACAAGGCAACTGCACCGAATATTACAGGTGCAAAATGAGTTCTATAACTAAATAAAATGTCAATCATTCCCAGAAAGCATCATTTCTGACAAGTCGACAAGTTGTGCAATAGAAGAAATTGGCCAAATAAACTATCGAAACGTCAATCAGTACTAACTGTCGAGTTTTCTTGTGTCGAGATAACAAACAGGCAGCATTAACACTGAAATAATTGATGATTTAATTTGTACGATTTTTTGTGCATCAATTTTTACTCATTTAACAAAAAAAGTTCCTAAACCTGTAACAGAGACTTCTAGCTCTTTTAATGAGAGGTGTGGCTCGCACACAGCATAAAGTTCTTAAATATTACGAATTTATTCATACGATTGTGATATTATATTACAAACATGACATACACGGTAGTCTATGACAAGAAAAATAAGGTAAAGAAGGTAAACATCGATCAATGTATTTCTGTACATGCACTTGCTCATATATGCTTCATCCAAACTTGTACGTAACATGCCAATGGTGGGTTAAATCCTTTGAGTTTGTGCTTTATGTCTATCAGTTGTATAAGTTAAATGTTCTTACAGTGAGTGGCCAATGGTGTTGACTTTTAACTTTCACTTAAAAGTTGGTCTCTTATTTTGAAAATTCTTGTGGCATCTGTGCCATCTTGGCCAATGGTGTTACAGAATGACACGTCTTAATTTAAACTAATGTATACTAAAATTGGTAAGTGTGCAAGAAATGCAACTGAGTCAGTTTCATAATTATTAAATTTTCATTTTTAAAAACCTTGATTCTTTGCCAAATTAAACTGATTTGACAGAAAATATTTCTTTAAACAGATGTGGTAGTGTACTTTGTAATATTCATGTAAGCAGTTGACATATGGAAATGCATTTGGCAAATATTAGTTTTCTAGTGTTTTATGTATCAATTGTTACATGAAAATTATAAATATGCATATTGTATAATCAGAGTCTAAATCACCCACAATAAGTTATTAAATCCATTAAAATACAAAACAATATTGAAAATCCTTAATCAAAAAATAAATGAGAATTCTATAGAACAAAATCAACATTGAATATACTATCAAAATAACTACCAATTTTTCGTGTATTAAATTACAGAAAAAATTGAAAAATGATTTAATATGTAATTTATAACATGTCAATTGTTTTTACAAGTTATTGAGTTTTTTAACTAAATTACTATGTCATAATTTTTATGTATAACTCCTATTTCCTCTGAGAAAGGAAATGAAAATTTGGAAATTTTATTGAAATATAATTCAGTTAGGAGTCTTGACATCTGAAATTAGAAATAATGTTTCTAAATAACACATTTATTGTAAATCGCAGTCGAAGAACATCCGCTAATATTTCTCTAATCTAATGTAATAAAACGTCACAATGCCCAAACGTCAACGAATCATTTCCTATCAATGTTAGAATTTATGCAGTCGGATTGATCAGTTATAATAATGACTTGTTCTACCAAGAAATTCACTGTATTTGTTTCCGCTGAAAATGGCTGTTTAATCTTTTCATTTGGATTAAAGCCCTGTTATATAATAATTGATAATGAATGGAAAACACTATACGGCCATCTTCTGCTGGTTTTATTCAAGGGAAATAACTCTATGGTTAATGTGCCACAATTATTTCTACTTACTGTAAATGAATTTTTTTTTTTTTTAGACTACTATCCAGTTTGAAAAAGCCAAACCAGGGGACATAACTGTCAAAAATACCATAATTGCAATGCTGTTAATTTAGAAGTTTCTACCTTTGGAAGCTTAAACAAATATAAATGTGTCACTTTTTTGTTTGTTTGTTTGTTTTCTTTATTTTTTTGAGAATTCAGATTATCATAGTGACATTAGGTTTGATGAACGATCCAAAATGTTATATGAGGCTAGAAGAATGATAAAAAATGTTTAATGTCTTACTACATTGGCAAGAATTAACTGAATATTTTTTTGCAGAAAGCAATATGACATCCGAGTTTCTCCTATCTGAGCTAATCTGAGTTGGGTATACAACCTCTTGAATGTCAGAAATAAGTCCCTGTTCTGATTTTCCTTTCTATCTTTGACATAACACATTGAAATAACTAGAATTAGAAAGAAACAGAAATAAATTGAATCAAGTGTACAAGACTTAATGTGATAGTAATCAAATAATTAGTAATCTTCCTAATGGAGTTTAGATTAATACAAATCTTCTACTATTTAATCAAACTTTTGTGGTTTTCTGCTTCACCCATTACGATTTGAAGACAAGAAACAAGACGAAATCTGTCTTTTCCATGTCGTTTAATCAAAGAGTTGTGTTGTGATCACATGCACTTATAGGATAATTTCAATATTGTAATCTACTGTTTGAAATGAAAAATTGCAATCATGTTGCTATTTTTGCAATTAGTCTTAATGCAAGTATCTTTGTTGATTTTCATTTGAAAGGTTTCATGATTGCTTGAAAAAATCTTTTTAATTTATTGAAGAAACACGAAAAACCTAATACATTAAGTCAGAATGATTCAATCCATTGTAAGTATTTGAAATGTTATTGTTAATTTAAATAAGGAATCAAATCTGCTATCTGCAAAGATGATCTCAAGAAACGATGGTCCTTTTGAAGGGATGAAAAAAGGTTGTCCTGTGTATGGGGAGAGAAATTCCTCATGCATGTTAAAGACCCTTATTAGGGTTCAATAAGGGTCAGGCTCAATGGGGGCGCTACAAAGGTCTAACTGAAAACTAGGGAGAGATTCACATAAGCATTCAGCTGATGTTTCCCAATCCATGATTTATAAATAAATATGTTGCTATTTTCATACTCTTATAAGTCTTTAAAAGTCCTCAATTAAACCTATATTCCTCAAAGACTAAACAGTTTGAACTCTCAGACACAACATAACTGTATTTCACAATACCACTTCTTCAGTCATATAAACAGTAATCAGTTTTATATAAGTCAGAATTAATTGTTCTCCAAAGGTAAATTAGTTCTTATTTCATTTCATTCTGTCAATAAATCGGGACCAAACACAACATGTTCCTACCAAAGACAAATAAAAATAAAGGTGTTCAGGTTTAATCTTGGTCCGTTCTGTAGTTTTAAATACAAGATGTTTCCTAAAGCAAATAAAGAACTTGATAAAAAAAAGAAATTCTCTTTTTATCAATCGTTTATTGCATCATTTGAGTGATATTAGCAAATAAAACTTGATATAAGAGAAGTAGATATTTTGGTGCACATCTGTTCCGATCGCAGGTTTTATTTACAAAAATAAATCTTTTTATCTTTTTTTTTTATTAATTGATAGAGATAAAATTGGTTATGCCTTTTCACACATAAATCTTCTTAATTCAAAGTATTTTGTTCTTATTTTCTTCTCCTACAAAGTACATATAAAAAGAATGACATTGACCTTCCACAAGTTCTAAAATTTTCACCAATTTTGTCATCCTTCATGCAACTTACAAACCTATAGTTCATTTATGATTTTAAAAAATCATGACATTACTTAAAAAAAACCTTTTTTATGGCATGTATGGCTACATAAATAAATATATTTTAAAAAAACTTCTACGCTTCTAATAGCAGTTTAAAAAATGTATGTCAAAAGTAACCTTTTGGTGGCAAAGATCTATATAATTGTGAATTTGTTTTGTTTTCATTTCTTTAATATACCTAATGCTATCATAAAGTAGCCTCATTATACAAGTTTATATCATTAAAAAAAATGTTTTAAAAAAAGTCGAAACTACAATCAATAAAATATTTTTCTCACAGTCTAGCAAATTCCTCATCAGGACATTTCTACCGACTTCCTTAATTGAAGGTATATAATAAAAAATAATAATAACGTTATATGTATAATGAGTTTACGAACTCAAAAAATTCTAAATCAGCAATCAACCATATTTTGTTTCTCAATTAGGGATGAAAAGACAGAAATATGAAAGATCGTTTGCCAATCCAAGCTGAAATCGGAATTATTACGACAGAATGGTTTTAGAAAACACACTCCAAAACATACGCTCTTGTTCAAACGTCATAATTATAGGTTTCCTTTGATTACTATGCATCGCTTGCTTTTTCAAATGTGACTAAACTTGTTGATATGGACTTGGTAACCTTCAGCTAATCTAAGAAAATGTCTAATTATGTGTTAGATAAAAATCAAAAAACGTACTTCATTAGCTTTCAATATTTTTTCATTCAGATAATTTTCTTAATGTTTATTTCCGCTTGTGCTTTTGACTGAATGTCCCGATTGATCTGCGAAAGTTTTCCTAACATGAAGAATGAATTTAATTTCTAATTGAACAAACATAAGAATGACAAGAAAACAAATAAGTAAAGTAGTAATTTGGAAAAGATTACCTATGTTTAACGAACTGATTAAGTTTACGTTGAGTTCACTTAGAAATGTTGCCATTCATAAAAAGCATCAGTTCCTACTAATTTCAAGTTCAATCTCATTTATCTTGGAGAAAATGAGAATTGCAAATAAATCTAAGGTTCTTATTAAATACTTGAAGAAAACAAGAAGAAAATTATAACAAGGAAGTGATCAGATGTATGTACTAAGGCACATATACTTACTTTTACTTCATTTCTTCTTCTCAACTTAAAGAAATCTTGAAGATTTTAATATATTAAAGTTTTGTTTTTTATATATAAAAATAAAGAATGGTATTATGATGTCATGACAAATGAGGTTCAAAGTTTTAGGTGATATGGTGTCATGTACATTAATTCAATTGGGATAAAAACTGTTACTTTTTACTTGATTGTACATTTAAAAGGCATCGATCCTTACCCTACTTTGAAGGTTTATTATTTTACTATAAACCAAAATGGTCCAGCTAAGATATATTAAAGACCTCTAGTAATCAATGAGAGGCGGATCCAGTGGTCCATTAAACAGGGGGCGTAATTGCTAAAAATGTCATATTTGTTATGAAAATTTTAAGTAACTTGTACAATTCTATACAAACAAAATAACAATTTCTAAAAAAGGTGGGGGTGTGTGAGGGGGCATATACTGTCAATTTTAATTCTGCATCTTCATACATATATCTACAAGTATTAGAAGGGGAAAAGAGTGGTGGGTAATATGGGCTTGAAAACCCAACTCTGTAAATGAATTTGAGAAGAAAAAAAAATATTGTTCACCTTCTTCCTTCTCATATTTCCTGGGACCATTTAAAAGTTTCATGACCCTTCCCTTTAAGCATTGACAGAATAAAAAGTTGTCAGAACCTGTCTAACTCAGCTTTGTTTTCAAACTTTGCAATACGTTTTCCAACTTCTCCCAGTAAGTCAAGTGAGTGCGAATTCCTTGTAACCTAATCAGATTTATATAAATCATTACAAGTCTGGCTTATCAATTAAGGACCCATGATTATTTATACAAAATGCACAAATTATCATCAATTCATGCATAAATGTTTGTAATACAATCTCTTAACTTATTCCCAATAATCCTAGTTATCTTATCCAAAATTACATTCAAATTAAAGCACGAAATTAATGCCGAAATTTTTCATTTGGTTTGATATATCTATAATTATTAATTTAGAAGTAATTAGCTGGCAAAATCAAGTCTTCTTAGGCTCTTTTCTTGAGATATTTTTCATTTTTACTTTTTTTAAAGCAGAAGCAGCAAAAGAGATATTGGAAAAAGGGGTTTAAATAAGAATGATGAAAGGGGCGGCTGAGCAAGCTGATATTTGTAAATACATATACATTGACATGTCAGATGATGCTATGAACAGTAAATCGCCTTAAAAACAGCTAAGGTCTGTAACACTATATGGTTCATATAAAAAAACATTATGGTCCATCAAATCAGTAAAATAGTTAAATGCCTAAAAACAGCTTGCTTACTGTTTATGAATTAAATAAAACTCCTAGCAAGTAAAAAAATGTTTAATTCCAAAGAACATCATACTGTGTGTGTTGTCAAGTAAAAAAAAAATGCATCTGGAGTACATGTAATCTATGACTTTACACCAAACCCTTTAAATACCAAATCTTTATATTCTATTTCATCACTTATTTCCTAATTCAATAATTCACCAAACAATAGAGTTGACAAATCTCTGACCTCTGTCCATTTACTAGAACATATAACAAACCAATCTCTGAATTTATGCAAATTTGACCTTAAAAACAAAAGTAAAATTGACTGCTGACATTTTCAATGAAGTAAAGTAAATTCAATTGTTTTAATATTTTCATGAATCACCTGTAAAATCTCAGATCTGAGCCCAAACAAAGGAACTTGGGTCACCAAGTTGTAATTGAGCTGTCAGTCCAAATTTCAATCAAATCTGTCCAAGATTTAGGATCTAATTATTTCATTGGTGATAAACATTGTGCACCCCTTTAGAAAAACAAAAATATAGTGATTATTGATGTCAATTTAGGTTAAATTATTGTTCCCAAAACAACTGCTCTGAAACATTATTGGTTTACTTGTTTGCCTGATTTGTAAGATTTTCAAGATTTTGAAAAAAAAAAAACAATTGCATCCAAAATGCATAAAAATTGGAAAACAAACTTGCCAAGTTTTCATCTGTTAAACAAACAAAACCTTTCATTTAATTTCTGCATCTTGATCTCAATTTCAATGATAAACAAAATTTGTAATTTATCAACCATTTGTATAATTTCAAATGAAAATATATTTCCAATTAAACTATAAAGGAGCGTTTGACTTTTATTGTTTACACAAATGACAAGGTGCCAATAATTCTTAGGTGCACTCTATTACTAGATGATTCAGTGTTAATATATTGACTGGGAGGTTATTTACTTTAGAATGGTATAAATTTACAATTTCTGTCAAACTTGTTTGATTCTATTCATATGGATAATTAGGTAAAAACAATGGAATACGCTGGGAGATTTGTAACACATTGATACATCATTCAGATTTTAAAAATAATAATTTATATAAATGTAAGAATTATAAACTTTTTGCTGTAGATCTGAATTACCCATGCTGTTAATGATGGAGTCCAACATGCTGCTTTCTCCAGTAATTATTCACCTGTTCGTAAACTCAAAATAAAAAAGACATGCAGAAAATGGAATTAAAGAAACATGTACAAAGGTTCCCCAGCTGCAACAGAAAATAGGAATGAGACAGGTTGGATCAACCTGTTACAGCTTACTATGAATCAAAACACAGGAACACACCTTGGGAAATACAAATTTTGAAATACGGATTGTGGTCTTTGTTTAAAACTGTATGACCTTGACTTATTGTCACATCTAAGATGGACGTCCTGGTAGCAGACAGCTAATTTCAGCTCTCAGTTTTCTGCCAATCTTTACAAAGTCAAATAGCTTTTTGCAATTTGAAAGTTTATCATCTTCTTCACAAAATTACAGACTATTCATCACACACAAACATGCATATAGACTTTTGCTCTTACCAAATATTCTTGGGTCATACTGGAAATCAGAGTCAATTCTGCTTTTCTTTAGTTTCTCTAGTGTGTCTGGGCTGGCATGGATTGAAGGGCTTCGCTTGGGTGGTCTTCCTGGTCTTGCACTGAAAAACACAAAAAAATCATACCTTGAAAATTTTCATAAATTGTACAAATGATTCTAACTCATGAATTTGAATTCATGAATTTCTGAAAACAAAATGCATGTAAAAAGTACAAATATTAACATTAACATATATTCCAGGACTTAACTGGGCATCCTTGAACTTTATTTTGACAATAAGAAGGTTTTTTTTTTCCAGTGTTCAGGAAATTTTTTTTTCTTGCTTTATCAAAATGAGACTTGTGCTAAAAACATACAGTATTAGGATAACTAAGGAAACCACTTGCTGTCACATACATGTAGATCCCCAAATTAGCTCGCCCAAACAACCAACTGTCTGATGCATTTAAGCAAGCGATCTATACAAAATGTGTGCTGAAGTTCAAATACATTTGTACAACAACAGACTTTACTACATCTTGAGGTACAAAATATATTTATTCAGAAGTTCACATACAGTGCATGTTCATTCTTCTTTTGAAGACAAATATTTGGAGGTATCAAAGCAAAATTATCAGATTGAATATGGGTTCTAAGTGAGCTTTGAAATCGTCAATATGTAAGCTACTAATGACTTTACATCTTCCCTAATGTTACACGTATCCAGTCAAAAAAAACATTCTCATTTACTGAAGCAATGTCAATGATATCAAGATGTATAAATCATATTAATTTATTAACATATCAAAAGTGTATATTGAGCATTGCACTTGTTGATATTTCTCTATGAAATTTATAAGAGATCTATTTGTATTTTGGAAAGGGTTTCAATAAATTCCACATGTGTCTGAAAACCACACTGCAATTAGCCTGACATCAAAGGAATACAAATTCTGTTGCCATTTACATGTTTATACAAAGCAAATAATTCAAATTACTCTTAAAGTCAGGGAATGATTTATTCAAATTTAAAATCATTTAAATAAATTCAATAAAATATGGGTAATGTGACTTGTGTCTTATTTACACTTTAAGGTAAATAAAATATAAAATATTTGATGATTATTTAAAACCTTTATAACTAAATTTGGATTGAAAAATAAATCTACAAAAGTACCGTTCTGTACAAAATCTGTATTTATTTAGGTTGGAGTGGCTATTTATCTTAAAAGTTCTTAAAACTCTGTAACAAAACTGGGACAAAAAATGGCCAAAGAGTTTATATGAATATCTCTATCTGACATGTAAAGCCAATAATATAAAGAGGAGTCATATAATTCAGACTTTAGAAATAAAAATTGCACTTGATGGTGCGACTTCCAACTAACCAGTAAATGTAAGGGATCCTTGTAGGGTTAAAAATGAACAACGACCTTTAGGATTCCAACCTTTATGGTGAAAAAGGATCAGTCAAGAGCTATTTGCACCTTGAAAATCCATTGAAAAGGACCTGAAACTTTATTGAAAATCTAAACTAGAGGCTCCCAGGAGCCTTAATCAATCACCTGGTCCTTAAGCCAAAAGGGTCTTTTTTTAAGGAGTCATCTGAATAACTGAAACCCAATGGCATGAATGGAGACTTTTATGAAGCTTTTGTAAGCTGCATGTTTAAGCAAGCAACATCTTTTCTTTCTCTGAATAAGTTTTCAATCTATAGGTAAAAACCATAAAGAAATGCTATTTTTGACCTGTAAAGGGCCATAACCCCAATAAGGGTCATCTGATAAGTTCGACCCAATGGAGACTTTGTAAAGCTTAATGAGCTGAACATTTGACTAAGCAACAGCTTTTCTCTATCTGCAACAGTTTTCATTCTTAATGGAAAAAAAAACTATTTTTGACCAGAAAAGGGCCATAACCCCTATAAGGGGTTATCTGACAACTTCAACCAAGGGAGACTTATGTAGAGCTTAATAAGCTGAACACATTTAAGCAAGCAACATCTTTTTTCTATTTGCAATAGTTTTCATTCTATAGCATACCCCTATAAGGGGTCATCTGACAACTTATAACCAATGGAAACTTTGGTAGAGCTTAATGAGCTGAACATTTAAGCAAGCAACAGCTTTTCTCTATCTGCAATAGTTTTCATTCTATAGGGAAAAAACACTATTTTTGACCTATAAAGGGCCATAACCCCAATAAGGGGTCATCTGACAACTTCAACATAATGCACACTTTTGTAGAGCTTAATGAGCTGAACAATTAAGCAAGCAACAGCTTTTCTTTATCTGCAATAGTTTTTATTCTATAGGGCAAAAACATGAAAAAAAAACAATATGTTTGACCGTTAAAGGGCCAAAACCCTTTATAGGGGTCATCAGACAACTACAACCGGATAAAAACTTTTGTAGAGCTTTTGATGGTGAAGCAGGAGGTTCCATCAGAATTTCTTTATCTTTAACACTTTGATTTACAAGCCAAAACAGTAGTCTGACCCCCATGGTCTATTTTTAGCAGTAACAGCCATGTTTTATGACAGACCACAACTTTTGTGCAGGACACCCTAAAGATCAATCACACCAAGTTTCATTGAATTCTGTTCAATAGTTTCAGAGGAGAAGAATTTGGAAATATTGTTAACAGACGCAGGCCTGTCAAGTGTCACGCAGCTCGCGTGAGACTCACGCATCTAGTCGGCAATTTGGCGGCAAATTTCTTTGATCTTTTAATTTTTTCCTTTGATCTTTCAATTTTTTGGCAAATCTCACGCATGCAGCTCATCAAAACTTGACAGCCCTGCAGACGTCACAGACGACAATGGACGCCAAGTGACAACAATAGCTCACATGGAACTTTGGTCCAGGTGAGCTAAAAAGGAGCAAGTCAAACAAAATGGCAGGATTTCATTCAACAGGATAAAGGTCAGACATATATGTATGCTACCACATACCAAATATCAAGAACAGGAGCGAGTACTAATATGTGAAAAAAAAATTAATTTGGAATTGAAATAATGCATCAAATACCATATAAATATATAAATTAAATGTGTTAAGTTTCTTCTGTCATTGATTGGGTAATATTTTTGCAGGGGAAAGAAACGAACTTGGTCTCATGTTCATTTAACCCATACCCTACAGAATCAGAATCAGAAATTTTATTGGAATAAAATCCAGACAATTGGATTGTTATCACAATACATAAAAACAGCACAATACTATGACAATGTTAAATTGGTGATACATAAAATTATAAGAAGGTTCACATAGATTACAGTCTGACCATTTAAATATCCGCTTGCCTCCTACCAAGAAAAGTGAAATTGTAAACTTAGCATCCCCTTGAGATTAAGAAATTTGAAATTTTTATTTAAGATTACTTCGCTGGTTCACATCTCTTATTGTACATTTTACTAATTCCATTTATAATAACATGACAAATATCGTATTCATTACAGGTAAATATGTAGTTAAATTTACACTGAGAGTTCATGTTTTTAAAAGAAGGGACTATAGAACTTATTTCATTAAACAAAGACAACCTATATAAATATAACTGAGAACATACTATGACAAAGTGGAATTCATCTTCAATTTCTATTTGGCATAAGGGACATATTCTATTTTCTAACTTTGTTTTATTGAATCTACCAGTTTCAATAGCTAATTTACTATTGCTTATATCCTACATGAGTGGTAGGACAATTCCCCGTGTTTCAGATGTATGCTCTATATCTTAAAGATATAGTGTACTTGTACATGAGATTATATCTCATGTGTACACTTTGTTTATTTATGCAACTGATGTTTAACTCCCTACATCGTAGTTTGTCCTTAGATATTCTTGATATTACTGATTATTTGGATATCTTTTGGCTGAGATAATTAAACTAAATTAATTTAGTTTTAATTTTCTCAGCTTTTGGTTTATGCATTTCCATCACTTGTTTTTAATTGTGAATTTCCTTTGTTCGGGTTCTAGTGCTGCTGATGGGGAACAGAATTCCGTAATGAAATAATTACATATGTGCATAGATCTGAATATATTGATTTCTATGATATCGATTCATAGACCTGTATATATCTAACAAACAGCTGTCTATGATGATATATGTTATGGTCTCATCTTCATTTTACCCACATCCTTTTATAAATAATTGAAATGCATGTGTATCAGCGATTTCGGGGACCACTCTCAGTTGTCCGAACAATTCATAAAATTGTACATTTTCTCAGGCACTAAAATTGAGTGAGTATTTTTTTTTAAATAAACGTGACATGTTGAATCAAACGTGGAATAAGCAACATTTTAATATGATGGTATCATAACCAAGTTTTTTTCTCAGCTGCACACGGTTTTTACCAAGAAATGACTGAGAAAAAATACGATTTATGGCTATGTTATTTCATTACTTATATCTACCGTAATAAATGAAATTAAATAATTTAAAGCTTTTCTATATTTCCCATGGAGGTCTATCAAAGAAGATATCAACCTGAAAAATAGAATGTGTTGGTGAAATAATTTTTGCGATTTTCTTCTCCATATGAAATAATTTAATTTAATTGAATATAATTGATAGATATCACCTAAATAAACATCACTGAATGGTTTGTATGACTATGGTATTGATCATATTGGAATAAATATATAAGCAGATCCCTCATCAAAGTCATGTAAACATTTTCAATCCATATGTGACAAATTATTAAATTCTAAACATCTAGATTTTTAAATCCTGCTTCATTTCACGCTGCAAGACTTCAGTGAATATATAGCCACCTACCCCTTAAGTTCTAGATAAAAGAAATACGATATTGATACGGGCCACTAAAGGCACCACAGATGAAGATACTGGTATAATAGCGGCAACAGTGTGGCTCGTAAGGATGTCATTAGCACCGTCTATATTGTATGAAATCGAATAGCTCGAAAGATTTACTTTGTTTATCTAAAGAAGTAAACATTGCGTAGAAAAATCACATCTTCTCTCTCTAAAATTTGGGACAAATGTCTTTCAGTAACCCTATATAATGTATATTTCAAAAAATAATAAAACTGTTGCAAATTATAATAGTAAAAATCTTACAGTTTCTAAATCTTCAGGAAGCGCGTGGTGTAAGGTTGTATAAACAGATTGAAATTCAAAATCCTAATACAAAAAGACCGAAACGATGTAATTATAGATACATGTACATTTTATAGTTTTGAAACTAGCCACGAAGTTAAAAGTCCAAATTTCTAAGATATAACCAGTTAAGGTTCTATCTCGTTGTAAAATTTATCTATGTGTAATTAATAACTTGGCAATCTACAAATCTCAGAGAATAGTAACAGAGGCAGCAGGTGTGACCAAATTCCTAGTTGTTTCATGTCTCCACAAAGGCCACTTTGATAAACAATTGTAATAATCAAAAGTTGTAACAATTGCCTTCAGTCTTTTCACAGAATAAGATAACCATTGTGTCGCAGCTAACCCTGGAACGATACTTCAATTTCCCTTTTTTCTTAAAGTATAAGTTTACGATTTTGAAAATTGAAATCTTTTGTTGGGATATTCTTTGTAAAAAGATAATTTTATTCAATCCATTTTTGCCGGCGTTTGATTTGAATGTTTAATTTCATTGTATTGTAAGATTGAAAACTCCAAATGTGATTTAAGCTTGCAAAACGGAGCAATCATAGTTTTTGTCTGCCCACACGCATTTATAATTCGACACCACATCATGTCATTTCGTTACATTCGATAGCCTCTTGAAAATTTGCATAAATAAATCTGAGCCTTTTGTCGTAATGTAAAATACTCATTGAATTGGCATAAAATATTGTAATTAAGATAGCAATTACAAGTCTGATTTAACCTTAAATGAAAGTTTAAACATTTTCAAATAGAAAAAGATACATATCTTGTGCAAGCAAGCTGCAATGAGTGAAAGGAAAGCTAACAACACCTGAGCCACAAAAGAAACAATCTTTGCGATTTGAATTAGTTTTGGCGGGAATCGGATATCTCAAAGGAAGAGGGCATGGTTTAACTCATTACCGAAGTAAAATGTTACATCAAAGTTGTCTTATCTGGTATGATGAAAATAGAGAAGAGATGTTAACTTCGAAATTAAATGCATTTTGTTGTTCAAACTGTCAGCGAAGTTACCTCCCTTTTGTAAGAAATTTGAAACTTGATCAGAGATGTAATCGCATCAAAATATGAATTATTCTTTTCATCATATCTCAGCTTGCACCAGAACGACACTCATAAAGCATAAAGTAGTATGTTTATATTGGTCATTTTACACTTATTTATGTTATTTTAGGACGAAACAATAAACAAACGACCTCTTTTTCTAAGTATTGTAACTTAATCCTCCAGAAGTTTATACTATCTCTTTGTAATTGATTTTTAAATCATATCTCGGTTATGAAAAAATACCGACTGTAAAACGAAACGAGTCTGTCAGAAATATACATATGTAGAAATTTTTTGACTCGTCAAATTCTGGTCTTTTAACCTTTTGTTATTTTTCATTACATTTTACACAATAATCCAAATTAGATTTCGAACAAAGAATATGGGGATACACCCAAAATTTATCAACTTTTTTGATACAATCTTTCAATTAAACAGTATGAATTGTATCACTAATTTAAAGATAAATTAAATGTTTTAAATAACGAAAAATAATGTTGAATTTTATTAAGAGAGATATAAAATGCAGTGTAATCTGATATATTAGTCAAGTTTAATAGATAAAGTAATTGAATTTATTCATAACATATAGAATTGTCTGCCTAGTATTCATATTTCTTGGATTTAAGTACACCCATCAAAATTTTCTTCATTAAAACTTAGTTTGTTGCAAAAATCGTTCCATTTTATTTTTGCACAAACGAGTTCACCCTTAGGTATATACTGATTTCACATTAACCGGCGGAATCGAGATTTGTAATTTCTCTTATATATATACTTGTATTATAAGTTTGCTAATACTATTCAGCAAAAGACCTTTACTTTTAAAACCAGTTTACAAGCTGATTTAAATATTGTTGCAAACCGTGATACATAGCTCATGAAATCTCAATTATGCTTCTCGTGCATACAATTGAAACATGCAGTTGTCCGGATAAATGATATATGACAACACGGTGTTTTAGCTATTGGGTTTTCGGTCATAAAAGAACAGCAGAGGTGCTGGATATTTTAACGTGATGAATATGATATGAAAACGGGACACTTGACAAAAATAAACGTAAAAGAAGCCCGAAAAGAAGTTTAATACGCATATAAGGATGAGCATGTGAACCGAATATGAATTGAATTCCGAAGTAAAATATTTCGGAATTAAGCACTTCGGAACTGAAAGAAGCGTTCGTGTGAACAGGGTATAAAAGAAACCCGTTATATACATGTGTATTAAGCACTTCGGAACTGAAAGAAGCGTTCGTGTGAACAGGGTATAAAAGAAACCCGTTATATACATGTGTATACCTACAATATATACACCGAGCCCATGCAGCAGGCGGAGGTGAAAAAGCGATCTAAAGCCCGACTGACAGAAAAATAGGAATACTAGTATTGACACACTATCAACCACATTGGCTATCAATTCCGAAAGGCTTTCCAAATATTTTATCTAAAACTTGCAAAAACCTGTTGTCTTTATTGAATAATTTGATTAAATACAACTAAAGCTTATTAAGACAGAAATTCGATATGAATTGGAACAATAACGGAACGGTTATGTTTAATTGATTCGGAATTTATTTGTTCATCAACGATTCGTTTAACCAGAAGTATCATTTGTGACACAAAATTTGACACAAAACAAATGAATATTGTTTAAATGAAAATCACTCAAACCAACAAAGAGTTTGCTTGGCTGTAACTGCACATGCGAGATTTCGACTTTTCACACAATTAAATGATAACTATCTGATTCAATTACACAGTATTGGCAATCACATGAATAAATTCATTTATAAATACAAATAAAATTATTTGTATAACAAATAATTCATCCATCAAATTTCTATCATCGTCAGATGGAGTGGGAAATGAACACGATCTGCAGATAAGCAAATGAATAAATGGTACAAGCTATGGTATACACGCTTTCGTGGCTAAAGTCACTTGTCAGAAAAAAATGAAAGCAAGACTTACCGTAATGAAATGAAACGATAACAATTTGATTGAAAAAAAAGTTTTGTAAAATGGCACTTGCTCATCGTTATTTACATGCTTTCGTAGCCTAATTCACTGTCATAACATAAAACCGTTTGACAAACGAATGCAGTGAAGAAGAATAATTTGATTTCAATTAAAGAATTTGTTAAAATCTAACAACGGACGTGCAAGGGACTCTGTCAAACATTCCCATCGTGAGATATCCGTTTGCCAGGGAGGGTAACGGGATTCGTGACTTCTAAGTCAACAATGCAGTAAAAGTAACTCCAGATATCAAAACATTTCCTATTTGATTTTCTCTTTGTATTCTTCCAACATCCATTATAAAGATTGTTTTTGTTTAATGTTAGAAAATCGTATGTTTATTTTCTTTTTATAAGGATAACTTGTTTTATTTGAAAATGGTGAAGTACCCGTGTTCAAAGACAAGGCCGGCGATGGATTACTTAAACAAATAGGGAATTAAAACAGCATTTACATCAAATTAAATCTGAAGACTTGCGCTGTCCTGTTTTTATTATGTAGATAAACAAAAGGAAATTGATTTCATTCAAATATCATTCTAAATTTCTTTATAATATTTGATTAGAAAAACAGTAAATACAGTTCGTCATTTCGAGAGAAAGATCGTGTTGACACAAAAGAAACAGCTTAGAAATGGCTTTAAAAGACAAGAATTTTAATCGACAAGACAGCCTTTTCGTTTTAGTTGTTTATCTATCATTTACATATATTGTAAAAGTCAACATGTTCTTATGACTTACAAAGTATTTCAATATAAATCATTGAAATGATATATGTAAATTATCTCTGTGAAGTCTGTGAGTCCATTCCTAAAAAGTAATTTTATCCTTCCAATTCAATAATATAAGGATCGTTTAAAGGGCGGTGATGAAGTTAAAAGGAAATACATTTAAATAATATTCTTATACAAGATTTTTGAAATTTTGTTTTAAGATATTATGGGTTGTGCCTTTGCTCAGTATTCTCACAATATATGGCCCCTTTTTCTTGGGTCACAGATCTGTAGAACTTAGACTGTATGAGTTATCAAATAGGACGTTAAACTTATCAAGCTATACAAAGAAGAGGGAGTACTGGCTCACGTACATCTATTCATCATCTAATTGATTGGTGATGAAGTTAAAAGGAAATACATTTAAATAATATTCTTATACAAGATTTTTGAAATTTTGTTTTAAGATATTATGGGTTGTGCCTTTGCTCAGTATTCTCACAATATATGGCCCCTTTTTCTTGGGTCACAGATCTGTAGAACTTAGACTGTATGAGGTTAAACTTATCAAGCTATACAAAGAAGAGGGAGTACTGGCTCACGTACATCTATTCATCATCTAATTGATTTTCATAGTACTTTATATGGAAAATAATTACTCCGAGTTTTGAAAACAGAAGATATGGTAAAAAGTGGGGGGGGGGTAATTTTCCAAACATGATACATGTTGTTATTTCCTCTGGACATTTGCTGTATGAAATGTTAGGTCAGGCAGCAACAAAAACGCTAAAAAAATGGAAAGTCGATCTATGGAGCTTACTAAATGGACAGTTCGTTTGAAATATTATCTGATTACCATTTTAGCCAGCTACATTGAAGAAGTCCTTTTCAAAAGTCTGTCAGATGCCTTATAGAAACAATATGAGCTAATGTTTCATAAAATTATTGGCGTCCTCATATTTTGTCTTTAGGTCTACCCTGTAATTTGGCTGAAGGCTATTTTCGTGGGAACTTTTCTCATTACAAAGCAAATCTTTAGTGTTATTTATTGAAGAAAAATACAAATTATAATTTTTTCCACGAACATCTGTCTTAAAAATGCATCGAACGAAAACAAGATCTGTAGAAAAAATAAGTTGGATTTAAATGCAGGTGTGGGTCGTGTTACCATTCAATGTGACCAAATGATTCTATAGGATGGAATAAAAAATGACATGCCCCTTTGTAAAAGGGTACTCCAAACTGATATTTATCTGGTAATCTTACAACTTTTGATTGTTAAGGTGAACTCAATGTCCTCCCCGGGGCTACAGATGCAACTGTTACTGCAGATGATCAACAATGATAAGGTGCATTGTCCATTTTAGACAAAAATTGACTGCCCATTATTAAAGGTCATCTTTCTTTGTACAAATTTATTCTTTTTTAAATTCATCTTTTTCATCCGATAAATTTATTCGTATCTTTAACAATAGAACGTTTCACATGTTTGCATTCAAATTCTTAATGTTATTTTAAATTACAAAAGTGTCAACTTAAAAGCATAGGTTGTTAGTTTTTATGACAATAAATTTTATACAGAGATAAATATTAGAAAATGGAAGACCCTATTTAAATGAATTTCTTGAGTGTTTTATTAAAATACTGTAAAAGAAGCTCAGATGATGTTTTTTGAAACCATGTGAAATTTTTGCATTATAATAAACGTTTTGTGAATGAAGAAATTGTGATCTTTAATTTCACTGCTCATCAAGCTGACAATCATTCAATTCATTTGTGAAATATGTACATGCATTTGCAATCCATAGACGAATTAGGCCTCTACGTCTTCTTCTATCTACATATTCATGATATTGGAGAACGAATTACATATATTTTAATATAAGATTCATGTTTGCCTTTTATTTCTAAATGAGCAATCAACACGTGCACTCATATCGTATGTAGAAAGCCTATCGATAGACAGACTGGCGGACAGACGGAGAGAAAACGATTTTTCATTGGGCACAAAACGCACATAGGTCGACCGTTAACCAAACTTTCAAGATATATCTACCGTGAATGAGCTCTGGTGCATAAGTATGGGTTGATTTTTTAATGAAAACAAGCCCAGGACCCCCCTCTATCGATAGGAAAAGGGGGCAAGTCCTATGCACGAATGGGCACTAAACGTCAGTTTATTCGAATTATTTAATTACTTTGTCAACTTATCAGTGTTTATTGAGTTATTTCTTGAAATCATTTATTTTTTTGTACAATTTGACAAAAGGCACAATGATTGATGCTTTAAATAAAACATGCGAATTTCATTTCTTCAAAAGCCACTCTGTTGCCCTAATATATTTGGATTAAAATTTCCCCAGTCCTTAGTAGAAATGGTCTGGGCAAGGAGACCCGATGCTTCGTCGTCCTATTGACAATGGCTGCTCTCAGGGTGACATAAATATTTTTCTAATAATGGTTTTCAATTATCACAAATATAAATTGAATGCAGTCATTTAAATAAAAGATTCCATTTATACATTTTGTGATAAATTAGAAAACATTTAGTTGCATAAGAAATAAATGTGTCAAATCAGGACAAGACATTCAAATTAAATTGATAAAAATTATTCCTTTCAAATTAAATTAAATGACTTCGTAAATAATGTCGAGGTACGCTACTTTCAAAGATAGTAAAAGTGCAACTAATTTATGTACTTTATAAAAGAAAAAGTAGAAAATTATAGACAGAATAGAGTCCACAATGATACGTTTCTCTATAAATATAAATTTCCTGCACACTATATCGGGCAAATCTTACAAGTATCAGCCCGAGGCCGAGTTACGAACGGTACATTTCTCAAAGCCCCTCGAATCGAAAATGATCAGCGCAAAAGCACGATGCTTTTTTTCGTTAACTCGCATTTAAAAATACTGTATGACAAAACATGTACATAAACACATATCAAACTTTGGATACAGATTTTTGATATTTCAATTATGACAACTGGGAAATGTACGTTATCAATTGTTCCCATTACTTTATCTTCGCAGTATCTTTTCCGTGACAAAATCTTAACAAATGGTTATTCTCTTTTTCCTGAAGTGTTTCCAAGTGATACTTAATTGTGTATCAAAATGACTGGCAAGTTTAGTATAGATGAAAAACAATAACTTATTTAGTATTGAAAAACATTTTTTTTTCACCGTTTGAGTATGTGATATAGTGGCCACCCCTAGTAAGGTGAGTTCGCGTAAAGATGGTTTACCTTATCCAAACTTGTTTATACTTTTTTCTTGACCGGACAAAACATATTCTATTCAAATGCTTAACCGAAACCTGCTTTACGTAAAGTCTTGGCGAGTTTTGTTCATCTCTCATGAACTCCTCTGGGTGGGGCTCACTAGATGTGGTAGTATTGTGGTAGTATATGTAAAGATGTTGGACTTTGAGAGGTTCATTGCTCCAAACGAGGAACACGGTATGAAAAAGTTGGTCGTCATTTGGGCTCTTAGGGGTTCGTTTCTCTGGTGCAATATCATGTCAATAGAGAAAATTTGATTCCACTTTGATAGACCAAATAATGCCTAGCTCAATAAACCTGATTGAGTCCACAATCCTTTTCTGTCTTAGTCAAATATCGAACTGAAATTTCAAATAAAAAAAAAATGGATATGTCAATTTGAATTAATATTTCTTATCTGCCTTCAAAATTACAGAAGGAAAAAGGATTTGAATAAATCCTAAGTATTGGATAAATTTGAATGATTACTTTTCAATTTTGACAAGTGTGCTAGCTTCTATCATGCCTTATTTTAGGTTCCCATCTCTGGGGGGTCCCAATTCAAAGATCGGAGCATTTCATTCGGTTATCATAAAAATGATAATAAATCAAGGTAATTCCAATTCCTTGGTACAAATTTAGATATTCAATGACAAAAGAAACAGATAATTCTAATCATTTGAAGTTATTTGTCCCAGGACTGTTGTCGGGATGTCGCAATTGGGGTTATCTTTATCCGGGATTAACCAGACATATTTTAGCCTTACCAATTGTAAAGCAAAGATATAAATTACCTACTATCAGGAATTAATTTCTAGAAACGATAAAAAGATGGGATATTAACAACAACCAAAACAATATGTCAGAGTTTAGTTAAGTTTATAAACGTTCTTTACTCCTTATTAATTTTTCAAACGAAATTTCTTCCAATTAGAAACGTTGCTATGACAACGAAATGATAATTGTTAAATTGTACGAATAAGTATGAGAGTAAATGTTAGATTTTGATGTAAGGGTATCATAAGGTCGGACCGAATCGTTTGTTTATGAGGTTGAAAATTTCCATTTGGCACGGAATAGAGCGGCAATCAGATTCGTTCATGATAAGAATTATTAAAGAAATATGTTGTATTGACGAGTTATTATCGCTAATGATAAAAATTCATTTAGTGAGGTGATTAATAATCTATTTTATTGCACGGCAATTCAGATTTTTCGTTCTTTTCGTGATAAATGCAAGGTGCGAGAAATAAATCCAGAGTCGATAAGACAAAATCCTAAATATAATGCCCAAATTAATGATCATTGTACAAAAATATGTTTTGATCATTAACGCTTGCGGTGATAAATAGCTGCTTTCCAGATTTTATAATTTAGTATTTTAATTTCAAACATTGTATAGATACAGAAAGACTTAGCCAAATACTTTTACTAGTAACCTCATTTTTACAGCCAAAGTAAGGCGTTTTGCAGTGCGGCTATTTGTTGTATATTTATAACACCAGATAAATAGCATTCAGAATATAGTATTCGTGGTTCACCATTTGTACAAATCAGTGTTCATCAACCGAGTTAAATTGGAATGGAGTAAATTGTCCATATTAAATCAGATTTGAATCGGTGGGAAATTTAACAAATGCAGAGCTTATCCCTAACGATCTGGAAAACCGATACAAAACCCATCAGCTTCCATCTATTTCTAATATTTGATTTTTACTATAAATTTCAAATAATCGGAAAATGAAATGAATTTAAAAATCTATTCTACCTGTCTGTCATACGTGTGTGTCTTTGAAATATAGTTTGGCCTTTAGCAGAGTCAGCGTGATCCGGTCATAAGCTAAAGTTTGTCTCGGTAAAGTCGAAACTCAATATGGCACGAGTCAGCGCTATTGAAACGACTTGGAAAGGGTACTAAATGCAGAAACTTAGAAGTCTGTGACGGCCCTCTATAATACAGTATGAATTGATAAAAGAAAGATTTATCGTCCAAGAAAAGAAATTGTTTCCATATAAATTTGTATATTTACCATACGATTAGATATATACATTTAATAAAAGATAAGAAAAGAATTGGACGATAGGAAAACCCATTTCGTTTTGTATTAAGCTGATAAAACTTATCATAAATTAGAAATAAATATTTTTCCTATCAATTTATTGCCAATTACAAGAAAACATTTTAATTACCTATAATTTGGCATTTGACACTGGGCGATGCTGATATCTCAGGGGTTGACACTAGTATATTAAATGATATCGTATCGGAGGAAATAAACATGACACCTCCCAGTCAAGAAGCCCCCGGCAAATACCAGCGAGTCCCTCCCCGCTGTGATGGCTATGATAATGCCGAATATCAATTGCACATTCTAATTGATTTGTTTGTCATGAACCTTTTGATTCTTATAACTTATGTTTTATTTATCTATTAGATGGGACAGTGGGCCATATGGAAAACCGAGACCATCACACACTTCAAACTGAGAGGACGAAAAGTCCTACAATACAAGGATTATGTCTTTATCCCAAAGTGTTTAATTTATGCAAACTTCAAAAGATTTTTTTAGGCGAACCTAATAGAACAAATATTGTCCCAAATTGGGTCGATTACTTAGTATTTTATATGTATTTACAGGAAATCCCTGGTATTTACATCAACCCAAATTGAGCCTTAACCATAACAGGATGATGATAGGTCTATGGCAGGGATGTCCAAAACATTTTTTTTATTTAATCCCTGGTCTATGGTCAAGTTACAAGAAATAACTTTATAAGTTGCATTTACTTTTGCCTGGCGTCCGGATTTACCTTTTTGTTTTACTTTGGCACATAAATAATATAAAGCTAATGCCTTATCTTTTGTTTGACATCAATGTATTGGTAATATTAGATATTTTTGTTTACAAAACTTAAAAACCCGTGAATTATAAATATCAATAAATTGTACTGTATATGAATCATTCTTTAAATAAGACTTTATAATAATGTAGATTAGAAAACAATTTTGAAAATGCAATGAGTACATAAATGATATAAATAAAATAAATGTGCAGTTCAATAACACAATATCTTTGAGTGACAAATTAAACAAAATATATATTTTAAATGGCAATTTGAATTAACATTTTCTTATATTTCGTAAATAGTTAATTAATACTAAGAAATTAATACTAAGAAAATGATCTTCTTTTCTTCAGCAACTTAACAACAAAATTAAATGGACATGCAGGGATGCCCAAAACAGTTTTATTTAATCCCTGGAACATGCGATAATTACAATAAAATTATATACTGTATATTTAAACTGAATCATTCTTTCAAAACTAAAACTTGCATGCAAGTACCTACCTCGAGTTTGTGCAGTCTTCATACAGGACATCGAACTCTTTGCAGGAGATGAGCTTGCATCTGTTGACGCCTGGCTGTATTGCCCCGAGCCCTCTCAGGATTCTGACCTGCTCGACATTACACACCACTGGGGTAATATCTAGTCTCTTCAGCTTGGTATACACTGTGTGTAGTCCTCCAACAAGATGCTTTAGAAAAAGTTCAAATGCCTGGGGTAGGCATATTAGCTCACGTCCCTCTACAACAAAAGCAGCAATCTTTGCCCCTCTATAATCGATGAGCTTGCACACATTATTGTCCGGATTGTTAGCTACCGGTGGAGGCGAGCTGTAAGACGTTGTCTTGTGAAGTTTGTTCATCAGGCTGCTGTTTAGGTTAAGTGCCGGTAACATCGTCCCGTGGGCTAGGCTGATTGTCCCGTGGGTCGTTCCTGATGTAGAATGGGCCTGTGGCGGAGACCTCAGATGCTCGACTTTGTGCAACAACGAAGCGTCCATAGAATCTGTTTTTTTAAGTTTCTTTTGCAACTGCACTCACAAATAAAGTTAAAAGTTAAATGTTTAACACAAAGATAAATACAATTGTATAGATAATTGTATGTTTTGTGGGATGTCGTTTTGCTTTCTCGTAATGTTACAGAAGGCGATTATTGGCCTAGGCTGTAATTACCTACGACTGATCAGCCAATCAGATTAGAGTATTGCCATATTGACACCAATAAACACGCCTCTTATCTTGAATCGATTTCTTGTGCAAATAATGCATTTAGCCATAAAAATGACATTTGTTGATCGGCTTTTTAAACTTTAATATCGTTCAAGAGATGTCAAATAATTAGGCAAATAATCAGAAATTCCAAATAAATAAATTTAAGTGAGGGTAAAATCAAAAGGAAAATTTTGTAATGTAGTAATAATCTTTTAAAAACTTGGAAACCAATTTATTTATACATCGGATTTTAACAAACTTAGATAAACAACCGACTAAATATTTAATTCTACATTTAGAGACAGAAAAACTTCCTAATTTGGAAGATAACAATTCTTTAATATTCAAAGTAATCTTTAGATCTTCTAATTTGTTATCTTTCAGAACGAATAAAAATTTCGTATTTCTTTGATTGTCGTTGGACAAACACAGATAGGTATATCTCTATTAAGCTTAAATCTAGAATATAAACAATGGACTTAATTACACACAACAATGCTATTTCAATTTGTTGTGATGTTTACGGAGAGCTTATAGATACAGATTCGTGAGAAAATCTAGAGAAAATATAATTCTATTTTAATTGCACAGATTAAAAAAATATATCTGAAATTATCCCGCATAAAATTGATGTTATAAAAATGTACATTTTCCAACTATTCTCTTTTAAATTCAATGCGTGGAAAAATATTCTGCTTTAAAGTAATTATCGTTCATATATTTTCGTATTTCGGTAAACAAACGAAAGAAGAGGAAAAAAAAACACAGACACAAATACGACATATTTTTATTTACTTTTGACACACAAACCCAAGCACAACAAAATCAAAAAGCAAACTTTTTGGTTATGTAAATACATAGACATGTATATTAGATCTATTTAATATACAGGTCTATGGTAACAAGTATAGATCTATACATTCACTTTAAATTCGTTGGCGGATCCAAAAGAGGGGGACTCTGGGGTGAGAACTCCCCTCTTTCCATTGAGATTTATATTTTTTTTTTTTTTTTGGGGGGGGGGGGGGTTCGAGTAGATCTGCAAAACCGACCCGGGACACCTCCCTCGCATTTCTAGACCCCCCCTCTGAATTGTTTTTTCAAGTTTCAGTTCTAGCACTTCTGCTTTTACACCTCTTGATTTGATGTGTGTACGTACAGACAAAAAACCATTTGTTCTGTGCCAAATGTGAAGCTATAGCTGTTTAAACTGTTTGCGCAATTTTCTATACCCATATTTAAGCCTATACACTGGTAAAAATGCCACGCATGTGAAAGACATGTAAAATGCCACATGCATGTCACATGTGAGTCACATGCGTTCCACATGTGTGTCACATGCATTTGTAGATTCGCATGTGACACATGCGTTTCGAATATGTGAAACGCATGTTGAAATTTCACATGTGCGCACTAAAATCTACATATGTGATACATGGGTGGCAGGAAACGTCTCTTTTACATGCGTGTCACGTATAGGGCTTGCACGAACCCGTTGAATTGGTGCAACCATGGAGTTATCATAACTCCATGGTGCAGCTTAGAGGTACTAGATATTTTTTGTCTTCACCTTACAGATAGGACCTCAATTGGCCTGGACCCGGCAAACTTTGGATGCAGCAGATCTATAGAACATCCATGACCTCAGTGACGTTTATTCGACTTTGAATTTTAGCAGACTAGAACCTCAGTAAACCCAATCATTTGGTCCAACTTTTAAGACTTCCATGGATCCAGTGAATTGTGAAACATTGAAAAGAAATCGAACCCTAAATGTATTCAGTGATCTAGTCCAACCAAAGATGTATATAATAATTATAAGATACTAGTATACATTTGAGTAATTCTATAATGAAAAACAAAACACGCACAAAACAAAAGAAAACAATCTATACCAATCGGCGAAATGAGGTCTTGATATATAGCCAAGGGGTCTATTTGAAGCTGGTTGCTTAACTGCGTTGCTATCGATCATCCTTTTCTGAAATGATAAATGGTGTTGCGTATACAGCTCTGTAAAGTAATTGTTATAATATAGAATGGATATGGTGAGCTGCAAAGTTAGAAAGGGTGTCCGTGTGCCAACAGTGATGAAAATCATCTTTTTTGAAGCCGTTGACACCGGAAAATCCAGCATAGGGGTTGAGCTGGAATCGAACCCATACTCTGTCATCTATGGCAACTTCGCCTGCACTGTGTCCAGCGCCCTAGACCACTAGACCACCTAGGCTAGATAAAAAATCTAGCTTTCGGTTGCCTAGTTAAGCCTCCTCGTAGACAATCTAAGGTTGTAACACAGTACACGATGAACATTAGGTGGGTAGGGAGAGAAAGATAGAGAATTGGATCACAACTGGTATAGTAATATAAGCATATATATGATAAATGGTGTTGCGTACAGCTCTGTAAAGTAATTGGTATAATATAGAATGGATATGGTGAGCTGCAAAGTTAGAAAGGGTGTCCGTGTGCCAACAGTGATGAAAATCATCTTTTTTGAAGGCGCTGGACACAGTGCAGGCGAAGTTGCCATAGATGACAGAGTATGGGTTCGATTCCAGCTCAACCCCATGCTGGATTTTCCGGTGTCAACGGCTTCAAAAAAGATGATTTTCATCACTGTTGGCACACGGACACCCTTTCTAACTTTGCAGCTCACCATATCCATTCTATATTATACCAATTACTTTTCTGAAATGCCTGTACGAAAAGGAGACCTTTGTGGTTTGATATTGTCCTAATTTTGCCTTTTCTTTTGAATACTTGATTCTGGTCATCCCCGTTCAAAAATTTTGTTATTGCCTTTATTTATTCACTATTGCATCGGACATAGACATTACACTTACTATATGAATTTGAACCCTATCCACCCTTAGAACAAATATATAGTATAATTCTGGTGGTCTCCTTTTGTTCTAGCTCATGTTGGTCCATCCTGTAGACTGCACTTATTCAACAAGCCCCATGTTTAGATATATAGGATGCTCGAGGAAATAACTTAATGTCCGATACACTTAGCAGAATATGTAAACAGTAATTAACATTTTAATGACAATTGTTTCAAGTGTTTATAAATTTTTTTGCGATGTATAAAACAGGATAGAGAGCGGAACAGATAACCACAAATACCGTATTTTCTTTACAGATAACATTTCATTTCAATTGTCCTGAAGTGGAGGAGGCAAATTAAAGGGTCGATGTGTTCGTATAATTGTTGAGAAGGGATGCATGTGGACTTTTCACACTTTCTCCACATCTTTTCCAGAAAATCAAATACTAGTATTTCTTTTTTTCTTATTCCTACTTTCCTGCATACAACTTTTTGTTTTACTATAGTCTATATAAGCACTTTAGGAGAACAAGCTAGACGATTTTAGGACTGGGTATTGTATGCTGAATCGTCTGACAATAGTTTGCAAGCCTTTGAAATGAAATGTATTCACATGCATTATATATAAGCTTTCTTTTGAATCTTGTCTCAGATTCCGGGCATCATTGAGACAGATATGCGATTTTAGACATGCATGTCTTACTGAAATAAAGGTATAAAAGACGTTCCTGAAAAAGAAAATGTCCATAAGACATATATCTCAAGACGTGGCTCAAAAACGACAATATTACAAAACAGAATGCACTTATTCAAAGGAATCATATACTTACCGCTGGTCAAATGAGCTGTTTCAAATTAACGTCTCTAAACTGATCATAAACCAGATGACCGAAAACAATCAATTACAGATAATTTCTTAAAAATACAAAATATGCAAATGAGGTATAATTGCGTTGATTGTAGACAACGGAAATCTGTCTGGAAATGTAACAAGAGAGAAGGAAACTAACAATTTAACTGCATAAATAAATAGTTCTATGTCATTATTTCATAAATTTGTAGTTGGTATGATGTAAAATCACTAAAAAGTGCAATGCATGTATGCAACGTTGAATTTGTTTATCAATGTAAAATCATATAGACCTATATATTTTGATATCGAATATTACTTATCTATGGTGAAATCGGGTGTTTGATGCATGATGCATTATATGTTGTTAATCTATTATTGTACAGGAAAATTCAGTCTCTGAAAAAAAAATTCCTTTTTTATTGTTTTATAGTCTTCAAAATTGAATAATATGGAGACAAATCAGACAATAAATTTACAGATTTTATGGTATAATTAGATTTCATTTAGTATGTAAGACCTAAACTTGCGGAAATGCCGGCTGGAGGTTTATATAGATATATTATTTTCTTGTCGTATTCACGCCGTGATTCATACGTGTAAAAGATATATTTATGATTTACAGTACCGCCGTAAATAAAACAGCTCCTTGTGTAATTGGAGCGACTAATTACCACTTTTCCAGTCTTGTTTGCAGTAGTAAATAAAGGTCGTAAAATCCACAATACGAGAGAATAAGTATAATATTTGAAACTTAAGATGGTTTCTAGAATTTAATAATCGGTGGGTCAATTCGGTGTGTTTCTCTTCAGAAGTATATCATGTATGTCTTCCTTACAAAACTGCACCAACCAAAATTAATGTAGCGTTCTCAAGCTGCATTTCTGGTGCAATAAATAAAATTATTGATTACATTTTTTATATAAACATCACTCATTTAGTGAAACTTAAGACATATTTGCAGATATACAAAAGAAACATTCATGGGTTTTGCAAAATTCTTACAATTCCGATTATTCAGGAAATTTTCGTGATCAACATAATTTTTAAAGACTGCATATAGAAGTTATAATGCCATAGAAGCATACGATCGTTAATTTTAATATGTATAGGACATTATCCTAAAAATAGTCACCTTAAGAGTCGTATATGGAAAACAATAGTGATTAAATAGGAGTTCTCTATTTCGCATAAGTGTTTCGCATATAATGCATGCTCTGCACCCATATTCTGGTTGTAAAGGAAATAAAGGTAATTGCAGCTATGAACAAGACCAAGGTGTCTATAATATCGTGGCTATCACCATAAATATAATTTACAAATTTAATATTCTTATTTCTTTACAAAGCCAAACAAATATTAAATTAGACTTGAATCGCATTTCGACATGTATACTCCAAATTCAATCAGTGCCGATAACAAACTTATAACAGAAATAATATTTTCACAATCTCCATTTATAAAAGACTTCATTATTTAAACGACTTCGATTAAAATCCAATGGGCCTTTTTATTTATCTATTATATTGTATGTTTATATTCAATGTTGAAGGCGTCAATGTTTTTACACTCGAGTTCCTCATTCATCGAGTTGATTCCCTTTAAATCTTGAGCAAATATTAAATTGTCAACGTGTTAATTGGGACCCTATCATTCACCGAAGACCATACTATTCCTTAATCTATACAAATATTGATATAATTTGTCAAAGATTAATAAAACGTGTAAAATATATACAAGTATTTGTAAAGTGATCATCTTATACAATGGGTGTGAAATAATAAGTAATTCACTGTACGGTTCATTAGAAAGAACAATTGTAGAAAAAGAAAGCGACCATGCAACAACAAATAGCGGTCTTTTTATTCATATTTATTGTTAAATTGTCATGTTTTTATGTTTACGGACAAGACAATCTGGACAACTGTTTTAAAGCTGCCAAATAAGCCAACGTATAGTCTTAGTTTGGGTATAAAAAAACAATAAAAACTAAGCTATATCGAAAGTTCCTTTCATGGTATCACAGTTTTCATTATATATATTATAAATAAAAACACACATCAACCTTATAAAGCATTTTTTACATAGCTTGTTTTACTTAAAGTGAAGTCTCTTTTAGCTCGACCTCAGAAGAACGGAGAGAAATGTTTTCACTTTTGGACCACGTGGCCAATGAAATCACTACGATCAATAAAAAAACAACAACAAAAAAAAAAAAAACACTTCATAAAAATGTGCAGAAAATAAGAAGAAGAAAAAAAAAAGAAACAAATTCTAATCTTTGAACATAAAACACTTTATTCAAAGCCACCGACAAAGAAAACAATTATATTTCACATACTGATGCTTTTGTATATACTTAAAAGAATAATTCTTTCTCTCTACCTCTGGTTCACTGATACAGAATACCCCTATAAATCAAAATGAGACAAGTTTATAGAAATAAGTTTTAAATTATTATAATATGCATAATAAATATCCATCAGACTGATTTATTTAAGGTCATCACACCCAGAAAATGGCTCCTAATATTCATTTTTTTCACAATCCAGCTATTTTCCATTTTTATCCACAATATTAACACTTTAAATGATACTTTTTGTAAAATTAATTTTCTTAAGTTGTTATTAAATAGAATTATTGGTTTATTGTGAAAAAGCGACCCGCTTCGCTCGTTCATCAAATCTTTGTTCGACACAGGACTCCATTGTAGAAGCTAAGATACATATCTTACATACGGACAAACCAATAAAGTTCACTTCTAGTATTTAATTAAATTTTATTCAATTTTATCTTTTAAGCAATCAGCAAGTAAATTCATAAATGCGTACAAATCGGTTATTTGCCATTGAAACGATGATACGAAATCCAAAACTCGCACCTGTCATTTAAATGTTAAATTATTTTATCTTTAGGTGTGGAAATATTATTCTTCTTTTATTTAAAGGCATTAAGAATCATTTTTCACTCATTTAAAATGTTTATAGACGGCGAAACCAGTATTGTTTTGCTGATAAACAAATTCAGAGTACAAACAACTTGGTACTGCTTTCCAGAAAAAATCTATAAAAGAGAGTTGTAGTGCCCATGTTTAGCAATTTTTTTTATTTTATTTTATTTGCACTAATACAACCTCTTTTATCCGTTATGATATCTACAAACTTTTTACATACAAACTAGCTGTTCTTACACTTATCCAAATGGAGGTCCTATACATCGATGAAAGTAACACCAATTAATCAGATACAACTTTATGTCTGAAATGATTTGCAAAAGGGATTCTAAAAACATATATTTTCCAAATGGTTTAACATATCTTTTTCATATTCAGTGTGCAATGGGGTCTCTCGTTTTCATATACCAGAGCATGCGGTGCATTTATTTGGTCTCTTGTTTACATGAACCGGTGTATGCACTCTCTCTTTTCTTTACACATATCGGTGTATGTGTGTATGTGTGTGTGTGTGGTCTCTCTTTAACAAATACTGGTGTATGAGGTATTTCTTTTACATTTACCGGTGTGTGTGTGCGTGTGTGGTCTCTCTTTTACGTATACCGGTGTATGCGGTCTCTTATTTACATTTACCAGTATGAGTGCGGGCTCTTTTTTACATTTACAAGTATGAGTGCGGGCTCTTTTTTACATTTACCAGTATGAGTGCGGTCTCTTATTTACATTAACCAGTATGAGTGCGGAATCTTTTTTACATATACAGGTGTATGCGGTCTCTTATTTACATTTACCAGTATGAGTGCGGGCTCTTTTTTACATTTACCAGTATGAGTGCGGTCTCTTATTTACATTTACCAGTATGAGTGCGGGCTCTTTTTTACATATACAGGTGTATGCGGTCTCTTATTTACATTTACCAGTATGAGTGCGGGCTCTTTTTTACATATACAGGTGTATGCGGTCTCTTATTTACATTTACCAGTATGAGTGCGGGCTCTTTTTTTACATATACAGGTGTATGCGGTCTTTCCTTAACATATTTCGGTGTAAGCAATGCCTCTTTTACACATACTGGTCTATGCAGTTTCTCTTTTCATATACCGGTGCATGCAGGCACTTTTAAATATACCCGGTAATATGCTGTTATACTCTGTTTACATATACCGGTGTATGCAGTCTCTCTTGTTCACAAACCGATGAATGCAGTCTATCCTTTTAAAAAACCTTAAAATATTTCAGTGTATGCGATGTCTCTTAAATCGGTCTATGCGGTCTCTCTTTTTCACATACCACTGTTTGTGGTCTATCTTTTACATATACCTGTGTATGCGGGCTCCTTTTCATATGTATATCTATGCGGAGTCACTTTCTTCATATACCGGTGTATGTGGTCTCTCTTTTTCATATATCGGTGTATGTGGTATCGCTTTAACATTAACCGGTAAATGCGGTGTAGCTCTATTTCTTTTTATATAGCTATGTATGTGTTTTCTTGTTTACATGTACCATTGTACGCGGGTTCTCCTTTCATATAACGGTGTACGTTGCCTCTCATTTACATTTACCGGTCCGTCGTACTTTATATATGTTTTAGTATATGCTTAACTCATAGGCGGATGTTACATATATACATTTGCATAAAGCGAGCCCAAAGCTCAGGGTCAAAATTTTAACAAGTAATTAAAGTCTGAAAAATGAGGGAGCAAGGCCGCTGACCAGACCATTACCTAGAACCTATTGCAAGAAAACACCTTTACACCTTTATGCATATGATCAGAAGTTTACATAACATGAATGTATATATGGAATGAAGTGATTTTTAGAGACACAGTTACTGCAATTGTCGTTTGATCCTCTAAAACAACTTTATAACTGGCCTTACTTCGAAATTTTAGTAAACATCAAAAGAATGTAAAGTTTTTAATTTTTATGTATTTAAAGAAATTAAGACAACATTATTTGCACGAGCTGACGCGAGTTTATTGACAGAGGGATAGGTCTTTGGACATTTAAGAATACGATCTTCAAAATCAGAAAATTCAACAAAACTTCTTTTCTTAAAATCTTAAAATGGAAATCTTTCAACATGCCAAATGAAAACTATATTTAAGTAAATATTAATTTTAATATTTCAATTTGACTGTCCAGTCTAACTTGTCGCCAGGGTGTCCCGTATAAGGAGTTATAATCAAATAAGACACCAATGCATACCGTCCAGTGGACGTACCCTGTCGTTTCTAAGCGGATTAAACCGTACTCGAACCATTAATTTTTATTTTTAAAGATCTTTAAATTCAAATGAAATTGTATGTAAAATAAATTTTATAATAAAATCAAATATTGACCGATTAATATACCATTATTTGTTAAAAACAACTTCCCTTAAATCTCAATCAAAATGCAAATAAGGTATGGATTGTCCATTTCTACGCGCTGTAGGAAAGACAAGTACATTTTATGGGTCAGTCTCTTGGGGAATTAACAATGCACCTATATGGACTGCAGCTTTTGGCCTAAACATTCTTTAGCTAAGGTGGCCATACTGAAGAGCACTCAACATTAGCCTGGCGAGAAAACTATCAGCTGTAACTTTTTCCTATTTAAAAAATTGAGCAACATTTTACTTCATGTACATGCTACTGAAATTTAAGTGCTATGAAGAAGTCTACTTTTCATGACCCTTCTAAATATTTTAATAAAAATCAAATTTCCCATTGGACTACTACAAGATCAATTAAACAATTAAAATTATGCCACGGTCGTCAGAAATTAATTTTAACTAATAAAACAAACAAAGGAAACTGGCGACTTGCGGTTGTCCACCAGCATATCTATCCATCTTTTCTCTGCCATTTTATACCTCCGGCCTAGGGGCACCACAAAAAACAAACCGAGATGATCACTTTCTCATTACAAATAGAAATCTTAATATTTTGATGGAACTTTTCATTTCATTAGACTTCTATTTCTTCACAATCTTCCCAGCAGCAATTCAATAAATTATTAGAAAACACATAATGTTCATGGAATATAGATAATTTCTTTAAATTTTACGGAAATTTGAATCTCTTAGTGCCTGATCTGTTTTTCTTCAGTGGCCCCTAAGGGCTTTCCTTAGTTAGTGTTTAAGAGATGGAAAATGGATTTATATTAAGAATTATAAGTCAGAAAATAATCATTTAAGAGAAAGATCATAAATTTTTTGAAGTTTTTAATAAGCAAAGTACTTGTATGCGTAATCTTTAAATGATCTGCAAAGGGGGGGGGGCAGTTGCATGGTTATTTAGTCCAAAAATTAATCATGATTTATTATCTAACCGGTTCATTTTCCGTTTATTGAAAACACGCTAAAACTTTATGCTCGTTTTTTTTAACCTAAAATATGGAAAACCACTTATGTTGCATCACGAATTTATTCATATTTCTCGTAAAAGGCTGTACATCTTGGTCTGTGTTTCCTTGCACATGTCTTGTGGTAAACATGTGACCACATGCAATATGCTCATTTACAAACAAACTGGAAATAAAAATAAAAGACTTAATTTTTGTCGGAAATTGCGTGAAAAATGCATCAAAAAATATCTTCATTAAAAGATCTTACTTAAAACAATATTCCAAGATATGGACTGTTTTATTATAATGGAAAGAAATTAATACTAAAAAGAAAAGAGCAATTAAAAGTCTTCCACACGAAAGAAAGTATAATCGAACTATATTTTTTTGTCATTAAGCGATAATGATTTATTCACATAAAAGATAAATTTCTACAAATTTTCCTTGCTATGCTGATTAAAGGTGGGTTCGGAAATGCCGTTTTCATGAGAGCTTGTCGTTTCCGCCATCACGGAACATCCAAATGAATTTCACCCAATATCCTTTGCGCGGTTATGAATATTTTTCATCTACAGGAGTAAAATTATGATATAAACTAGTTATTGGTGAATTTGACGGAGTTCCGAACACATTAATGTTCTTTGAAAGCAAAACATAAGTTGACAATGTCATTATATGTTTTAATGTACCCCAAATGTAAAAGCTCTCGAGAAATTTGATTGTTTCCTTGGCAAATTGAATATCTGGCATAACGTCTTAAGTTCCTTTTAAGATTTTTTCCGTCATATTTTTGTCTTCATAACATTATATTATATTAATGTTTAGAATAATTAAGTAACTTTGGACTGAATCCACGCAACATTATAAAAGCGGGTTAATTACCAACCATTAAGAATTAATGCGGTTTTAGACACGGTCGTAATGGAAAAATTAATTTCATAAATCGGACAAGAATATCCTTTATTTAAAAAGTCAAAGATGCTCTGATTTATTTAGTTCGTGTTCAGTTGAAAAGATCAACAGAAGAAAAAATGGAAAAAGACACGTGTGTCCTTTTAAAGATATATACGAAGCTTTATAAGGTTAAGAAAATGGGAGGTCTGCATTGAAAAACGACAAAATTATTCAACCAGAAAATGTGATGCTTATCAGTTAAAGATTTCAAAATGGAACTCGGAAGCCATTGCCTTTGAAAGAAAACCCTTTTAACCACGTCTGTGACAAAGAACCATTATCTTATAATATTGAATTGTTTGCTACCTTGTGTTTAAGTTAAGAGCTTGGATAATATATGAACTTTTCAGCTCTTGTCCCTCTTTGTTTTTCGAATTCTGTCGTTTACACATGAACTCGGAGCAAAAGCCATAAACATATACATTGGTACAGAGACAAACTATTTGCATTATATTAAACAAACACAAAATAAAGGCATAAAATAAAACAAAGACAAAGACATATATACTGACATGTGTAATATCAACTGTAATAAAATATATCCAGGGTAAAGCCAAAAATTCCAGACATTACTGAGGGCATGGAGGGACTTGCTCTTTTGATTATGATTCGGGGCATTTTCAATAAACTAGATTTATTTTCTGAAGACATGAGCCCTTTAAATTAAAGGACGTTTTGATGTTTGGATTTTTTGTGACTTTTTTCTAATAAGTCTCTTTCTGTCATCAGCCAAAACTGTGCATTCCAAAATATAGTGATATTCATCTCCTAATTGTTCATTACACAAGTTGCACGTTCTATTAGTTCTATCTATATTATGCCATCTACCCGTTTCTATGCATGGACAGTTTTAAATGATTCCCCGTTCTAAATTGGCACATTATAAAGGAGTCTTTCTTGCTGAGAATATCGAAATATTTGTCTTTTTCTTGCGAATCTAGTTGATCGCTAACTCGAATGATCCAAGCCTTATCCGTCTTACTTCGGCGGAACAGTAGAGACTATAAGGAGCGAAATATAACGACTGTATTATTCGGGTTAGCTGATCGCTAGTTCAGTCTCTTTGGTCCTCCAAATCACCAAATGTTATAACATAATCAATCAAAGAAGATTGCGTAAGGTTAATTGTATTTTCTGATTTCGTCTATTTTTCCCTGGTAAGATTACTTTGCTATTTTTTCAGACGATTTTCTATATGGAGCTGTCAACATAAGAATCATCCCAAATCTTAATGTGATTTGAGATCATTTTCACGGTCTATCACAATATCAATGTAAAATCCTGATAATTGTCGTTTTTGTTTTCTATTTATTAGTATTTTATAGCTTTGAGGTGTCATTATTTGCGAAAGGGAAGAATTGGGTCTAATATCTGGAAATTGTTTTAGTACATTTCAGATATTAATTGGTCAATTATGAGAACTTGATAATAAACATGAACTTCATTTTGTCATACAATACTTGAAAGCGTCACTTTCTGAGGTATTATTTCGATATATAATTGATAATGTTGCACTTATGTATTAAAAATCTTCAACAAAATGGTTTGTATACTCTATGGAAGCCCATTAGTGCCAAATAAGACTGAAACATTTTTATTTATCAGGAGACCGCCACTTGATAAGTGGCGACCGCCAGTTAATTATTTGGCGGCCGCCACTTATTATATGGCGATTAACTGGCGGCCGCAACATAATTTATCTGGCGGCAGCCATATAATTTATATGGCGGTCGCCACTTAATTTATCTGGCGACCGCCACATTATTATCTGGCGGCCGCCACATTATTATCTGGCGGCCGCCACTTAATTTATCTCGCGGCCGCCATTTAATTAAGTGGCGGCCGCCATATAATAAGTGGCGGCAGCCAGATAATTAAGTGGCGGCCGCCAGATAAATTATGTAGCGGCCGCCAAATAATAGGTGGCGGCCGCCATATAAGTATGTGGCGGTCGCCATATAATAAATGGCGCCCGCTTGATAATTAAGTGGCTACCACCATATAAATTATATGGCTGCCGCCAGATAATTTATGTGGCGGCCGCCAGTTAATAAGTGGCGATCGCCATATAATAAGTGGCGGCCGCTAGATAGTAAGTCGCAGCCGCCAGATAATTATCTGGCGGCCGCCATTTATTTAGTGGTGGTCTCCTGATAAATGAAAAATGTATCAGTCTTATTTGGCACTAATGGGCTTCCAGTATACAAACACATAAGGGATTATTTATTACAGTTTTAACCTATTGCAAATCAGTGTAATTTTATAAAATAAGAATATAATATTAAAACTTTCAAGTAGATTAAGTAAATCAGTCTTGTTTGCGCACACAGGGAAATTTTGTTCACGTGAAATTCACATGAAATTAATGTGAATTTCGCGTGAAAAACCTCATGTTAATTTCACGTTAAACGAGCAATTTAACGTGAATTGCACGTGAAAAATTGTTCTCAACAATTTTATGTTCTATAACTTTCATGCAATTCTACAAATATTAAGGAAAAAAATTCTCATTTTTTTTCAGAATTTTCATGTGAAATTCACGTGAAAATGTTAACGTCAAATTAATGTGAGTTTCACGTGATATTAACATGAATTTCACGTGAAATTCATGTTAAATACATTTTACGTGAAATTCACGTGAAAATGTTAACGTGAAATTAATGCGAGTTTCACGTGATATTAACATGAATTTCACGTGAAATTCATGCTTAATGTATTTAACGTGAAATTCGCGTTAAATTGCTCGTTTAACGTGAAATTCACGTGAATGTTTCACGTAAATTCACGTTAATATTCATTTCACGTGAATTACACGTGAACAATGGAGTAGAGCCACGAAGGCCCTAAATCGGCCCGGTATTATCACTATTTTTTCAACTACTATAACTTGTCAAAAATTTAACTAAAATATGTTAAGGTATGAACAAACTTTTCATATCTGTAAGATTTAGCAAAATATTTATACCACAGGTTAAGCCTTTAGACTTTAAACAGGCCATAAATTGGAAAATTCCTAATTTTCCACACATTTTCACTGGTTTCTCTGCATATTTCGTCAAAATTAGTATAGGCCACATTCCTCGACCATCGTAATTTTTTGATAATTAATTCATAATATCATAATACACATTTCTATCACAAAATAATTTTGGTCGACAGTTGTGGCCCATTTCATATTCATCAATTTATACATGAAAATCAAGGAAAACTGTCACAAATTGATTTTTTCCCAAAATAGTATAATTTTGACCTCACTGCTCTACTTATTGATAATTAATTGAATGAAAAAACATTGCAATTCATGAAATATAAAGACTAATGAGCATCAATGCAGCAACTACCAGCAGATATATCAAAGTTGAATTTTTGGGCCATTTTGGGGGCTTTGTGGCTCTACTCCTTTCCCAGTGTATATAATCTGTATAGTATTCAATGATGTTAAAAACATGACCCCCCCAAAAAAAGGAGGGATTTTTGCGTCATATATATTAATAAAAAGCTACGCCGAGCGCAGCATGATACGACAGCAACCAGTTAAACCCTGTACGTTGGAGGCCCAATATAAAACTATTTGCCTTAATACTCTTAGAAATGTCTTTTTTTTGCCCCTTTGACCCCTAATTTCCCGAAAACAGTAACAAATATTGCAAATCTGATTGAACTAGCAGGCATGGATTTTCACAAGGAATCCAATGAAAAAAAAAAAGATTTTGAGTTGATTTTTGGGCGTGGCCCTTCTTTGGCTCCCTGTAGCAATGTAACGGTGCAATATACATCAAAACCATTTACACATTTTGTTGACAGAATCAATTCAACATTTTTTCCAAAATCGAATGAAAAATAAACACTCAAAAACAGTTCGTCAATACACCAGTTTTAGCCCCTTTTTTCTATAATGGTTAGGACCACAAATCTCAAATGCAAAAAGAAACTTTCTTTAGTGAATATAATCATCATATTAAAACTTCATAACAATTGGCTGGTCCACTACAACTAAATTTCTTGTGTAAAACTATTTGCCTCAACAAACTTTTTAAAAATGGCGTTTTTTGCCCCCCGACCCCTAATTTCTTAAAAACGGTAAGAGATATTGCAAATCTGATTAAAAAAAAAACGCAGGCAGGGATTTCACAAGGATTCCAATAAAAAAGATTTTGAAAATCGGACCACATATAAAAAAGTAGATTTTTGGGGCTTGGCTCGTCTTTGGTCCCCTGTAGCAAGGTAACGGTGCAATATATATCAAAAACCATTGACGCATTTATAGTTGACAGAATTTAATGAGGATTTCATTTAAAAAAATCAAAACCGAATGAATAATAAACATTCTACACAGGGAAATTTTGTTCACGTGAAATTCACATGAATTTAAGCAACACTATACTTCTCTCTACTAAATAAATGATAATGGGTAAGTGTGCAGTATAAATTGCAAGAATATTTGTCGTTTTTTAGTAAAACAGTTAACATATTATGATGGTCTTGGACATGGGAAGTGACTGGTAAGGACCTAAATATTTCAAAGTTCCTTAGACTTGATAGACTCGAGGAATATGCGTTTTTACTCACGAAAAACGAAATTCTACATGCCATTGCAAAGCAATTGAACCCTTTTCCTTTCCCAAGAACATAGTTAAAAAATATAACTATAACTGAACTATTGAAATAAAGTTTTCACTCTAAATGTTATCACTTTTGAGTAAAAGTCAGGAACTGAAAAGTGAATTTATGAAACTTTCCTTAAGCCGTAAAGGACTCTTCTACGAGCTATAACCCATATAAGGCGTCAGCTTTTATAAGAGAACACCTGACAATTATCAGCGTAATGAGCTAAACACCACTTGATGTTTTTTACCTTTAAAGGGCCATTACCTTTATAAGAGTTCATCTGACAACGTCTTTCCAATGGAGTTTAAGCAAGCAACAGCTTTTCACCATCGGCAATGGTTTTCATCCTATAGGGCAAAAACTTTTTTTTAACATTTTAAGAGCAAGAACACCTATAAGGGATCATCTGACAAGGAGTCTATCTTTGACTATTGCAGGACTAAATTTGAATTATTTGCATTTTATTTAGACCTTGACCGATTGCACAACGGCGAGCACTGCCTACTGGCCTCGTTGAAGGCTGCTGGTTGTTTTCCATTGTGTTTTGTTTTTTTCTTGTTATGTGAGCTAAGTTGCGTACACTTATTCCATATCTAATTGTTTTCTTTCCGACCTAATGGAGACATTTGTAGAGCTTAATGAGTTGAAGGTTATTTAAGCAAAGATATCTGCAATATACATTTTAGCTTTCATTCTATATAGACCAAAAACATTAGACAAGAAACTCCACTTTGGAGCCATACCCCTGTAAGACAACTTTAACCCAATAAATGGAGACATTTCAAGGGTTTAATGAGCAAAAGGCTGAGACAGGGAACCGTTTTTTTTTAATATTTGGAATGGTTTTGATTTTATTTTACCTTTTAATAGCCAAAAATCAAATCAGGGATCATCTGTTTTCATACAAATGTGACTGTTGTGAGGCTTTTTTACTCAAGAACGTAGAATCCTTCAGAATATTCTTATCTGTTCTAGTTGCTGAATTATAAGCCATTCAAATTTTTTACAATATGTTTTTAGCACATAAAACGGCAGCTATGTCTTTATCACGATCCTTCAAAATGAAGACCGTTTGCTGCCAACATAAGACCATGATGTACATGAACGCATAATGATGGCAATTAATTTAGCTTTAGCTTTGGGCAGGTGTGCTAAAAATGAGTTCATGGAATGTTTTTTTTTTCTGAGACTTTTTCCTTTTCTACATAAGCTATTGTAAGTTTGGTACATTTTCAACCTTGAAAGGTGATCCAACAAGTAAATCTGTGAGCTTATGCTTACAGCGGTTGATACCCCCGCTCTCAAAACTAAGACTTGCATTTAAACCTTAGAATCAGGAATTGTGTGTTCTAGGAGTCGCACTCTGAAATCGATAAACAACTTATGGCACTAAAGGAAAATATCAGACCTCTCCACCAAGTAGTTGCTTAGAAATCTGTTACTGAAAGTTTGCATTTATGTACGCTATTTGTAAAAACCTAATTATTCGGTAAACAGAAAGTAGATGACCTAGAAGCATAAAATCGGTATACACCATATGGTACTTTACGATAAAGCTAAATGCAAAATATCTGACCTGTGTGTCTTGTAGTTGCTGAGAAATCTGTGACGGAAACTTTGCATGTATGTACACTCTGTGCAAAAACCTAAGTGTTCGGTGAACAGGAAGTAGATGACCGAGAAACATAATATCGGTATACACCATAAGGTATTATAGTATAAAGCTATATGCAAAATATCAGACCTCTGCATCATGTTTTTGCTCAGAAAACTATAACGGAAACTATTTTACGGACAGACAGACGGGCGAACGGATAAGGATACAACAGTATACCCCCTCTTCTTCAAAATGGGGGTATAAAAGCATTTATACACAAGAAACAGTATATACCAGTATCCAAACTAATAAAAAACATACGGGTAAACTATCGATTACAAAGCTCATCACAGTAAGCATGAAGGGACTCTAACCTTTCAAACTTTTAAGTGGTTATCAATGCTGAAAATGTAGGTCACAACAGCATCCGAAGCATGTATAATTTGTATCATCACTAGGTGCACCTATCTTACTCTTCTGTAAATGGTCATCCATATATGGAAAAAAGAGCTCACAGAAAGCATCTGAAGAATGCTTTGTGAGCTAATCATCACCAGGTCCACCTACTGTTAGTGGTCATCCAAGCCAAAAATGTAGGTTACAGTCAGAATCCAAAGCATGTATGGTTCTAAGCATCACTAGGTGCATATATCATACCAATATGGTTGATGTGGCACTTACCAGTCATCTGGAAAGGACTTGAACAATTCTTGTTAGTTGTCATCCATCCTGAAAATAGAGGTCACAGCCAGCATCCGAAGAATGCTTTCTACTTAACATTACTAGGTTCATCTACCGTATCAATATGGTTGATGTGGCACTTGTGTGTATTCTGAATAAACTTCTACCGTTCTTCTGAAATTAATCATCCATGGGAAAAATATAGGTCACAGCCAGAATCCAAAGCATGCAGTGTGCTTAGCATCACTAGGTGCACCACTGCACCTACCATACTAATTTTATCATTTATGTAGCACTGCTTGTCTGTGAGCGGGAATGGACCTTTACCATTGTTCTGCAAGTGGATACAGATGCAGACTCTGACGCTGATGCTCGGGATATCACAAACTTTCCCTCTCACTTCAAGAGGAGAGATAACAAGAGGCTCCAAGGCGCCTGAATCGCTCACCTGGTCTTGATGCTGACCCTATAAAAACTTTTCTAGAGCTAAATGAGCTGAACATTTAAGCAAGTAACAGCTTTTCTCTATCTGCTAAAGTTTTCATTCTATAGGCCAAAAACATGAAAAAATGTCATTTTAGGGGCCGTTACCCCTATAAGGAGTCATCTGACAACTTTGATCTTGTGGAGACTTTTGTAGAGCTAAATGAACTGAACACTTAAGCAAGCAACAGCTTCTCTCTATCTGCTATAGTTTTCATTCCATAGACCAATAAAAAGCTACGCCGAGCGCAGCATGATACGACCGCAACAAGTTTAACCCTATACGTTGGAGGCCTAATATGGATAGTTCATTGCTTTGGTCACATGAAGCCCATGGTGGACTTACAAAGCTTTTTGACACATGCATCCTGTGGTGGACTTTAAAATGCATTTTTGACACATATATATTTACATCAACATCTAATACAAGAGGCTCCCAGGAGCCTGAATCGCTCACCTGGCCTTGATGTCAACCCTATGTAGAGCTGAATAAGCTGAACATTTAAGCAAGCAACAGCTTATCTTTTTCAGCAATAGTTTTCATTCTGTAAGCCAAAAACGTGCAAAATGTTATTTCAAGGGCCGTCTGAACACTTTGACTCTAAAGAGACTTTTATCAAGAGCTTAATGAACTGAACACTTTAGCAAGCAACCACTTTTCTTTATCTGCTATAGTTTTCATTATATAAGCCAAAAACATGAAAACATGTTTATTTAGGGGCTGAAATCCCTATTAGGGGTCATCTGACAACTTCAACCCTATGATGACTTTTGTAGAGCTAAATGAGCTGAACATTTAAACAAGCAACAGCTTTTCTCTATCGGCAATAGTTTTCGATCTTTAGCCCAGAAAACACTATTTTTTGCCTTTAAGGGGCTGTAACCCCTATAAGGGATCATCTGACACTTTGACCCTTTGAAGACTTTTGTAGAGCTAAATGAGCTGAACATTTAAGCAAGCAACAACTTTTCTTTATCTGCAATAGTTTTTATTTTATAGGCAAAAAACACTATTTTTCACCTTTAAGGGGCCGTAACCCCTATAAGGGGTCATCTGACAACTTCAACCCTATGAAGACTTTTGTAGAGCTAAATGAGCTGAACATTTAAGCAAGCAACAGCTTTTCTCTATCAGCAATAGTTTTCATTCTATAGGCCAAAAACACTATTTTTCGCCTATAAGGGGCTGTAACCCCTATAAGGGGTCATCTGACAACTTCGACCCTATGAAGACTTTTGTGGAGGTTAATGAGCTGAATATTTAAGCAAGCAACAGCTTTCCTCTATCTGCAATAGTTTTCATTCTTTAGGCCAAAAACATGAAAAAAGGCAATTTTTGACCTTTAAAGGATTATAACCCCTATAAGGGTTCATCTGACAACTTCGACCCACTGGAGACTTTTGTAGAGCTTTTGATTCTGAAGAGCCCAAGATCTTTCGGATTTTTTCTATCTGTTATAGTTGCTGAGTTATAAGCCATTTTAAGTGGTTTTACCCTATGTTCTATTTTTAGTAATGGCAGCCATGTTTTTTATCAAATCATTTCAAAATGAGGATCGTTTGTTGCCAACATGTCATTAACCATTCCTGCAAAGTTTCAGTTAAATTGGTTCAGTGGTTTCAGAGGAGAAGATTTTTGAAATTGTTAAAGGACGACGGACGACGACGAACGCATAGTGATGGCCTTTGACCAGGTGAGCTAACAAGGGGTTGCACTAAGTTGTGCTAAGCATACCTCCACTCGACCATTCAGAAAACAGAAAGTAGATGACCAACTGATGGAAAGGGGAGGCACAATACAACTCATCATGCTAAAGCTGTATACCAAATTTGAAATTAATTCCTTTTGTAGAAGCCGAAAAATCTGTTACGAAAAATTGTCTATTTTTGACCCATTAAAAGTCTAAGTTGGCATGGAAAACAGGAAGTAGATGATGGACTGACCTGGAAAGGGGAGGCACGGTATAACTCATCATGCTGAAGCTGTGTACTGAATTTGAAACCAATTCATCCAGTAGAAGCCAAGAAATCTGTTACAAAAAATTTCACTTTACAAATTTTTTACCCTAAAAAGTCTAAGTCGGCTCGGAAAACAGGAAGTAAATGATAGATTGACCTGGAAAGGGGAGGCAGGGTATAACTCATCATGCTGAAGCTGTGTACCAAATTTGAAACCAATCCATCCAGTAGAAGCAAAGAAATCTGTTACAAAAAAATTCACTTTACAAATTTTTTACCCTAAAAAGTCTAAGTCGGCTCGGAAAACAGGAAGTAGATGATAGATTGACCTGGAAAGGGGAGGCAGGGTATAACTCATCATGCTGAAGCTGTGTACCAAATTTGAAACCAATCCATACAGTAGAAGCAAAGAAATCTGTTACGAAAAATTTCACATTTCAAATTTTTTACTCTAAAAAAGTCGAAGTCGGCTAGGAAAACAGGAAGTAGATGGTGGACTGACCGGGAAAGGGGAGGCACGGTATAACTCATCATGCTGAAGCTGTGTACCAAATCAATCCATCCAGTAGAAGCAGAGAAATTGAAGCGGACGGACAGACGGACGGACAAGGTGATTGCAATATAGCCCCCTCTCTTACGAGTGGGGGTATAAAAAGCCTTATTTATATACATGTAATAACTACAACTTAATTTAAAGTATAAAACTATGTGCCTTGACAAACTTTTAAAATTGGTGTTTTTGGCCCCTTTGACCCCTAACTTTAAGAAAACGATATGAGATATTGCAATACAGCCAGGGATTTTCACAAGGATTCTCCTAAAAAAAAGATTTTGAAAATCGGACCAAAAATAAAAAAAATGATTTTATGGGCGTGGCCTGTCTTTAGCCCCCTGTAGCAATGTAATGGTAATTCATATCAAAATCATTGACACATTTAGTAGACAGAATTTTATGAGCACTTCAACAAAAAAAGAATTTTCAAAATTGAATGAATAATGAACATTCTACAACAGTTTTGTCAATACACCCGTTTTAGCCCCTTTGGCCCTTTTTTCTAAAACAGTAGGGACCACAAACCCCAAATACAAAACCAACATTCCTTTAGTGGATATAATCATCATATTTAAACTTCATAACAATTTGCTGGCCCACTACAACTTAATATTGGTAAAAAATAGGGCATGTAATGGGACATTAAATGATACCCCGCCACGTTATAATATCAAAAGTTCATAAAATTTGATTTCAAAGTGGCCTATCTTGAAAACTGGTTTTCGGATCATGCTGGAAATTAAACTTGACCTGTATTTTATTGTACTCAATAGCTACACAAAATATCAATTGAATCCCATGACGCGTTTTCAAGTTATTGGTCAGAAACTCAAAACTTCATAAAATTTGATTTTTCAAAGTGGCCTATCTCAATAACTATTTATTGGATCATGCTGGAAATCGAACTTGACCTGTATTTTATTGTACTAAACAGATGTGCAAAATATCATTCAAATCCTTTGACGTGTTTTCAAGTTATTTGTCGGAAACTCAAAATTTCATGAAATTTGATTTTTCAAAGTGGCCTATCTCGAAAACTGTTTTTTGGATCATGCTGGAAATCGAACTTGACCTGTATTTTATTGTACTAAACAGCTGTGCAAAATATCATTGAAATCATTTGACGCGTTTTCAAGTTATTGGTCGGAAACCTTCGGGGGACGGACAGACAGACGGACGGACGGACAGACGGACGGACGGACAGACACCGAAAAAAACTGAGGGTATAACATAATACCCTGCCACTTCGTGTGGCGGGGTATAAAAACTAATTGCCTAGACAAACTTTTATAAATGGCGATTTTGGCCCCTTTGACCCCTAATTTCTCGAAAAGGGTATGAGATATTGCAAATCTGATTGAAAAAACGCAGGCAGGGATTTTTACAAGGATTCCAATGAAAAAAAGATTTTGAAAATCGGACCACAAATAAAAAAGTCGATTTTTTTGGTGTGGCCCCTTTTTGACCCCTTATAGCAATGTAATGGTACAAGATACATCAAAGTTGTTGTTACATTTTGTTGACAGAATTTATTGAGGAATACAATAAAAAAAGAATGATCAAAATCGGATGAAAATTAAACATTCTACAGACGTTTTGTCAATACACCCTGTTTTAGCCCCTTTTTTAGGGGCTGAAACCCCTATAAGGGGACATCTGACAACTTGGACCCTATGGAGACTTTTGAAGAGCTAAATAAGCTGAACATTTAAGCAAGCAACAGCTTCTCTCTATCTGCTATAGTTTTCATTCCATATGAAAAAAACGGTGCGTCTTTTTACCACAGAACACCACAGAATACCACAGAACATAGCAGAATACCACAGAATGCTATTAAAACACTACAAAACAGTTTGAAATAAATAGAAAATAAACAAAAACTAACAAATTCAAAACGGGTTCACGTTTTGCTTAAATCATTCACGTTTTAATTAGTTATGGGCAATACACAAGTACCACAGAACACATTATCTCTACACTACCAAGACTGTGTGCATTACTACCTTAATTTGACTACATAGAATTTCTTTTCTGTATCAGTTTTTCTAGTCTAGTTTTTATTTAACTTTGAAAAAAATTGAGTAAGTAATCTTTCATAGCACATTAAATACGTTTTTCGTTTTTTTTTTTGTTACTCCTAGGTAATCAATATACATGTAGTACGAAATTTACCTGTTAGATGTGCTACATATTGGATTAAGTAGTCGATTGTTTTTAAAAAAATCAATCATTTTTGTTTTAAATGTGAAAATTTAAAGAAAATTTACGTGAAATTGTATGTTGCACACTCTGGGTTGCACAAGTCCTTAACTTATTTTATGATTTATTATAGTTCTGTGGTGTTCTGTGGTATTCTGTGGTGTTCTGTGGTAAAAAGACGCACCCTGAAAAAAACGTTATTTTAGGGCCTGTAACCCCTATAAGGGGTCATCTGACAACTTCGACCCTATGGAGTTTTTTGTAGAGCTAATTGAGCTGAACATTTAAGAAAGCAACAACTTTTCTCTATCTGTCATAGTTTTCATTCTATAAGCCAAAAACATGAAAAAATGCTATTTTTCACCTTTTTGGGGCCGTAACTGCCATAAGGGGTCATCTGACAGCTTCCACTCAATAGAAACTTTTGTAGAGCTTTTGATCTATCTCTTATACTTTTTGATTTACAAGCCAAAAACAGTAGTCTGACCCCCCTGGGCTATTTTTAGTAACGGCAGCCATGTTGTTTATACGGCAGTCACCATTTGTGCAATCTTGGTAGAGGACATCCCATTGATGAACTGTGCAAAGTTTCAAAGCAATCCCTTCAGTCCTTTTGTCGGAGAAGATTTTCAAAGAAAGTAAACGACGACGACTGACGCCAAGTGATGACAATAGCTCACATGGACATTCGGTCCAGGTGAGCTAAAAGTGACTATTTTAATTAATTTTTAATTTAGATAGAACCATTCTTATAACCTGAACATTCCCTATTTAAAAAAAAGCTAGCTAAGATATTATTCATGGACATTGGTTTACATCAGACAACTTGAACACAAGCATAACACCACTGATATTTTAATTGTGTAAAAATTATTGATACAAATAACTGAATACAACACAAATCTGGATAAATAATAGTTTCACAGTAGAAATGTTAACATTGATTATTTAAAAAATTCTTCTTTAATGGCATGAAAAATAGGTTTTGCACCAAATATGTATCAAACAATAATGTGTACAATGGAATCGTAACTAGCAAAACTACTAGACACAACAGGTATTACCCTGCTTACACCATCAGTAATGAACTTTCTTTTAAATTCTCTAACATATTATATTCATGAATTGTAAACTATTTGTAAAAAATCTTAAAATTCAAAAAAATAAATAAATTCAATGGGAAAATCAATGTCAAATGGCGGGGATGCAATTGTGCTAAGGTACTTACTAGGGTATATGTATACCAAGTTTCATTCAAGCCTTCATTAGATATAAAAGGTTTTCATGAAACTTAAATCTTGCTATTTTATGCATTGAAATATAAATTACAACAAAGTTCTAGACAAATAAATTTTGCTACGCCTGACGCACGTTTCATCTAATAAGACTCACCAGAGGCACTCTACCAAAAATTTGAAAATGCCAAACACTATATGAAAATGGTTCAGACATCCTGACAACAACCGTCAAAAGATGGGAATGCATCTTTGGTGAGCTAATACATGGGTATGTGGATATTTTGTTTCATCAACCTAGGACTTATAGTTCTTGAGATATGATGGTCAATTTTAACAATGGTAGCCAATGCCATGCCACAGAACTGCCACTGGTATAGCCAGTGTCTAACTGTTGTTCCAATTGTGAGACTTAAGGAATCAAGAGGATACACAGACAAGTTGAGTGTGAATGTAATGGGTTTTAGGACTTTTCTAGATATAGGAAAACTTTCAAACTATTCCTATAGATGCAAAAAACATCATCAAATCTCAAAGGTATCAAAAAACAAACATGTACAAATTTTAGTTTGATCAAACTCTAAGCTAAAGTGAATCAGATATTAAACAAAAACAGCTAATTTAGCAAACATGTAACTATATGCACAAATACTGTAAAAGTATTAATGTTTGTGTGGTACCAATTTTCATGATTTTGGTGGGCCAGGCAAATCATGAAATTAAATTCTCAAAGAATAAAGAACTAAGCATTGCTTCTTATGGAGAATTTATCAAAACAAAGATTTCATGAATATGCAATTTACTTCAAATCGACGAAAATTGATTCCCACAAATCTAAGTACTTTTACAGTAATTACCTTACATAGTAAATGTAATTTCATTTAAAAGAGAGTATTCCCTATTTTTGTCAGTAGTAAGTTATCTCCCAGCTGCAAGAGTTATCCTCCATTACAGTAGGTATATTACATTGCAATGAATGGGAAAAATTAGGTTTTTATTTTTTATAAATAATTAAATGGACTTATTGGACCTAGTAAGGTTAGGAAAACATGCTAAATTCATTTTTGAACATAACTATAATAAACTTTTAGATTTTTTTTTACCAACTAAAAAATAAATGCAGATAAACTTAATTTTTTCCACAGTAACTATTAGAAAATACCTTCTGGAAAGAGAAGATAAATCTGCAAATGGGAGATAACTCATTATATACAAAAAGAGGGAATTTGAGATATTGAAATGAGTAACAAACATCCATACATTAAAGATAAAGGAACATGCAATTTTTTATATCTTATTTTATTTATTTTATCAGAACTGTTTCTATATCACATCTTACCAAGCAAAACATTTATTTTTATTTTGTTGAAAGTAAAACAAAAATGTAATTGTATCTGATGTTAAAATGATACAAAATGTAGTTTCAAAATCTTTCAACCATCAATTTGAACTTCCTATTTCAAGTACATGTAACTAGCTATAGTTGATAAAGAATGATTTTTTTCTTTTGGTCTTCTTTTTGGTATTTCAAAAGGCTTTTATATTTAATAATATTTTAAGCATTTCTGACAGAAAAAAACATTGATATATTTGATAGTATAATTCTAATTATTGTATTAGTGTATTGCTGGTTATAGGTATATTATAGCTGCCACTTTTACCATTAGGAGCAGGCATATCAAGTTCAAAATTTTTTACTTCTTTCAAAATATATATATATATTTTTATAAACCCCCTTATAAAATACATGTAGTAGTAAAAAATATTGGATTGGATAGGTGTGTTCCAAGCAGTGGCTTTTAGATCCAATATATAAGTAACTAGAAGCTAAAACCCAAATTGTGTTATGAATGGCAGAATATCCAAGAAAACTCCCAAAGTTTTTTGTGCAATTATATGAATAATAAGTTAAATCTAAAAACAGTTTTGTATGAATAATTCATTTAGAAAGGCACAAACTCTTTTTATGTAATTTGCCAAAGTGAAAATCAAATACTTTTAAAAATACTTTTATGAGACTTCTAACACTGGTTAAGTAAGCATGGACTTCATATGCATTCTGAATATAAAATCCAATTATTTGATGTTCAATATGAAATCACATATGATAACAGGAGCTTGTGCCTTTATGAAAAGACTCACTTAATGCAAATGGTGTAACCAAAAAGTAAATAAATATTTACAAAAGAAAAAAAAGAAACATCTCCATCATGTTCATGTTTACACAAAGTTGACAACATTAACTTTCACAATCTTCATTCCTTTACACTGCTGCACACATTTATGGACACATTCTGTGTTCTTTGAACAGGGAACCATACATCACTTCCTGTTTACACCTTCCATAACTCCAAACTAGAGATCATCCCTATGCCACAGTTGGTGCCAGACGATTGACCAGACCTACGGCTTTTGTGAAAATTGTACGGATAATTGCGGGACACTGGGGCTTGTTACACAGATACTCGGCAGACAGCCTTAGCTCATAAAACAGAGTTCTACAAAGAAAAAAGATAACAATATAAAATGGTATCAACAGCAAAATCAAAATAAAGGTTCTACATCATATGGTGGCTTTCACAATTCATGGTGTACCAGAATTTGTGTTTAAGTGATTACAGTCAACCAGGAAATTAGAATCCAATGAAGTGTTATTTTAACATTGATTATTATAACATAAAACATTTTGCAAATTGCATAAATTATTAAATTTCAAAAATCCAATGAAATGTCTTTATCAGGGGGGGGGGGAGTAAACTGACAAAATAAATGCCCATGAAAATATATATTCAAAGATTTTACAGGACCCTTTTGAATCATATTTACTGGTAGTTTTATTGTACAGATTATTCCTGGTAATTGAATTTCATTCAAACTGTTGATTTCAGTACTAGTCATAGGCAAAAACTTTTTGTTATTTTCTTGAGGTAAAATGTTATATTGGAAACATAATTTGTAAACCTTATACTGCTTTCCAAGAGTGTTAAATTAAGTATTGCATATTCTCTTAAACCACTAGATTGCATACTTTTATATTTGACAAAAGCATGACTTGAAGACAATAGGTGGTGTATTAGTGTGACTGTGGTTTCATTATTATTCATGGGGTATCAATTTTCATGTTTTTTTTGTGGATGGACTTGACCCACAAAATTAGATATTCAAGATTCAATGAAAAGGAAATTTTACATTGATCTGTATGCTGCAGACTTGAGAACCACAAATTTAAGAATCCATGAACTGATCCTTTTTAATCAAACCATGAAAACTGGTACCCACAAGAATAAAAGAATCCACAGTACTAATTAGTAAGAACTGCAATGTTTAGAGAGTATGTGTGATCTTGATATAATACTGTAAACCAACTTATTTTCGAAAGCAATTTATATTAACGGTTTTCGCAGGGAACAGAAATTCAAGAAAATAAATCGTTGCGAATTACTTCATTTTCACAGTAGTTTAATTGATTATATGACAAATCGCGAAAATAAATGGCGCGAAATAGCCCAATGACTCTTAAACGTGAAATATTGTAGCCGCGAAAATAAATTGGTTTACAGTACCTTGTGAGAAGTGGCCCTATAGTCAATAAGTTAACAAACTTCAATCTCAAACTCTACATACCTGCAGTAAGGATTTCTCCTTGATGAGTATCTCAATAACAGAAATCTGTAGTATATCACAAGAAGAAATACAGAACATTTTCCACTGAAAAAAGAAAAGGCAATATCTAAATAAGAGAAATTTGTAGTTTACCATGAGTAGAAACATGGAACATGATCATCTCAGATAAGCAGATAACTAAAAAGGAACTCAAACAGAAAATGAATTTTGATTTACAATAGATTTTCCATTTTAGCATAAAGGAATTTTAGAAATAGAAAGGCCCTATAGTATAGTTCGAAATTTAAGTAACTTTTATAAAATACATTTTTACCAGAACTTTTAATTATATGAAACTTAATTTACCAATACTTACGTGAATGTCATAAGGACGACTGCCGGGACTATAAATATCTCAGTACAGGCTATAAACCTCAGTATACTGACTTGTTGACCTTGTAGCTTGGCAATCATGTTACGTACGAACTGTAGAGAGCCTGGTCCCATGGTCTGAAGAAAATATGTTGGTATGTAAATTGTATTACATGTTATATGTCAGCACAAAAGATCATTAGAGCTTGTGTTTGTATGTTGTTTTTAAACTGAACAGAGTGAGCATTTCTAATGATAAACAACCTTGACCAATTATGCATTAAAAAAAAACCTTTATACTAAACTGGTCAAAAAGTAGATCTATCCCAATCCAATTTTCAAATGTTACTAAATTGTGAAATTATTTTAACAGTCAGGTCAAACATTCAATCTGATCTTGAAAGAAGAACAAATGGTCTTTAAAATGAGTCGTGACAATTTTAACAGTAAAATAGCAAAACAATTGACAATATGGCATGACCTGTTTTTGAAGAAAATGTTCCGAGAGCTTCTCTCTGACCATTGGAGAAGGAACTCCACAAGTTTGCAAAAAAATAGATCAATATATCAGTTATTTACTTACTTGAACCTATAAATTGTAGACAGAAACCAATTAAAAGAGGAATAAAACTTTTAGTAGTTACATGTACAATAAATGGACAAAATGTATGTACATAGTCAAATGTATACAATGTATATCGAACTCATACTTACATTTAAAAGTTGTATGGTGAAGTTACAGGCATGCAACAAAGCGTACAGGAATATAGGTATCAGTGACACTGGCATCAAGTTAAGGAGATAAATCAAAACAAAAATATACAGAAAATAAAGCTTAAAAGCATTAGTGTTGAAAAAGGCTCCTTAAAATGGTCAACTTTCTGGAGCTTTAACTGAATCATTGTTTTTTGTTGTTGATTGCAATGTTGACAACAGGGATATATATAGCTTATTACTAAAACTAGTATGCAAGATGTTTGCTGCTCTTTCTATATTCTAATGACCCTATATTGCAGGACATAACATTTCATATACTGTATAATCATTTATTTTCGTGGGGATAAAATTTCGTGGTTTAGAGCACAAAACTGAATTTGTGGGGACAAATTTTCGTGGATTTTTTATTTTGATATACACTTTTTAACTAAGTATTTTTAATTCGTGGGGATTAAATTTCGTGGATCTTTCTTCATGTTCTTGCCCACACAATAAACAAAAATTAATCCTCCACGAATATTTCTGCTTCTACAGTATTGCAAGACATATCATTACGTATGAAAAGACTTTAAAATTCATGCCATTCATAATTTTTTGGGGGAGTTGAGGATGGAATTGAAAGTTCTAATTTACAGATCATGTTTTCTGTTTGGTGAAAAATTCACAAAATATACAATTTCCTAATTCAAATATATTGAAATTCAAAAGGATACTTGACAATGGATAGCTGTTCATGAAGGTTAGAGAGTATATAAGATAATGACAGCTATCTTCAGCAACCAGCATGGCCAGGAACTGTCTATTCAGCTGAAAGTTTGGGAGCCTCTGGTGTAAACGCAGGGCGCTGGTGGCAGCATTACTGATCAATGCCCGCTGGTAAATTCCATAGGGACTACCACTGAAAGGCAAATAAGTAGTTTTTGAAATAATTTATAACAAAAAGTCCTAAATTGATTTTTTGTAGACATGGTAGACAATCTTATATGTGCAGTAGACATGGTAGACAATCTTATATGTGCAGTAGACATGGTAGACAATTTTATATGTGCAGTAGACATGGTAGACAATCTTATATGTGCAGAAGACATGTAAGACAATCTTATATGTGCAGTAGACATGGTAGACAATCTTATATGTGCAGAAGACATGTAAGACAATCTTATATGTGCAGTAGACATGGTAGACAATCTTATATGTGCAGTAGACATGGTAGACAATCTTATATGTGCAGTATACATGGTAGACAATCTTATATGTGCAGTAGACATGGTAGACAATATTATATGTGCAGAAGACATGGTAGACAATCTTATATGTGCAATAGACATGGTAGACAATCTTATATGTGCAGTAGACATGGTAGACAATCTTATATGTGCAGAAGACATGGTAGACAATCTTATATGTGCAGTAGACATGGTAGACATTCTTATATGTGCAGTAGACATGGTAGACAATCTTATATGTGCAGTAGACATGGCAGATGTGCTATTACTCTATTTTATTCACAAGGTTGGGCAGAGCTTAATTCTAACAGTCTTTTAGGTACGATTTAAACGAAGAAGTCTGAAATAATTGACCCAACCAGGTCAGCAAATTTGTTGTATTTAATAGTTAAGAAATTAAAGATCAAAGAGCAATAACTCTGACACATTTTTTTACCATGTTTACTATATGGTTAAAAACGTGTACAAAATGTACATGAATAAATCCTTGAGTTTGTGACCTTAACCTATTTGAACCATTGAAAAGAAGCATTTGTGTTTTCATTGTATGTTTTCTCAAAATATTTTCCTTATTTGATATTTTAAAAACTAACCATACAAAATGCATGAGATAGAAAGTATTTTTTTCATTATGAAGGGCCCCAAAGCACAGTAAACATGAGAAAAACGACTGAATGTCATTAAAAAGTTACAGAATGTCAGAGAGTAATAACCTCATTCCAAATCACAGTGGCATGCTACAGGACCCCACATGTATGCTTTATATAAAATCTCAAGAGAAATTTGTCTAAGAAAACTACTATGAAAAAAATTTCCCCACTTTACTCTTACCATGCCCTCATTCAAATCTTTATAAAGTAAAATCCAGTCATAAGTTTTACATACTGTAGAGGCAGAAATATTCGTGGGGGACTAATTTTCGTTTATTTCGTGGGTAAGAAAAATCCACGAAATTAAATCCCCTCGAATTTTAAATATTTAGTTAAAGAGCCTATATAAAAATTGTAAAATCCATGAAAATTTGTCCCCACCAATTCAGTTTGGTGCTCTAAACCACGAAATTTTATCCCCACGAAAATAAATGATAATACAGTAGTTCTTAAATTATTTCTTGGTCTTGGAAGTTTTCAGCTTACCCAATTATTGGAAAGAAGAAAAGTATGGTACAGACAACTGTAAAGATTCTGGTGGCCCAAAGAGCTGACTCAATCTTTTTGGACATCATAAATGACTGAAAAAAATTTCAAATAAATCCATTTATAGCACAACCTGTTATAAATATTTCTTTTTTTCATCGAAGTCAAGGAAAGTGTTCCCCAAAAATTTTCAAGCTGTAAATGGAAATAACAGAAACAGAAAAATACACTAGAAAAGTTTTAATTTTATAGAACTATGACTATTCTTTCAAGAATGTGTACTGACAAAAAATCTGGTACCAGTCATGACCAAAGTTTAATTAATTTATAAGTAAGCTTTGGAAGGTTTATGTAAGTCATCCTAGTTGGAAGAGATAAAAAAACTCTCTCAACATGGCATTTTTATATGAATACATGTATATTATAACATTATTTTTAATAACAGTATTAACATGATTTTCATGATTAACATAATTAATCTTTCTCCAAGTAAGTATTTCAAAATAATACTTATTCAGATTACAATGAAAGCTGGGGATAATTGATGCCATAAAACTTGGTTCAAGTCACCATTTCTTTTGAATACCTATACTACCACAATGTCAGGACCATTGTGTTTGAATAAAACTGCCTTTTTGCCTTCTCTTTCCAAGCATTTTTAGACACATCATACCCATTAAGTAATTTTGTTATTACCATGATTACATGTACAGTACACTCAGAGAGGATCGATTCTCAAACTCTGATTTCAGTGTCCAGTGATTCACAGAGTTTCACAGAGTAAACTCTTAAAATTCTCCAAGAAATTTCTCCCACCTGGGAGAAATTTATTTCCTTTTTCTGAGTATTTTGGAGTTGTTTATTACCTTGTGTTTTATAATCATTTTACCTGACAAGAAAGACAGGAAATAGGTTCTACTTTAAAAGGTTTTCAAGGCAATAAAAAACTCCAAGCTCAGAGTAATTTATGACCCTTTGGAGGGAGTACTCCTAAAACCCTCCTAGATTTTTATGGCTTTTCTTGGAGTTTCCTGGAGTCATTAAAAAATTTTCCTCTGAAATCAGAGTATGAGAATTAATCCTCTCTGAGTGTATTTACTCATAGGTCATTTAACTAATTTTCATTTATTATTTTATAGCCTTGCTGGACATGTGATTGCTTTGACCTACATTTGAAGTTAACATGTTTACTTAAAACGGATTGTAACATTTTAGGAACCTCACCAGGACAGACATATTTCCACCTTGTTGTCCTGTGTTGTTGTCTTGGTTACTGCTTTCACCATTGCTACCACCAGTAGTATTATCTGACATGATCCTGTAAGAAATAGGAATATCATTATTAAAGGGAGATAATTCAAATATGGTGAAAGTAATCCTTCCCACCTCCAGCCTGTTCAACATCAACTGACCATACACTTACAAACATGTAATAATGATGATAATAATGATAATGATTTGTTTCCATCCATGATAGATATTGCCAAAAGTAATTATGTTCACATTTCAATGGTACATTTGGATGACTCAGCAATCTACTGATGATTGGATTCTTTGTTGTAATTTTGGAATCCAGTACAAGAATTGAATGTCATCATTCTATTTTGCCAAGGCAAGTAACAAATGACAGATTTAAGATAGTCAATTATTTCCTCCTTGGACAATGTTGTTGCTCTATACATGTATGTATGTATTCAGGTAATTCATCTACTTTTTTCTGTTTTTTTATTGCCAGGAGTTAGGGGGGGGCTAATGGATTTTGAACCAAATTCATTATGACAAGGCTAACTCATTTAACCGCCTTGGGCATTCATCTCAGTCTCTCTATGGGCGAAGTGGCCTGACAAAAGTCATGTTCATATTGCTCTTTAGTGGACTATTAAGGGATTATTGATAGGGGAAGGTTGGGCCAAAAATACTAGTTTATCCCCGCCACATTTAATATGTGCCTGTTCTAAGCTAAGAATCTTGAACAAAGCTTAATTTGCTTGTACTTGTCTTTTTGATGTTTTCTGTTCATTGTGTAAGAAGGGGGTCTATCTTCAGGACAGGATTTGAATTATATGCGTTTTATTTTGAAAAATCCTTGAAAATTTTATGAACCATGTGTATGATAAATTTTACACTTAACTGAAGATTTTTTGAGAAATTTAGTGCAGGATCTTAATTATATTGACAGCTAGTTTTGAGACAGTGTGTTCTACTGTGTAATTATCTGAGAAATTAAAAGTAAGAGATATTAATATAATCATCCTGTTAAACATAAGATATTGGCCAAAATAACAGTTTTATTGCTGTGAAAAACCTGAGTTACCTCAGACATGGAAATAGAAAATGCTATTATATTTATATTTTAGATAGCATTTGGGATGGTATATACATGTATTATCATAAACTGACGACTTAAAAAGGTTTTTTTTTTTAAAAATGCCTCATCAAATTTAAAAGAAATTAACCTATGGCATGCAGCAGGATTTACTCTTTCCATATGAATGCTTTATATACCCCATTTACAATTGTTTGTACACCATACACAAATCTCAACAGAAAATCATAGGTCAACATGGTCATGATGGTCAATACTGCATACATGTGACCGATCCGTCATGATAAAGCTGGAGATTTTGATTTTTTTAGCTGGAGATTGGACAAAAAAGCGGGAAGTTTTCAAGGCTCTATAAAATAGCATTTCAATGTAAATTGGGGAAATAGCGTGTGCCAAATGCACTTTGCTTCACTAATTAATCTCCAACTGTTTATACAATTATAAGGTCAATTTGGACAATAAACCTTCAATTAACATCTTTACCTGTAAAATTAACGTCTGACTAATTGACAAACCCCTAAATCATCTGAAATGTTTTATGACTTAACAGTTAAAATGTTTATGAAATATAAATTTTGTCAAGTTTTGAAAAAGTGGGAGATTCCACAAAGAGTAAGTTGGGAGATTTTGTCTCCAGGCGGGAGAATCACATGTATGGTCACAGAGTAGATCTTGTCACTTTCTACTTAAAAGCAGTTCTTGCTATTTTGCTGATTATTTTGTTATGTTTCCGCAGGGATTAAATAAAACTGTTCTGGTTTCTGCTGAAATTGACATGGAATACCTCATTTTACAGGCAATTTTTCTTCTTTTTAGATCAGGTTGCATTTCCAATCCACCTGTCCGAATAATTTCAAAATAAATCAAAGGATTGAAAATACTTGCTGGCGAGATCTACTCTAGGACCAGTAAAAAAATAATGTGTAGACCCTGTTATTTAGAACTTAATATGATAATAGGTGCAACCTAAAATGGGACGCAGCTTTACAAAATAGTTGTCAAAAAACGTCATTGATCAATAACTAATAATTATAAATATCGAATTATTATTGCAAATTACAAATATTTGTAACATTCTAAAATTGTATAAAAATATAATAAGATGACGTTGACGGGACGAAATAACCTTCTTTTGGTGTAAGTTATCCATGACGTCATTTCCCGGTCAGAGTATTTCGCGCTCCAGCTGAAGTAAACAAAGCAACCTTTTTCTGCCAGGTTTTGGGTGATTTTCTGTACACCAATATATCTTTTTAGAAGTATTGGGTGGAGAAGAATGATATAAAAACCTGACAGAAAACTACGACTTGTTTCAATCAGGATTTTGGAAAAAAACACTGGTTTATGCACATGCACAGGATTGATTAAAAAATCTCCATGATCAGCCAAGCCTAAGGTAAGACCATCTTTTTTACTATTTAGTGTTGTAAAGCTTTATCTTTTATTGCTATTGTCTTAAACATCGCCATAAATTGGTTGAATTACTGGTAAACAATCACTAATCACGATTGTTCCTAACGCACCTGTATGCCTGTTTACAATGATTATTCTCGCGAGAACTTGGCGAGATCATATTTTCATCTCTTTGACAACGAGAGAAACTTGAAAATATATTTAGAGAGTTAGTTTTGACTTTCCATCTGTATTCACCTGTCTATTTTAAAAAGAAATTTAACTGTGGTTATCAAATCTGTCAATTTTAAAATTTTTTCCAAAAAAAGCATCGAATTTCTGGCCCCATAGAAATTCGTGCCTAGTGCGCTTGCGGGCACTTGGCACATCCGGTTTGGAAAAAAAAACCAAACCATTAGTTTTGGGAAGTTTCTACATGTCCCATATCACGAGTAAAAAATCTATTGTTTAATTATACCGTAGGTACATCACATGTGCAACTACTACAGACACACCAACATGTAAATCAAGACATGCAAGACTGTCATGACTTAGTCAAAATAATTATGCCGTCTTGGAAGCCTTTTATAATTTTTGACGTTTGACTTTCCACGACTCTGGTCTGGGGATCTAAAAAAAGTCCAAATGATAAAAAAACCCAGAAAGACGTCATGATTATCTGGACTTGCCGACTTTAGCACTGGGGAGATTAAGTTGTTGATAAGTCGATTAACTATTCATAATAAACAAAAATACCTTTTTTAAAACTCTACAAAAATCAAAACGTTGAAAATTATCTTCTGAAAAATAAAAAAAATATTCAACGGATCGAATGACTGAAATCGGTCTCCTATAAGAAGAGTTAAAATTACCTCCCTTGTGGGGTTGACTGAGTTGTAACAAACCGGACAATTCCAAACGTGTGAATTTCCAAACCTATGTAAAATCATTCATAAAAATGAAGCCCGTTTTTAAACAGATTTCAATGGTTTTTGCATTAAAAGAATAAAAAAAAGTTATACTTTTTTCAACATAATTTCTTTTACATTTAAAACGATAACCATTTTCAACAAAAAGTGATTTTGAATGGGCAAGAGCTAGTCTGAACCAAATGTCGTTGGGAATACCCCAATGATCTGTTCTTGGACCACTTCTTTTTGTTAACCCACCATTTCGTTTAAAATGCCTGTACCAAGTCAGGACCATTGCGATCCACCAATTATCCGGTATGACTGATTTGATTTTGTCATTTTCTCTGGACTATGAGATTGATCATTCAAGTTCGGTAGTTTTGTTATTACCTTTATCAGTCAGATATCTTATGAAAAACCATGACCTTTAAAAATGATGATTTTTCATGACATTTTACATTTTTTCCGTCAGCGATAGTTTTGTCCGATTTCGTGAAATTTGAACTGTCTGTTCCGGATTTTTTGTAGATCCCGATTTCGATCTCGCTTTAGTTTCTTTTTTTTTGTCATGTGACCGGTTGTTGTCGTCTGGCACAGCGTTTGAGGCGAAAAACGACAAAATCAGTGGTAAGAATGGTGCACAAGAATGTCATTTTTCAGCTTTATATTATCGATTTCTTACAAAACCAAATCGGTAAAGATGTAGTAAAATTATTTAAGAACATATCTACAGTTCCTGATTCAAAGTTACTCGCAATTTTATTGGGTTTCTCGAACATTTTCTTCCTGTTGTCTTTCATGTAAAACTGTTGTGTCACGGTTTTTCATGACAAAATATAGCAAGAAGTCATAGAAAATCATGACCGTCTAACAGTCATGATTTTTCATGACTTTATCTTTTTGAAGGAAAAGACTTTGTGTGCCAAAAAGTTATTAATGTGTGCTTTGATTTTACCATTGACAGGACAGATATCTTTTAAATCTCCCGTTTTCAAGACCTTATCTTCTGCCTCCCTATCTCCCAGTTACCGATTCTCTCAGAAAAATAAAATTGGCAAAAGAAAAGTCACAAAAAATCGTCATTTTGAACTTCATTGAGCAGTGTTACAAAGATCAAATGCAATTTATTACTTGTTGGTTAGGTAATTCCACCTGTCATCCAAGCTACAATGTAATTAACGAAGCCATATCAAGTTTTCAGTGTTAATTGTCAAATTAACAAGAACATTGAAGGTATAATCCCTAATTGGACATCTCATGGAATCTATCTCAGAAGTAGCCATTAAAAATGGTCATGTCCCTTTAGTTTTAAATATATTTAGCTTAATGCTTTTATAAATGCAGTTTGCGAACGCAGCCTTTGTAGCAGCCCCATTTGAGCCTACTCTTATCGAACTCTACAAAGGGGTACATGTATTTAACATGCACAGGGTATTGCTCGCCCCAAACACGGGACCACTTTTTTTCGTCCCTTCCGAAGGGCTAGCATCGTTTCTTGAGACCATCAATTATGTCCATAGGTCAATAGCAATATAATAACTGTATTTATGCATTTGTACAAAAAATGTACGTGCATAGGAGGAATACTGTTCAAATTATATAATGTTTACTAGAGCTATGTTCTTTATAAAGCCCTTTCTAATAGCATAATGATAAGAAATAACAATGTCCTACCCACTGGACACTATTTTATAGCAGGGGACAGTTAAAAAAATTAATAGCAACTTTTCTGAAAAATATTGTCTGCCAGGGCACTTTATCACTGAGGACACTTGTACATGTACATTGTCACACACATATTCATTCTGCTATGTAACATCCTTCTTTTTTTCGATCCAGATAACATTCTGTGCCAACTAGCTATATGTACTAGCCCGAACCATAAAAATTTCCACATTTAATTGGAACAAGTACATTCAAAAAAATTTGTTCAAACAAAAGGTCCAAATCTTGGATACTGCAAGTTGATGGTCAATGGTATTTCACCACTAGATGTGTCTTGGGTATTATGACACAATATTAATTGAGTCACTGTGACCTATATTTTATGCATGAACAACTTTGGTTAAGTTCTTGGTTAAGGTCCGTAACTTGGATGCTACTCGTCTTGTCTCTAAATGTTGGGGGGTCGATGATATTTCACCACTAGATGTGTCTTGGGTAAGGTGACACCACCCACTTGAAATTAGGTCACTGTGACCTATATTTAATGCATGAATGACTTTGGTTAAGTTCTTGGTTCATATTTGTTCTTGGTTAAGCATCCATATTTTGAATACTACATGTTAATAGGTGTCAATGATATTTCACTACTAAATGGGTCTTGATATCACGGCACCACTCACCAGATATAAGGTCACTGCAGCCTATATTTTACGCATGAACACTTTTGATTAATTTCTTGGTAAATATCCATATCCCAGGTAATACATGTACACTTTGAGGCCTGTAAAAACTCATTCCGTCACACCGAATTGGTCTGGTGTTTTTGTGCCTTTTACAGGTCCGAAAGTCCGATAGAAGTAAGCAGTATTTAAAAAATAATGTGTTATTGGACTTCGTTATTTATGTCACCAGCAAAAGGGGCCACTGGCACTATCCGTCCTCTTGTGACCAGCATCCTGCGGCGTCACAAAAATTTTCAGTTGCATTTTTTCGGGCAATTACATGCAGCAGGCTCTAGAAACTTGGCAGGCTGCAGGCATCTTCATCCTATAGTACTATATGTATATGGTGTAAAGCGATTTTGTGCCTGAAAATTAACTGCATGTACTTCCTGTTTGACACAAACTTAAAATTTTATATATAAACCACTTGAATACAAATTTCCCTTGCACTTTTTCAAGTAACTACATGCAGCAGGGTCTTGATGCTTTGCAAAAAGCTTCATCCTATAGTACTATATGGTGTAAAGCGATTTTATGCCAGAAAACTAACAACTTCCTGTTTGAGGAATACTTAAGATTTTATATATATTAACCAATTGAATACAAATTTCCGTCACACTTTTTCAAGCATATACATGTACATGCAGCAGGCTCTTGATACTTTGCATGCAGTTTCATCTTACATGTATAGTATTATATGGTGTTAAGCGTTTTTATGCCAGAAAATACAAAATACAAAATTAACAACTTCCTGTCATGCCTGTTTGAAGAATACTTAAGATTTTGTATATAAACATGATAAAGGACTTTAATACAAATTTTCGTCACACTTTTCCATTTGAGCAACTCTTTACAGCGGGCTCCTGATACTTTGCATGCAGCTTCAGCCTATTTAATCTCTCAATGTATTTTCTCTGTTTAAGCTACATTTTTTTAATGTAAGTTTTGTATAAATATATTGAACATTCAAAAATTCTGTCCATTTGACATCCTCCCCATTTCCATATTTTTTCCTATGTCCTATATTATTGTAATATGATTATATTTATACCCCCGCTTCGAAGAAGAGGGGGGTATACTGTTTTACCCTTGTCCGTCCGTCCGTTCGTTCGTCCGTCCGTCCGTCCGTCCGTAACAAAACTTCCGTCGCAGTTTTCTAAGTAACTACATAAGATAGAGGTCTGATGTTTTGTATACAGCTTTATCCTATAGTGCCATATGGTGTATACCGATTTTATGCTCCTAGGTAGTCTACTTCCTGTTTACCGAATACTTAGGTTTTTACACATAATGGACATAAATGCAAAATTTCCGTCAAAGTTTCCCAAGTAACTACATGAGATAGAGGTCTGATATTTTGTATACAGCTTTATCCTATAGTGCCATATGGTGTATACCAATTTTATGCTCCTAGGTAGTCTACTTCCTGTTTACCGAATACTTAGGTTTTTACGAATAATGGACATAAATGCAAAATTTTGGTCAAAGTTTCCCAAGCAACTTCATGAGATAAAGGTCTGATATTTTGTATACAGCTTTATCCTATAGTGCCATATGGTGTATACCGATTTTATGCTCCTAGGTAGTCTACTTCCTGTTTACCGAATACTAAGGTTTTTACACATAATGGACATAAATGCAAAATTTCCGTCAAAGTTTCCCAAGTAACTACATGAGATAGAGGTCTGATATTTTGTATACAGCTTTATCCTATAGTGCCATATGGTGTATACCGATTTTATGCTCCTAGGTAGTCTACTTCCTGTTAACCGAATACTTAGGTTTTTACACATAATGGACATAAATGCAAAATTTCGGTCAAAGTTTCCCAAGCAACTACATGAGATAAAGGTCTGATATTTTGTATACAGCTTTATCCTATAGTGCCATATGGTGTTTACCGATTTTATGCTCCTAAGTAGTCTACTTCCCTTTAACCGAATACTTAGGTTTTTACACATAATGGACATAAATGCAAAATATCTGTCAAAGTTTCCCAAGCAACTACATGAGATAAAGGTATGATATTTTGTATACAGCTTTATCCTATAGTGCCATATGGTGTACACCGATTTTATGCTCCTAGGTAGTCTACTTCCTGTTTACCGAATACTTAGGTTTTTACACATAATGGACATAAATGCTAAATTTCCGTCACAATTTCCCAAGCAACTACATGAGATAGAGGTCTGATATTTTGTATACAGCTTTATCCTATAGTCCCATATAGGTCAACCACTTCCTGTTTACCAAGTATTTAGACTTGTATGCATGGCTTAGTTTGGGGAGCGGGGGTATCACTAGTGAGCATTAGCTCACAGATTTACTTGTTGATCATGCTCTCTTACTGTATTTATAATTACCCAATTTTTCAACAATTTTTAGTGTTTAAATCAGCCTACTTGATATAAATGAAGCGTTTTTCAAAATTGACCCTCTTAAATTTTCAGGTGCCACAGCTGATACAAAAATGAGCACACCCATGTGGTCATGACTATATGCACATGTTTCTGAACATATATGTGGTACTGTGATACATATTATATTCTTCTTGTTACTTATCAAACAATGTTTACTATCAGTATTGTTATGTTGTTATTGTTGGATATAAAGAAATAAAAAATATTAAAATTGATATTCTTTTATTAAGTATTCATCTGTTATCTTTGTTATGCATATAATCTTGTGTCCAGCATATTTATTCCAACATGGTCCTCCAGTACATGCATAGTTTCCTCAAATTTAGCATTGATGATTTTCAAAGTATAAATGCATGACAATTCTACACCACTTCCCTCAACATCCCTTTGTCTATTGAAAGAAAAGTTGTGTTGGTATCTCTGACCCGAAAATGGATTATTTGTTGGTCCACAAGTGCCACTGTATGTACATGCGATATCACTGACTAACTGCTGATCTCTGATAATCCTGAATGCCCTACATAGGTTTGCTGGAACTCGACCGACTTGTCTTCCTGCAAATAAAAAAATGTTAACATATTATACCATATAAAAATTATACAAATGATCTGAAAAACGATTGTCAAAAGAGAAACTCAAAATTGTTAGGAATTTTGCTGCAGGATCCGGTTAAAAACTGAAAACAAAATGAATAAATAAAGGTAATAACAAACCTACCGAAATTGAATGATCAATCTCATAGTCCAGAGAAAATGACAAAACAAATCAGTCATACCGGAGAATTGGTGGATCGCAATGGTCCTGATTTCTCAGGAACTGTTGATTGTAGACTTTCGATATTTAGTATGCTCCTTCAGGTGGGGGTTCCATATGGTGGGATGAATTTGCAGGTCAGTCGTTCATCTATTTGATTTTAAAGAACTCAAAACAATTGTTACATCATAAAAAAGATTTTTTTCTTATTCAAGGAACTTTGTTGTTTAAGATTATAATTCTACATTAAAAATCAAACATTCAGTGCGTGTGAAGCGCTTTTCTGGACTATCCTTCATCAGACACTCTAGGGGTCGAATTATTTGAAGACTGGTAAGATATTAAATTTGAACAAACAAAACACTAAAGCCAAAAAAATATTACAACAATGACTAAACGAGGTAACCTTATCAACTGCATTAGAGATGATCGCCACAATTTTAGATCAGAACGTCAATAAAAAACAAACTGGAAATATGTAAACAGTGACTTTCCAACACATATTCCAGTACTCGAAAATATAGAAGATCATGTTCACATATTTTCACATCGGCCTAAGTCCCAAACAGGAAGTAGATGGCCGACAGGTCTAAAAATCGCTTAGGACGTACAGTTTTCCATACTAAGCTATCCTACCAAGTTTCAAATCATTCCCATGTACGGTTTCTGAGAAAAGCTTGACGGAAATTCGTACGGACATGAGTAAAACTTAATCCCCCCCCCCAACATGTCTTCGCGGGGGCATAGACATATTTTATTACATTACTAGACAATTGCATTAATTTGATTGGCCTTAACAAGCCTAACAAGTTTTGATGTATAGTGAGAACAGCCTAAAAATGTCTAAATATAGTAAATAACGTTATTTCATGTTTTTGGCCTATAGAATATAGCAGATCGAGAGAAGCTGTTGCTTGCTTAAATGTTCAGTTCATTTAGCTCTACAAAAGTTTTCATAGTGTCAAAGTTGTCAGATGACCCCTTACAGGGGTTACCGCCCCTAAAATAAAGTTCTTTCTTGTTTTTGGCTTATAGAATGTAAACTATAGGGGTTATGACCCTTAAAATAACGTTTTTTCATGATTTGGGCCTACGGCTACAGAATGAAAACTAAAAGTATGTCTCGCCTGCCGGCACCATCGCTAAAATCAACTACCTAAGCTTTCATTTCTTGATATAAACACAAAAAATGTCAGTATACCTAATAACAGATGCCTAGTTATTATACTATTCAAGCAATCCACTGTCCACACAAGTATTACAAAAAGTTTTCTGTCTGAAAAAAGACCTAAGTTCACAGAGTCACTGGAGCGTAAAAATGGGGTCATGGTCACATGGCATGGTGACAGTTGCGTTGTCCATAACCGCAACTGTCTGTTTACCCAATATCAGATGCCTAGCTATTATAACTTTCCAGCAATTCATCTTCCATGAAAGTCTTACAAAAAAGTTTTTCGGCCTGAAAAAGACCTAAGTTCACAGAGTCACTGGAGCGTGAAAATGGGGTCAGGGTCACACGGCATGGTGACAGTTGCATGGACCATGACCTAAACTGTCTGTATACTAAATATCAGATGCCTAGCTATTATACTTTTCAAGCAATTCATCGTCCACAAAAGTTTTACAAAAAAGTTTACGGCCTGAAAAAAGACCTAAGTTCACAGAGTCACTGGAGCGTGAATATGGGGTCAGGGTCAAATGGCACGGGGACAGTTGCTTAGACCATAACCTGAACTGTCTGTATTCGAAATATCAGATGCCTATATATTATACTTTTCAAGCAATTCATCGTCCACAAAAGTCTTACAAAAAAGTTTACGGCCTGAAAAAAGACCTAAGTTCACAGAGTCACTGGAGCGTGAAAATGGGGTCAGGGTCAAACGGCATGGTGACAGTTGCGTAAACCATAACCTGAACTGTCTGTATACTAAATATCAGATGCCTAGCTATTATACTTTTCAAGCAATTCATCGTCCACAAAAGTCTTACAAAAAAATTTACGGCCTGAAAAAAGACCTAAGTTCACAGAGTCACTAGAGCGTGAAAATGGGGTCAGGGTCAAACGGCATGGTGACAGTTGCCTAGACCATAACCTGAACTGTCTGTATACCAAATATCAGATGCCTAGCTATTATACTTTTCAAGCAATTCATTGTCCACAAAAGTCTTACAAAAAAGTTTACGACGCCGCCGCCGCCGCCGCCGTCGCCGCCGTCGCCGCCGGAAAGTAATACCTATGTCTCGCCTTCCGCGACTATTCGTCGCAGGCGAGACAAAAACTACAGTAGATAGAGAAAAGCTGTTACTTGCTTAAATATTCAGCTCATTTAGCTCTAGAAAAGTCTTTATAGAGTCCACATCAAGACCAGGTGAGCGATTCAGGCTCCAATCTTGTTTTCAGGTTGATAAAAATAGATGTCAACCTATATCAAAGTCAAAAATTGTATACTGTCTTTAGAAAATAAATATTTTTGGCCAAAAGAAAAAAACAAGCCCCCCTCTAGTTAATAGTCGGTCCCTAATGCCCCCTTCCTAGTATATAGTAGTATAGTAGCGTAGAAAACTTGTCATGCATTTGTCTTCGTACCTATTTTTGTTATCAGATTTATGCAAATTGTTAACCAAACCCTTCATCCTGAATCATTTCAATGTTTCAGTACGTTTTCACGTTCTTTAATCTGATCTGATCAGCTGTCGAAAAATATTTAAATCGCATTACAAAATTAATTGTGGTGGGGTCAATCAGAAACGTTCAGTATAAAACGAACTAATTCATATGAACTGACACCGGGGGTGACATAGGAGTATGTTTCAGAGGGTGTTCCAGTGGGATGTTCATTCAAATCCGTATCATAGGTCATGATTATACATTATGCCTATTTACAATGTGACATTTTCGGCGTTCCATACAATTGTCAAACGCGGACGGCAAAGAAAGCACCCAAACTGCCGATTTTTTTCCAGTGTCATTTTCATCGCCAGAAGTAAATGAACAGAATGGTAAAAAATGATTATTTAGGGAGGTTTTAATACTTGAAATTCATGTTGCAAAATGTTATTTTATCAATGGTATGAAAAGTTGTTAATGGGGGTAAAAATACGACGGACCTCACGGAAAAATATCCTAAAACGGCACGTGGTTGAGATCGGCTCAGTCTCACTAGAATTTTGATCTTATCATCACAATTTTTGTACAAATCGAAACTCATATAGCTAAAGTTTCTTCATTAAAAAAATCAGAATAATATTGACTAGCAGTAACCTAAAATTTTAGGACGCGTTCCCGAGTACTTTTGAACACTTTTGGGTATGCACCAACGGGAGGGATCTCGACTGTCTGGATACCAACGGAGAGGGAAAACCAACTTGAATATTTTTATTTTTGTCGTACGTAATTTAGGCTATATACTCTATCATGTCTATTGCGAAATTTGGTGCATAAAGCTGGGCTGGAAAATTTTAATACACTGAAAATCATACAATATTTCATTAAGGTGTAAAACTTTAACACGTTACCTGCAATCCCTCGTACTGTTTGTGCGTAAGGGTAGCGTCTTGATGCATCTCTGGTGATGGCGTCTGCGAGATGTACTGGAATTTCCTGTATTACAGGCATCATTATCTTCATTGCGTGGGGATCAAAACGATTATCATCTTCGTTTTCAACTTTTAGTGGAATGTCAGGATGGGGTCTTATCTTAAAATGATGATAACCCTTAATGCTCCAAACAATATTTATAAATCTGTATGTGGACATTTTGTTGACATCAAACCAATACAAAAAAGGTGATGGAAAATCATGACCTTAAACATGACAAATGTCATGAAATTTCATGACTGTGAAACATTTTCAAGTCATGGATTTTCATCACGAAAAGTGATTGAAAGATCATGGATTTTCATGACCTTGTTCAAGAAATGTGAAGTCATGGTTTTTCATTACAATTCTTTTTTTTTTAATGTCATGAAAAATCATCATTTTTAAATGTCATGGTTTTTCATAAGATATCTGACTGTTTATTATATACATAAATGATCTCCCTGTGATAGTAGAATCACCAGCTTACTTGTTTGTAGATGATACAAAAATATACAGAGAAATAAAACAAAGTTCCGATAAGGAGATTCTGTGCATCAAGATTTGAACAAACTTGAAGAATGGAGTAATACCTAGATTTTGAGATTCCAACCAGACAAAGCACATGAAAATAAGTAGAGACCAACAGGAGGCTGACCATAAACTCATGTGAAAGAATATCGGAAAAAAAACAGAGGAGGAAAAATGACATTGGAGTTATTGTAGACAACCAACTTAAATTTGAGAAACACATAAGCGAAAAGGTCAACAAGACAAACTCCATTTTTGCAAACATACCATACGATCATTTAAAAACTTGACAGCGGAGATTTTTCTAGCACTTTAAAAATCCACGGTAAGATCACAACTTGACTATGCTAGGAGCTCATCTGACTTATGTGCCTGAAGTATTATGATAGGCTATTACGGAAAATCTATTTGACATTGAAAGGGTCATAAGTTCAATAAGAGGGTCATCTGACAATATTGTTTAATTTAATGTATTTATTTTTTAGCCACGTCGGTCATGTTTTACAACCAATCAAAATCCCCATTTCAGTTCTATTAATGTAATCAACAAGTTTCGCTTTTTCACTTGATTCTTTTGCTTAGGCTTTTCGCTTACTTTTGCATTTGATATATATACATGCATGTCGTGTACAGTTTGAGCTCAGACAGAAGGGAATTCTTCAATAATAAAGCACAATCGTCAAAGTTATCATTGTTTAATCAACAACCAACCTAAAAAATATATCGACCTAGCATATCTTTTAGTCTAAGATAAAATAGACGTGACTATTATGCGCCTCTTCAGCGACTGTTCAGACGCGATAGGTACCCTAAATCGATTGTCCAGGCAGCTCATTAAACACCACCGCCAATGACGGTTAGCTGCTCCAGAGGATCCGGTACAATATGAACTTTGTTTTCGCTGATCGAACATTGCCCGTCCCTTGAAATGAGGAGTTTCTGGTCGGAGATCTGGGAGTATATTTTATTTAACCATTTTCAGTTAACAAATGACTTTTTATTCTTGAAAACGATATGGGAGTCTCGTTGTCACTTGAAACAACACATATATTCGGAAGAAATAATTAATCAAAATCTCTCATTATCTTGGTAGTTCATCCATGAAAATGTTCATAAAATACAAAAGTTCTTATCCAACTTGAGGAGATCACCAATAAGGTTATTTCATTACATTTGATATGAAGAAGGGAAAATTGCTCTCGCCAGAGCATAGTCCTTGGCTTGTTTATACATGTAACAGTAACTCTGCAAGTATATATGATTAACAAATAATAAATTCTATTACTATGTTTTCTTCTTTTGATACTGTTATTATGTTTATTTGCATGATTAATATGCTCAATGCTGGGTGCTTTGATTAATGAAATAAAATTTCTTGTATCTTGTATAACTTAGTGTACTTCCCCGAATGCAGATTCATTTAAACCTAGATTCTCATCTTGAGAACACAACAACATGTGACGGTTTATATTAAAAAAGATTCGCAGAGCCCCCCCCCCCCAAAAAAAAAAGAAGAGAGAAAATATCCAGAATTATGTAACAGATTGGAAACGTAACACGAAATAAATTTTAAATTTTGCATGATAAAACACGCAGTACGAACATAAAGCAAAGCAAATGAACGGCAATTCATAATGATCCATAATTATATTCTTAATCAATGACATATGAAAGACAAATTATCAGGAAGCTGGTTCCTTTCTAAAATCATTATCACCCCAACCCCACCCCCACCCAACGAGTTCGAAACTTTGCGTCTTAAAACTTAGATTTCCATCAAGAAATTAACAGATAATGATTTAAGACAATTAATTTTCTTTGGCACACAATCTTTCTTTAAACCGGCGTTTCTAAAAGACATTGTCACAAACGTGTTGAAGTGATGGTCGATAATATATGTTTATTACAAAAGATACAATATCTACGGCCAGCTAACAGTAGATGGCAATAGATCAACAATTACAATTACAAAAGCGTCTGTCTTACAATTTGTCTAGTACGGAAGAGAGTTCTACACATGCGCGAATCCTGGATATCCGGTTCTGGGCAGGACAGAACCATGAACCGGCACTACACTCCTCCCTGTTTTCTCTTGAAAGCCTCCGTTTTCTTCTTGCATCCATTGGGGGTCAAATTAATACCCTCCAAAGGAGTCCTGGGGTTCAAACCCTCAGGTACAAATTAATACGTAGCTATATTCTAACAATCACCGATGAATTCGCCACATGACAGTCGCAAAACAATGTTCATCAAAATTAAAATAACACATATTGGCCTCTCTGGCTGCATTTATACACTATTTACATCTCTGAGTTCATTCCACTTTATTAACTTCTCACACCCGCAGGCTATATAGCCTAACGGCGTTCTCTCCCCCTTCAGTGAGGACCCCATTGACAGTGGCTCCATGCCGGGCGGCGGCAATGCCTTTGGCTACTTCTGCCAGATACCGGGGGTGACCCTGCCCCGATTCTGGAACGTAGGCGGGTCGGAAATATGGTGCATCGGATTCTAAAAGGATCCTGTCTCTCGGCAGTCTATTCAACACCCGTAGTTGCTCAGGGTTAAAGTTCAGAACACCTGCTGTGAACCCAAAGTAAACTTGCTCAAATTCCTCCATCCAGGAGCAGGCCTGCTCCCTCCCCCTGTGAAACAATGGAGATGAATTTTGTGTCTCCTTCCCAGCTTCGCCCTACACTCTTTTAAACAGAGAGTGTGGGCCCTCTCTCCATAGACATCTCCATGGCCCCCTCGGATGTGCAGCACCAAGGGCACGTTGGGAAAATCCCTAACTATGTTCAGGGCCCATCTCAGAGTGCTGAGCTGTGTCTCTACAGTAGGAGAACCCATGGAGAAATCAACCCCGAATTCCCCAACCGCCTGAATATCCCTCCTCCGGAGAAACATCTCTAGCCTGTGAGCTCTTTCATCGTCGAACTCTCTGGCCCTCTTAGGATGGCATCCAACCGCAATTGCCCAGCTGGCCGATATCTTTAATTCCTCAGATGAAGGCCAGGTCTTAGGGTCGCAATATACCAACACCCCTCCTTTGACCCAGACTTTGTGTTGTTCTGCAGGTATAATAGCACCCAAGAACTTTCCCAAGTTGGGCCTTCCCCGCAGCCCCATCTGTGCCCAGGACCTGTCCAAGTGAAAATGAGCATCTACCGTTGCCGGGGGCTCTGTGTCTGGCCCTCCGGTCGGCTCAGCCTTGTCCTGTTGCCCCACGGGGTACATCTCGTGAAGTTCCTCCACCCGTTTGTTCCCAATATGTTGCATCAGCCAGAGTTGTACCTGCCAATGAATGAGTGCTCCCGGAGTGTTCAGTGGTGATATCTCAAATTTCAGTGGAAGGGGCCAGCCTCCTGCTGCACACACTTCCATCATAGGGCCGGCATATTGATCTTGGTCAACTCCTGGCCACTTCATATTCCTTTGGTTGACCCAATGCATTAAGTCCATGGCATCCGCCCTTCCCAACACCATAAATGCCAGTGTTTGGAGGGCCTCCTTTCTCTGCATCGCCAGTCTCGTGGACCTCATGCTGCAATCTACTTCCCGGAATACTGGTGCCACATGGCAACTTTTGACATGTGGCTCGGCATTTACTGCCCGAATGGGACAACCTGGAAACGGACACTTCGCCATCCCATCTGAAGGGGACGACACGGCGGGCCCATATTGAACATTGGATGGCCCTGCCCCTGCCTTCCTCTCTGCCTCCTCCTTGTACATAAGCTGTTTCCTTCTCCTCTCTGCTCTTTTCCAGTTTAACCTCTTTTTCCGGTTATCCTGTGCCCTGTAATTGCCCTCCTCCTTATAAGGAGTGGGCCACGGTCTGTCCCTGACTGTCATCACCGTAGAAGATGGTGGAACAGTTACTACTGATCTAACCTGAGGCTCTTCTGGCCCTGTCTCTGACGACGGGCTCCTGGTCGGATATCTCCTGGAAGGGGACTTCCTTGATGGGGCCCTACCCCGTTTTCGTGATCTGTCCCGTGGACTCAAGGACTCCCTCCTTAATCGTATATTCTCACGAGATCCCTTAGCAGCATCTCGTCTGGACATTCTCGGTCCCCAGTGCTTGGTATGAGAGGCGGGCATCTCTGGCCCTGCCTTTCGTTCTTCTTTTCTCCATTCCCTCTTGGATGACCCTTCGTCGCTACTCATGATTAATCTGCAAAATAAAACGACAGCACCCTCACCCCCTCTCGCTCATACAAGCGTTAGGGGGTGAGTAAGACTCCCCACCCTCCCTTCTGCTACTGTAGTCATAATTACTGTGAGTGTCTCTTTCGAGCACTCCGCCGGGGCTTCGTGGGGGTGGAACTCTTGACCTCCCTCGAACCCCTTGCTTCTGTACATGTAGGACAAAAGTACTCTGCATCCCCCAAGTCTTCCGCCTCCTGGGGAGAAATCCCTACACAGGCCCCATGGAACCATTCCTCGCACCCATCACAGAAAATCATAAACTCCCCTGTATTTGGACCCCGACATACACAATAACTTTTATCTAGGGACCCTGAAATACTGTTTTCCCCTTCCATCTGACTTGTGCTTCCCAAGGTGGTTATGGGCATAATTTCGTTCGACCTCCCCACTCCCTTGAGACTCTCATCGACGACCTGTCCCCGAGTCTGTGCGTCTTGATTACTGCCTCCCGAGGTGGTCTGGGGTACGTTGTGACTCGACCCTTTACCGCCCTCAGGAACCTTACCTTTTGCTTCCTGTTCCTCATCCCCTACTTTTCCCTCCACTTTTAGCTCCTCCCTTTTCCTTAGTTCCTTTTGTAACCAAGGCGGGAGTTCCCTGTCTTTACATACCTTTAACCGATCGTGATTAGCGGTAGTTATCATCTTCTTCATTTGTACCTTATACAAATATGGGGACATTTTGTCTATTACAATACCCGGGCCCTTCCAAACAGGAGAGAGTTTCTTACACTTCCCTGGGATTGTGGCTGTGTCCAGCTGATATACCAGATCCCCAACCTTATACTGGTGCACATTTACCCGAAGGTCATAATCCCTTTTTCGCCTCAATTGACTCATTTTAATGTTTTCTCTCGCAACCTCGTGGGCTGCTTGCATTGATTCAACCAATTCCGCTACATAACCCTCAAGATCTGGGGGATCCCCCTCTGTTGGAGGCCTAAACATTAACTCCGCGGGGGTATTTATTTCCCTCCCAAGCATGAGCTTATTTGCAGTAAACCCAGTTGACCGATTAACCGATGCCCTAATTGCTCCTGCCAATTGGGCTATATGCAGATCCCATGTTTTCTGATTTGTCCCAACGAAACATCTCACTGCGGCCATGAGGGTTCGATTAAACCGCTCTACCTGCCCATTAGCCGATGGGCGGTACGGGGTAGTCCTAGCCTTATGAATGTGGAGCACTTCACAGACTGCTTTAAACAAGTGGCTTTCAAAATTCCTCCCTTGATCTGTGAAAATCTCAAAGGGGTAACCGAAACGACTGAAAAACTCATTAATCGCGGCCCTGGCCGTCACTTCTGCGGTTTGTGAGGGTAGGGGAATACATTCCACCCATTTACTGAACTGGTCGACCATCATGAGAATATGCTCATGACCTCGTTCAGTTTTTGGTAAAGGACCAATAAAATCTAAATGGACCCTTTCCATGGGCTCCCCCGAGTGAAACATGGTCTGAGGACACCTAGCCGACCTGTTAGCTTTCTTGCTTTGGCTACAGGCATTACAGCTAGCGACAAATATTTCCACGTCGGCACCGAGACCATGCCAATAATATGTCTGCTTTACCCTTTCCTTTGTACGCTCAACCCCTTGATGACCAGCCGCAGGGATGTCATGACATAACTCTAAAACCTCCTGCTGCCAAACCTTGGGCACCACTAAACGGGGATTTTTACCCTCCGTTGAAGTGTAAACCAACTCGCCCCTTTCATTGAGCTTGAACCTCGATCTATTGATCCAGTAGAACTTTGCATGGGCACTTGAACCAAATAGATCTCCTTCCGACGGCTCACCCTCCCCCTTTAGCCAATTTACCAACCACTTGAGATTTTGGTCTTCCTTCTGGCCGAGACAAATTTCTTCAGCTGAATACTTGCCTAGAACAATCCCTGACCCCAACTCAAGAACTCTTACAGTACATTCCCCCTCATTGGTTGCAATGTTAACCTCACCTCCTGACAGTGCCAAAGTGATACTAGACACTTTTACTTCACCTGGGGGTTCAGCAGGGTTTACCTCTTCCACCCTTGCTATTTCTGAAATTTGTGGTTGTGAAGCCGCAAGAGGCACTACATAGTCGACATCCTCGGAAAAACTCGCCCATTGGTTATGAACCCTTGTGCAGTGCGAACAACCGCCACAGGGTAGGTCAGTCAACGCCACACTTGTTGAAAACTCAGTGCACGGTGGTTCATTTGGCAGTCGTGACAAACCATCAGCATTCCCGTGTTTTCGACCGGGCCTATGTTGGATCGTCATTTGATATTGGCTAAGCTCTTCCATCCAACGGGCTAACTGCCCCTCTGGATTTTTGAATCTAAGCAACCATGTCAAGCTGCTATGATCAGTTCTCAGAACGAAAGGGCGCCCTGCCAAGTAGTGTCGAAACTGGCGGGTAAACCTGACAATGGCCAACAGCTCTTTCCTGGTTGTACAATACCGCTGCTGTTCGGGAGAGAGAGTCAAACTTGAGTAAGCCACTACTCTCTCCTGGCCTTCCTGTACTTGTATTAGCTCGGCGCCAATCGCGCAATCTGACGCATCGGTGTCAAGAATGAATGGATCAGACGCATTGGGAAGGGCCAATACTGGGGCTGATATCAGTGCCTTTTTCAAAGTTTCGAATGACTCTTCCTGAGCCCGTTCCCATCTAAAGGGCTTCTTGCCAGTAACCTGTTGGAGTGGTACCGCTATCTGGGAGTATTCCTGAATGAAAGACCTGTGATAGTTTGCAAAACCAAGAAACCTTTCAACATCTTTGCTACAGGTTGGGATGGGCCATTTTTTCACATCCTCAACATAACTGGGCCCAATCTCCATCCCGCCACTCCCTACCACACGACCCAGAAACTCAACTTTCTGTTGGAAAAGCTCGCACTTCTTAGGTTTGAGCTTTAGCCCGTATTCCCGGAAACGTGTAAGCACTGCCCTTAAATTTTCAAAATGGGCGTCCAAATCTTTCCCCAAAACAAGAATATCGTCAAGAAAAGCCAAAACGATATCCCAAGTCAACCCCCTAAGGACCAAGTTAATGACCCGGGCATAGGTAGCGGGCGAGTTGCATAGCCCAAATGCCATACGGGCAAATTCAAACAGACCATATTTCGAAATAAAGGCGGTCTTAGGTCTATCCTCCTCCCTAATTTTGACCTGCCAATATGCCGAATTTGCATCTAGCTTCGAGTACCATTCATTTCCGGCCAGTGTGTCTAGGCACTCACTTATCAAAGGCAAAGGATACACATCTTTTGCTGTACAGGCATTCACAGCCCGGTAATCAATGCACCATCTAACTCCACCGCATTTTTTCCGGACAAGAACTGGAGCGGAGCACCACTCTGATACAGAGGGCTGAATAACCCCAGCTTCCAGCATTTTCTTTAAATGGGCCTCCTCCTCATGGGCAAAGCCCACGGGCGTCCTTCTCATACGCTGCTTAATCGGCGGGTGGTCCCCCGTGTCTATATGATGTTCAATTAAAGAAAAGTTACCCAAATCAAATTCGTTCGCAGCGAAAACATCCCCATAATCATTTAAGAGTTTAGCCAGCTTAGCTTGACCTTGGGCATCTAGATTTGTTTTGGACCTATTGTACAACTCCTCAAGGTGCACCGGGACTTCACCCCCCGCTGCGTCATACCCTTCTACCCTTGACACTCTTGGATTGATCGGGCACTCTGTTTCTGCCCCGATTGCTTCCCCAATGTCCGACACTACCGTTTCGACTTCCACCGCTCTTGCAACTAGCTCATTTTCCGCAACCGTCACATATTGATCTGAGGTGTTAATAAGGCATACTACAGGGTTCCCCCCTGGGGCATGTAGTGTTCTGGGAATTAAAATATCCCGTAAGGTACCCGCCTCAACTATATAGTTTGGCAATTTTGAACTGAGCTTACACGAAACCCTCCTAACCGAGTTCGGGGGTATCACAATGGCATTGTCTAAGAATACATCAGCCTCGCGGGGGAGCTGTCCCACCGGTCCTGATGTCATAGGCACAACTTCTTCCCCAAACTCCAACCGACCTTCTGACATATCTAATTTCGCCCCTTGCTTAATCAGCAGATCGAAACCCAACAACATATCGTCAGCAATAGGAGCCACGTACACGTCGGTTTTTATTTTACGCGACCCTATTTCAACTAATGCTGGACCCACAACGAACCCATTCATATGCATCCCTTTACCCGCAGTGTTCATAATGACTTCCCTAATGATGGGTGGGGTATTATTCAAGGATTTGTAAACTTGCTCCGATATGAGGGTAACTTCCGCGGCCGTATCTACCACTGCAAACAGGGATTGACCCTGGATTTTGACGGGCACTCTGAAAACTGACCCTGATCGAAGTTGGCATATAGTCACTGAGCCTTCACTCTCGATTGGGTTCTTTGCTGCGTTATCCAGGTTAGCCACTTCCGTGACAACCGTGGAATCAAATTCACTCATAGAAACATCGTCATCGGTCATGTCCAAAGCTGACCCTCCCTCGGATTGTCGTGGAGGGGGGTCCTCTTGTATGCTTGGTATACCAATTCCCGTTATATTTTCAGAATCCGACGGTTCTTCCGTATTGGGACCCACTTTACCCTGTTCCCATGAATCTCTATTAAAAAATTCCCTCCCGGGTTCCTCGTCCGCCCACGACCCAACCGACTGATCTCTTGGTTCATCATCAGTGGGCTTCGTATTTGAGAGGACTGCCTTTGGCTCAGTTGTGCTGTTTCCGAGATCACGTCCCCCAACTGAATGAGTATCCTTTTCCATTGCCCCTTGGTCCCCACTTCCCTCCTCCTTTGTTAATGGAGGGGGCATCGGTTCCCGGTCCATAAATTCCCCAGAATCTAAGTGTTGGGCATAACTGATGTACATTTTTGGCAACGTGCCTTCTCTATTGCCCGTAGTCCCGATCAAACCCCGGGAAGACCAGAAAAATTTATACCCGTCCCGTTGGGCTTTGTTTACGTCAACCTGAATCATGACCTCCCATTCGGGTTCAATGGTCCCTACTGGCATCTCTGTGCTGAGAAAAATGCAATTGTCACTACCCCGACCGATCCCCGATTGCATTATTTTATTCCACCCAATCATGCTCGTGCAATAATAGGCCTTGGTGATTTCATTGGGTCCTATTGGTTTGAATTCAGGTTGTCCTAACCGTACGTCTACGAACGGTCGGGCCCTTGGTGGATTGAATTCGGCACAAGGAGTGGCAAACCGAGCCTCCTCACTCTGACTCTCTGAAGACTCGGTGTCTGACCCCACGTTTACGTTTAGACTGATCGTCCGCCCTCGGTTTTCCCGTTCGCTTAAATGGGCATCATCTGCTGGTTCAACAACAATACCCTGGGGAGCGGGCGAGTAGGGCGTATCAGTTTCGGAACTTTGGGAGCTGTCACTGCAGGTTTGCCCTGTTCGGTTTACCCCGGGTAGCCCTGTGCTCTGCTTATCCTGAGCCATGGGTGCATTTTGTACGCATGGTACCTCTTGTTTAAAAGTGAGACCTTGATCTATTGGGAACTTGCTCCGGTCTCCCGAGCGGTTCCGTTGAAGTTTAACGCCCCCTGTGAAGCTGCTCTAACTTGGTCTGCAAATGTTACAGCCTTTTCCTTATTTCGAAGGGGACAGTCCCTCTTCATGTGCCCCGGGCGGTCACAATAAAAACAATTCCCTGTTTGACCTTCCCTGGCATTAGGAGACGGACTTCGGGATGGGGATCTAGATCGCACCCTTGGGCAATCCCTTTTCATGTGCCTAAGTGACCCACAGTGGTAACACCCTCTGTTCCCCTGGTCTGGCGGTGTTGGGCTAACCGCCACTCGGCGTTGGGGCAATGGTGCAGGGGACGCCATTTTGCGTAACTCCGCTAACAGATCAATTTGCATTTTATTGATCTTTTCTTCGACCCTTTCTATTTCGGACTTCCAAGGGGTCTCGGGTTCCCTCTTGGGTTGCAACACCGTGGCCGACACACTTGGTGTCCATGTTTCGTACTCGGGTGGGGCCCCCCGACTGAGACCTGTTTGTCGAACTTCCCGTTTTGCACCCCGCCCATATATGGCTTGCTGGTTGTGCTGGAACCACCTAATTTTATCAACTGCTTCCTCAATGCTCTTTGGGCGAGCATTAGAGGCGGCCACCCCAGCCTCCTTGTCTGACACACCCTGACATAACCTTAGAACTGCCTGTTGATACATGTGCTCCTCAGGCAGTTCCCTAAAAGCTTTGGTAGCCAACGACAAAACCCTATCTGCCCAGTCTGCCAATGATTCATCTGGCTGCTGACGGGCTATCTGAAATTGAACTTGGGCTGTTTCGGGTAACTCTGTAAACCCGAAACGTTTTTCGAACTTCTCAATCAAGTCACTGTACTCTATGTGCTTATTTCTATCAGTGAGCATTGCATAATACTCACTTGCTTTCCCCTCCAGGCACCAGCATATCTGATCCATACACTCCTGGGGGGACCACTCATAAACCTCGGCGTACCTTGCGAATTTGACATAGAACGCCTTCCAATTGCTCTTGCCATCATATTTGAGGGTCTTAGGTGCCTGGTCTACCCTTTTACTATGATGGGACCCCTGCCCAATGATGTTCTGTCCATGCCGGGGCCCTCTAGTGACTGGGGTATACATACCTGGAGTATAATCCTGGAACGTCCCATACCGACTGACAACCGGAGAGTCATTCTGAGACATAGACGGGTTCGTACCTAAATTAGCATACGTCTCCTGCGGTTGCCCTCCACTCTGCTGTGGCAGTGGGGGTATGTGCGGTGCACCATATAAATTACTCATACCTGTATCATTGGCTTCAGTTTGCCTTCTGCACTGGTTTGGTGGGGGACCAGACCACAATGATGGGTTGGTTTTCCCTTTATATGGCCCTCCCTTGTTCCCCTGCCACTGATCATACCTACTTCTTGGAGTATCCACTAGCTCTTGTCTTACCTTTCCATACCCCGGCTCACAATCTCGAGTCTCATTAAACTGTGAGTGTACAGGGTCTTGGTGCTGGGCCTTATGCCCTAGGTAACCCCTATCCTGGGATTGCACACCCCACTCCCTTCTATCATATCCCCCCTTTTTATCTGCCGGGGCCTGGTTATAAATCTCCCTTTTAACCTCCCTTTCCCATGGGACACTACTGTCACTTGCCCTGTCCTCCTCCTGTATGAAAGCGGAGTTAAACATAGCCTGGGTCCCTGGGGTCTTTAAGTCTGCCCCCCAAAATTCTTGTTTGGCTGGCGTTGGGCCATGCCATGGGGGTACCCTATTCTTTACAACAGCATCTACCCTCTTTATCATTTCTTGAGTAGGGGGACCTTGTGTTGGACCCTGATAATTGTCACCCCATATTGAGCCTGAGAAATCTATTTTATCTAGGAGAGCACACGTTACCCTCAGGTAGCTTATCCCAGCTAAATCCTCTTCGGATATAAAACCCTTCCCCCTTCTAATGTCCATAATCTGCTCTGCTATTCTTGGACCCACCCCCGGAAGCTGGAGTAGGTCACTAAATTGACATGAATTGATGTTCACTCTGTCTGACATCTTGTGATTTTTTATTTGTGTGGTTTTTTGTTTTTTGTTTTTTTTTTTTTACCCTATATGTATTGGTATATGGGTCTCTGATATGTTTGAATATCAACGGGGGCAAAATATTTTATTTTATTACAAAAATGAAAACAATCACAATTTATTCTGGTTTTTCTTTTGGTCGCTGGATCTGAAAAGATGAGTGACACTTGATGTTGTCAGTGTCAAAAGGGACAAAATTGGACGATACAAACAATTATTGTTAGCCCGCTTCGATGTCAGCTCCTTGTTAGCCCAATCCAGGGAAAACAAGAAGGGATCGAGGGGGCGTGGTCGTTTACAGACGAAAACAAATCTACTTCCGGACTGGTACCCAAACCGAGACTACTGGAATTGGGAACCGGGACCAGTCGTGACGTCACACAATGGAAAAATACAAAATCCAAAAATTTTCAGCAAACCCGCTGATTCGTTTGCGTCCTGGTGGTTTTCAACCCCGAAAACCGCCCAGAAAACAAAATAAATTTAAAATATGTTGAAAACGGCCCACAATACCAAAATCCTGGCTACTGTGGGGACCTTTCTTCGAACCCGCTTCAACACGAAATTTCAATTCAAATATCAATTCCCCGGCGCTTTTAAGCCGCAGCGCCAGTGAAGTGATGGTCGATAATATATGTTTATTACAAAAGATACAATATCTACGGCCAGCTAACAGTAGATGGCAATAGATCAACAATTACAATTACAAAAGCGTCTGTCTTACAATTTGTCTAGTACGGAAGAGAGTTCTACACATGCGCGAATCCTGGATATCCGGTTCTGGGCAGGACAGAACCATGAACCGGCACTACAGTGTAAACAAGTACAGCCTTTTTAAACGTCATATCTGTCAGTCAATCATTGGCTTTGTTTGTTTACAGATCAATACGATCAATGTTTTTAAACAGAAAAGAGCTTATAATTTCACTAAACAAGAGACGGAACTGAAATAGCTGGATGTTCGAAATGGAACGACATTCTTATGAGTAAAGAAGGAGGGAAATATGAGCTAAAAGAAGCTGAAGTAAGTGGACGACAAGTCAGCTGATTGCTATCAGTCTTACATTGCATTTCAAGACTCTTGCGGTTTCAAAAAGTATTCAAAACATAAAAATGAAAATATTCGATGGAAATAAGTACTCTTTTACCACCAAAAAGGACACAAATTGTCCAGCTGAAAAATTTTTGTATCGCCAACAGTTGGGGAATACCCTCTCTGACGTCATGCACAACCACAAATCGGACATCGTTTCCAAAATAAGGGAAGTAGTAAATATCCACAAATATCGAAGAAGATTAAAAGGGAAATGCATTGAACATGAATCATTATATATGTCACTTAGACTTTGTTATGAGTATGAAATTCACGAGAAGGAACTTGCCCAAAATTTAATTCAGGAAATCTTTGTATGCGATGGGAATCTCGATACTATTTTTAGTATTCTTCTTCCTGGTCACGTGATTAAAAATACAGTACACATCAATCGCTACATCCAGATTCTCTATCCTGGGTTTACGGCAAAAGCAATAAGAGGAAAATCAAAAGAGTCATTTAGCTTTTATTTGGGAAAAATATGCGAAGCTAGAGAAAAGCTGGACTCAACAAGGTGCAATATATTAAATCGTCCTTTTGACATAGACGAGTCTTACAATCCTTTATCGGCAGCAGCAGCGTGCAGAGACCATGAAATGGTATTAACATTATTGAGATTTGGTGCAAATCCTTTCCATGCAATTGGGGACGAAGTTCTTACAGATCCATTCGAACTCATGATCAATGGTCTAAACAGTGTCTTAACTTTTAGCAACTCCTCATTTAGTTCCGAAACCAAACAAGCCTTATCAGAAGAGGGTAGAAAGGGTATGCTTTGTCTAGATGTGTTTTTAAGGGCAGCAAATTCCGTTAATTTTGATGCCAGTACACATATCAATACCTCAGCTGAAGATGAAGATGCACAAGAGAAAACCGGACCTAAAACATATAAACTTCACCCAAAACTCGCCGAAAGTTTTGACTACGAACATTTCAAAGGTGTTCGCAGTCTTCAGCATCTATGTCGCTGTACAATTAGAACTACGCTTGCGGAGAAGAGTCTAGCAATACCGTCCACCATTCAATGTCTTCCTTTGCCAACAGCAGTAAAAGCATATCTAGATTTACAATCATAGACAAAAAGTGTGTGACGTGCACTGTGGTTATTTGTGTGGGTGTGGAATCATTTGGGTTTTATAATATTTATTTATTTAATAATTTATTTCAAATGTTTTGTTACTTATATATGCTTTAGTATAAAATGCATAAACGTTCAGTTTATATGCAATATTGAACAGTACCGTTTTCCAATTAATGAAAGTATGTCTTATGTAAAAAAAAGTTTTCTAAGTTCTTAATAATTATGCAAGGAATTAAATGAATTGGATTTTGTTATATAAGTTTATTTTTATGAATTTTGTAATTATGTAATTTTACGACTTCCTTAAAACTTCCTACATAACTTTGAGCAGTTAATGCTTTTAAAGCTAAGGAAGGAGAATTGTCATATATTTGTATTTTTAATTTAAGATTTTTAATGAAATTCTGGTTTTCGTTTGAAAATTTGTTGCACATCCATATATAGTAAATACTACGATTTCTTTGAAAGAAACATATTAACCAAAACCTATACTTTTGTTAAAAACGAACTTTATATTTTATTTTAGCAGTGAATTAAACAAAGTACAAACCATCAGCCTTTTCCAAAGATTCAAAACTTGATGAATCAAACTCTTTAAAAAAAGGTTTCTTCCAATAAAAAAATGATAAAAGAGTTCATAAATTAATGTTTAGGAAAACAAATTGTTTTTGCAATCTTTTTATTAACAACTAAACAGCTGATATGCTTTTATTTATTCTTTTTTATTGTTATTTTTTGCAACAAATGTACACATCCTTTCATAAAATACAAAGTACATGTAAATGTAACCAAAAAGCATGCACATTTTCAGTATTCATCTATCGGATTTCGCCATGCTTTATTGTGTGCATCACGACGTATTACCGGCTACGGTTAACACTGGCAAACTAAGGACCACATCGACGGATACCGTAATGACCCATCTGTTCTCATCTTAATAGTAATAGAAAATGATACATCGGAACCCACTAGATTATACAATGGGTGTAGATGCATTATTTTCTTTTGTTTATATTAAAATGAGAGTTATAGGGTTTTACCGTATCCGTTGAGTTTTGATTTATCATGTAATACGTCAAGGCAAATTTATCTATGCATGACTTTTAACAAAGAAAAGGACAGTAGGCGAGGAAGGTAGACAGCGGCACAAAAAAGTGGACAGCGGTCTAATCCCAGTCTGCTGTATACCTTTTTCTCCTAAAGTCCTCTTCTTTGTTACCGTTCAATTTTTTGGACCTACCAGCGGTAAACTATAACCGGTTATACGGTATTACCTTGTGATAATTCAAAATCTCATAACAGAGTAAACAGTTTCTCTTTTTTTAATCAAATCTTTTATTTATTTATTATTCCAAGTATAATCTTAACTTATTTAATTTATTGAGGTATCTGTGATTTTAAACCCTATTGCAATATCATTGTATGACCGACTTTTTAAATGTTTTTAAAAGACTTTTATTTATAAATAGTTTTCTGTGATATGACACAATGTATGATTAACTTATTTATTAAATGTAAATTAATATATTATATTTTCTTATTTATTGCTTAATATGATGACAGGTTACACATATCTGTTTATGAGTTAAATAGATTAAAATGTGTTTAGGTCCCACAAGTTTTAATAGATGACAATTAAACATGTTATTACAATGTATGTATAGCCAGATTTGACTGTTGAATGTATAGTTAAATAATTTACTCCTATTTATTTATAACATCATTACAATTAATCTTGCCTGTGACTGAAAGTTGTTAAAGGGGCGAGACATTGGTATTACTTTCCGGCGGTGGCGGTGTAATCTTTTTTTGTTAGACTTTTTGAAAAATGAATTGCTTGAAAAGTATAATACCTAGGCATCTGATACATGTATTTAGTATACAGATACATGTACTTGGGCTGTGGTACAAGCAAATTGACTATGCAGTGTGACTCCGTCCCCATTTTCATGCTTTAATTTTCAATCACTCAGTGAATTAAGTTTTTTTAGTTGTAAAATGTTTTGTAAGATTCTTGTGGAAAAGGATTTGCTTGAAAAAAAATATACTAAGCATTGGACTTTAACCAGTTTCACAGCAGTGCCGACGGGCGAGACATACTTTTAGTGGGCACACTTTTTATTATTAAATGTATGAAAATGAATGTATTGATTACTAGTATGTGTTTTGTGTTTATACAGTTTTCTGTTGGTGTATGAAGTAATATAAAGATTTACCTAATCTATGCAACAATACATTTTAGAGGATTCATTTACATTTGTTCCCATCTCTCTGCTTGATACTTAAAAATCAAAGAAACTGGTCATCTTCCATTGCAATTCTTTTGAAACCACTAGGAAATAAACACTTCCATTTATATGTCTGTTACGTCTTAATTGTTTATATTTATTGCAGTAAAACAAACTGTACACTGAGCACGTGTGTCTTGTATAAGCCATGTTGGTAACATTCCTTTTATTATTTATTTTTAAAAAGCATTTTGAGGATCTCATTTATAATTTATTCTTAAATGAGACATGTTTTAAATTATTAATATAATTATCCTATAATTGTAATTGTCTTATATGCTGTGCATGAAATTACTTTATTTTTTAACTTTGCATTTCAACCCATAACTGTTCTTTTTAAGGTTATACTAATTCTATTTGAATGATTGTATATGGTTTTAGTGTTTTTGGTTTTGATTGAATAAATGTTGTCATCATACAATTGTTTATACATAATATTTGAACGCCCTGGAGATTTCGTGTATATTGAAGAATGTTGGAAAGGATGACAATGGAATACTATCAGTTTTAGGACACCAGATGTTTTCATTGAAGTTTCTCCATTTCATTTTGGCTCAAATTGCACACATTTGACTTCTGTCGCCCGTCTGTTGGTAATGCAACCTTAAATATAGCCTCATGTAAAATCATAAGTATAAAAGCATATATCAGTCATGCTGGCTCATTAAATTATTCTCATTGGCTAGCCCGGCCATTGATAAAATAGATGTCCCATTGTTATCTTCATCAGTTGCAGTTTTTAGGTGTAGCTGTGTAGTTATTTAAATTTACAATGAAGCTAACTATATGACTTTAATTCTTTTGTCTGTGAAATGCAGGTTACCTTCTAAAAGTCAATGAGTTGTAATGCATTTTTGATTGGCTAAAATCCATAGCGGGCATGTTTGATGACAGGAGCTGTGGTGTTTAGGTTTAGTAGCAAAATTCTAAAAGTAAATATGAGTGTTGTGTAGAGAGATTTGTGAACATGTTGTTAGTAGAGATGTGGAATAGGTAACATGTATTTTGTCACTTTTCACATCCATAACTAACATCTATTTGGACATTGGGGTACCTATGAGAATATAATACGATGATCGGTTTGTTTACCGCAGATGAGAAAAATAGAAATTACCAAAGATGCAAAATGTTGATGAAACCGTTGGAAATGCCCCAGTAGTATAATCTATATCTATCTCCATATTCTGACCTTGATCGAGTGACTTTGAAATTTTCAATGCATTACAATCGCAAATTTGACGTTTTATAAGCACTTTGATAACTATAGCATCCCAAGATGAGGTGAGATGGTAGGCAAAGGCCCCGGGTAGGACTTAGCTTCTCGTCTTTTGACCATGACCTTGATGATGATTTACTGCTTGAATAACTTGTACAATTAAGTTTAATAAGCATCTGCATAGAAAATTTGTCCTAGGTTAATGGAACAAGTCATGTATATGACATTTCCCAGAAGTAGCTTTAGCCTTACCGCCTTGTGACCTTGATCATTATTGACCAGTTGAGGGACTTTGAAATTTTCAATGAATGACATTTAAGGTTCATCAGAACGGTTTGAACATTTTTGAAGAAAATCTTAGTATATGTACAGCACACATAACTTATTATCAGGAGAATAAAGTATAACAACACTAAAGATAGGAAGAGCATAGAATACGTAGAACAATAAAAACAATATATTACAAATAGCCGGACTACTAACACCAAGATTCGTGGTTCGATCTTACTCAGGGGTGAACATTTCCTTGTACACTTTGCGACTTTCTTGACATAGTTTGCAAGGATGGTCTCGAGGAATTACTAGTCCTTCGAAAGGGGTTAAAGAGGGTTGCCCCGTGTATGGGGAGAACAATAACTCTATGCACGTTTTTAAAGACTCCTGTGCAGAGTACGATAAGAGTAGGCTCAAAGAGGGGCCATATTTTTGCAGCTGACTGCAAGCTGGAGAGGGATTTGCATGTGTATCAAGCTTGTTTCTCAATCCAGGATTGATAATTATACAATTACAACAATTATCATATATGTCATAATTGTTTACCTATATGTTTCAATCTAACATGGTTATTGTGCAATAGTCACCATTCTTCTACATACTAGTAGGCTTTCCTTCAATCCAGACTCCACCCCAAGATATTTGATTTTTTGTTTTCAACATGGGAGGCTTGGCCGAGAGTTTCAGAAACCATTTTAATCCATGACTTTTTTTTCTATAAGAGAACGTACCTGTTTCTCCCATGAAATTATATAGAAAACTTTCTAAAATTTGAAAAGACGGCAAAACTACGTCGAATGACGAGCTTTATCAATGAAAATGTCTAGTCTGATGAAAATGAACCATGCATGTAATTTTTATTGGCCAACGGAAGTCGCTATTCCTATAAATCAAATTATTTAGATACTTTCCTATGCTATAACCACCTGTTAAATCATTATAATGTTAGGGCTGTGAAACAATATAGTAGACGCAAAAGCTCGGCATGATTAGTAAAATATACTAAGTACTATATCTGTACAATACCTAGATGAAGCCATTTAAGATTTAGCTCAAATGTCGACTGGTATTAGCGACTCAAAACATTATTTTAGCTTAACTAACTTATTAAGCCGGCTGGAATTTGAAATAAGCTTGATGCCCTCTTCTGCTTACAGATTGTGAGTATGTCCAATTCAGCATATTCTTATCGAACTCCACAGAGGGGTCTTTAACTGCATTTGACATTGAACACTCTCCCTATACACGGGACAACCATTTTACATCGCTTTCGATGGCCTCGTATCGTTCCCTAAGACAATTCCCAAGAAATGGTGTCTAAGGGGGGGGGGGGGGGGGGGGGAGTCGCAAAATTGGATCTCACATCAATCATATTGTGGTATTCCTATTGTTAGAGTAATATTTAATGATATGCATAAGTAAAAGAAAAAATATCCATTGTTGTCTAGATGTTCCTTTTTTTCACACTTCAAAAGCAATTTTATTTACGAAAAAAAACAAGATGATAGCAACTCGATATATCCAGCTTAGCCTAAGTTTTGTCTTAAGCTTTTGCAATCTTTTGGACAAAGAAGGAAATCGATAAAATATATATATTTCAAATTTATATTAATGAGATGCGAAATAAGTGTAGGCGACACAACCCACAATCAAGCGACAATTCAGAAAAAAACACAATGGACAACCGCCAGCAGTCTTAAACGAGACCAGTCAAGACGCTGCTCAAAGTTCTTCAATTGACCCATGGTCTAAATGAAATGATTAAAATAAAATTCAAATCCAGTCCTGAAATAGACACAGATAGAGCCCCTTCAAAAAGACAAGTAAAAACAAAAAAAGCTTTGGCAAAGTTTCCTGGCTTAGGACAAGCACATATACAATGTGGCGGGGTTAAACTAGTTTTTTGTGCCCAACCTTTCCTTGACAAAGCCCCAAAACTGTTATTTCATAATTCAATTGAATAAAGGAGATCTCTTGGACTTAAGCATTGATAAATGATTGTCCTAATTCTTGACTTGAATGACTCTTAACTTATATGTGCTTTCCAACACATGGAACGTTCCTATGGAAGGGTCAGGGGTCAATAGACAAGTTCTTTTGGTTTGAATGTTATGTGATAAAAGCAGATAAAGCAGGGATATATCATTTTAAATTGTTGTCATTCTTGCACTTAATCACAGTTTAGAAAATCATCCAAACCACCATGTGGCTTACGTTCCTTCTGCTGGCGATTTCTCACTCAAGTATGTGAACATTCTATTTAAAATATAGTCACTTATAGAAACACACAAAGTTCAATAATATTGATTAGTAAACTCTTTTATTTAGACACCGTTATCAGAATTTATCATATTCCAAATATATCTAAGGGGTTTCCTTCAATTTACGCGTCTATCTGGTAAAGATAATGAAGTTGATAAACGAGAACAATATTTATCAAAAATAGTAAAAATTTGTGTTTCCAGTAGTGCTAGACAGTTATATAGTGAAAAGAGTTGTCACATTGTATATATATCAGACACTCAAGAAAGACTTTCTACAAAGAACTATGACAACCATGATGACTTCAACTTTCCAATCGTCAACATACCTTTCTTGTGTAACAGCTTTCCGCCCGCTCCTGCTTATGTTGTTTACGTATCCCAACTAAATCGTTATTCCGGAGCTTGTTGGACTTTTCGATTTCCTTGATAGAGCGTCGTTTCTAGAACAAGCATTGATAACACAATGTTAAGTCGCGGTTGTTGTTTTCACTGATGAAATTTTATGGAAGACATCTTGCACTCATATACAAACAAGACCAATCGATGTCTGGCCCTGCGTCGCATGGCAAAATGTTTAACCCTGTATGTTCTAGGCCCAATATTGACAGTCAAAATATTTTGACACTTGCATCCTATGGTGGACTTACAAAGCATATTTGTCACATGCCACCCAATATTGTAAAAATAGACAAAAAATAGTTTCTATTTTTCCCCTTTTAGTCCCCTTATTGCTAAACAGAAAAGATTGGGCAAGAAAAAATTGTATCCTCCATTTTGTATCCAATATATGACCAAAATTAACTTGTAAAAAAAAATTTCTAAATCAGACCATAAATAAAAAATGTCACATTTTTGCCCCTTTTGGGTCCCTCGTTCCTAAACAAAAAGAGAGTGGACACCCAAAATCATTTACACCCTTTAATTTATGGTGAGTAACACTACTGTAAAGTTTCATAGCACTTGGTAAACCAAAACAAGTTATTGTGGAAACAAATAAAAAAGTTGCTTTTCTGGCCCCTTTAGGGCCCTTAGTTTCTAAACGAAAAAAGAGGGGACACCCAAAATCAGCCCAACCCTTCCTTTTATGGTAAGTAACATTACTGTAAAGTTTCTTAGCATTTGGTCAACCAGAACAAAAGTTATTGTGGAAAAAATAAAAAAGTCACTTTTTTGGTCCCTTTAGGGCCCCTAATTTCTAAACGAAAAAAGAGGGGACACCCAAAATCAGCCCAACTCTTCCTTTTATGGTAAGTAACATTACTGTAAAGTTTCATAGCATTTGGTCAACCAGAACAAAAGTTATTGTGGAAAAAAATTAAAAAGTCGCTTTTTTTACCCCTTTTGGGTCCCAAATTTCTAAACGAAATTATAAAATGATCCCAAAAGGGGAGGTGCACATCTTCAATATATATGTAATCACTGTGTAAAATTTCAGAAAGATCTGGTGTTTGGTTTTTAGCTCACCTGACCCGAAGAGTCATGTGAGCTATTGTCATCGTTAAGCGTCCGTCGTCCGTCCGTCGTCCGTCCGTTAACTTTTCTTCAAAATCTTCTTCTCTGAAACCCCTGAAGGGATTGCATTGATACTTGGTATACATGATCTTTAGGATGTCCTCTACCAAGTTTGTGAATTATATACATGTCGACCAACCAACATGGCCGTTGTTGCTAAAAATAGAACAGGGGGGTCAGACCATTGTTTTTGGCTTATAACTCAAAAAGTATAAGAGATAGAGAAAATCCGAAGCAACCTTTCGTGTTCAGCATCAAAAGCTCTACAAATCTCTATATTGAGTCGAAGTTGTGAAACGACTCCTTATATGAGTTATTGCCCTTTAATCATCAAAATTGACAATTTTTGCAGTTTTTGGACGATATCTGGAAAACCGTTAGAGCTAGAGGAAAAGTTAGCATTTCAGAATTGTTAAGCTCATTGAGATTTACAAAAATGATTTCAGGGTCTAAATTGTCAGATCAGCCGTTTAAGAGTTATTCCCCTTGAACTGTTTTTTCCATTAATTTACACTGATTTTCAAAAATCTTCTTCTCTGAAACCCCTGAAGGGATTGCATTGATACTTGGTATACATGATCTTTAGGATGTCCTCTACCAAGTTTGTGAATTATATACATGTCGACCAACCAACATGGCCGTTGTTGCTAAAAATAGAACAGGGGGTCAGACCATTGTTTTTGGCTTATAACTCAAAAAGTATAAGAGATAGAGAAAATCCGAAGCAACCTTTCGTGTTCAGCATCAAAAGCTCTACAAATCTCTATATTGAGTCGAAGTTGTGAAACGACTCCTTATAGGAGTTATTGCCCTTTAATCATCAAAGTTGACCATTTTTGCAGTTTTTGGACAATATCTTGAAAACTGTTAGAGCTAGAGGAAAAGTTTGCATTGCAGAATTGTAAAGCTCATTCAGATCTACAAACATGATTTAGGGTCAATATTGTCAGATCAGCCATTTAAGAGTTATTCCCCTTTAACTGTTTTTTCCATTAATTTTAACTGATTTTCAAAAATATTCTTCTCTGAAACCACTGAAGGTATTGTATTGATACTTTGTATAATCGATCTTTAGGATGTCCTCTACCAAGTTTGTGAATTATGTACATGTCAACCAACCAACATGGCCGCCATTGCTAAAAATAGAATAGGGGTTAGACCATTGTTTTTGGCTAGTTCAGCATCAAAAGGTCCTTACAGGAGTTATTGCCCTTTAACTTTTTTTTTCTATTAATTTAAACTGATTTCCAAAAATCTTCTCTGAAACCACTGAAAGGATTATTTTGCAACTTTGTATACTTGAAAGTTTGTGAAATTTATTCAAACGTTGGCATAAGAGATCAGGTGAGCGATTCAGGCTCCTGGGAGCCTCTAGTTGAGATTTAGATTACACAAGACAGGCCTTCGGCGACGCAGGTATAAATGGGTTTCTGTCGTATCTCTAAGATGAATGCAGATGTTGGTTTGTCACAGGGCTTTAATTTGTCCTTCTTTATCGGATTTGATAGCTATTTAAGATAATCAGCGCGACGGGTGTGCAATAACATGCAAGAACTACTTACTCCTACGAAGCACCTGAGTTCACTTTCTTTACAACTTGAGTTCGCGTTGTTGTTTGCTATACAGCTGTTTTTGTATTTTTGTTTTGTTTATTTCTTCGTGATGTTTTCGTTCGTGTTAACTAGTTTTAAGTTTGCCCTTTTTGACTTTTGACATTCGGATGCCCCATTGATACCTCTGATTCTTATAATAGTTCAGAATTTTCAACGGGAAAACTATGCTTTCTGTATTTCCAACACCAAAGCTTTAGAGTTGATGGCATATGATTTTAGAGGCTTTACATTAAGGATACTAGCTTATTTCCATTGCAAAATTCGAAGTTGACTCTGGGGGTTGTGTTAATACCTGCTAATACGTTTATTCAACATCTCACCTTTTACATGAGCTGCATGTTGTCATCACCATATTCTGACTTAGAGCTTCATTTGACAAACATGGGTTTTTATCATACCGGTACTTCTTTAAACAGCATCTGCAGACTATACAGACCCTCATTGTGATGGGAAACAAGTCATCGTCCATTTGTTTGAGTGGAAATTCTCAGATATTGCTAATGAATGTGAAAGATATCTAGGGAAGAAAGGCTTTTGTGGAGTACAGGTAATCCCCAAAGCTTACATGTAAACTAGTAATTTTTTAACTAATTTCAATTTCTAGTAGGTAGATGTTTTTCCAATTTACTCCTGCCGGCTTGGTAATAGTAATTTAAAACAAAAATGAAAATAGACAACGCGAATATCATGCAGAAATGATAAACTCAATATCCCTTTTATGTCTTCACAACCATGTGGTGTTTTGTGTTACTCACGGACCCTAAGAGAGCAGAAAGCAATTGAAGGGGAAGTTTAGCGTTCTATAAAACTTGGTTTAACCCACCATTTCTTTTGAAATGCCTGTACCAAGTAAGGGCCATTCCGATCTTCATTTTTTTCCGGTATGTCCTCCTTGATTTGTCTATTCTCTTGGACATTAAGATTGATAATCTAAGTTCGGTAATGTTGTTATTACCTTTATCAAAGGGTTCTCAATTTATTTCCCAATTATCTATGAATTTTGTCTTCTTCGAAATAAAATTAAAACATTGATTCATGTGTTTGACCATACAATAAAACCCATTTTGATGTATGGCAGTGAAGTTTGGGGACTATTCCCACCTAATAAATTATCAGATGTGTTTTTAAATAAACTGTGTGATGAGTTACCAGGGGAAAAAGTTCATATAAAATTTTGTAGATATGTACTAGAGGTCAGTAGGCGGGCAACTAATATGGCTGTTAGGGGTGAGCTTGGTAGACTCCCTCTTTTTTTAGAAGTAATTTTTAATATGATTAAATATTTAGTTAGATTAATGAGTCCTGAAAGTACTGGTATTATCTCTGATGCATTTATAGAATCAAAAAATCTCCACTCTGAGAATAAGCCGAGTTGGTATAAATGTATCAATGAAATTTTACAGTTTTTTAAAATTAATATTAGTAATATAACCGACAAATCAAATTATGTCTTAAAGCAACATGTTTTCAAATTAATTATAAACAAATATAAAGATTTATGGAAAAAAGAACTCTTCAATGACAGCAGATCTGGGAAAGGGGGTAATAAGTTAAGAACATATAGAACTTTTAAAGATCAATTTATTTTTGAATCCTATCTAGATTGGGGTGATTATAACAAAAGAAAATGTATCACAAAATTTAGAATTAGCTGTCATAGCTTAGAAATAGAAAAAGGTAGATATAAAAATATCCCTGCTGAGCAGAGGATATGTAAATTATGCAACCAAAATGTCGAAGATGAAATTCACTTTTTGTTGGAATGTAATAAACTTAATTATATTAGAAAACCAATTATTGGTGAGATACTAATAATGTATCCAAATCTGACACAATTAGATAACAAACAAAAATTTATTTGGCTAATGTCAGCTGAAGATAGATACATTTACAGCCAACTACATTCTCTTTTAGGTAATCTTTCAACAGCAAGAGATGAGTTATTAAATAACATGAAAAAATAATGTATTATTATTATTGTTATTATTTCTAATTATTACTATTCTTACTAATTATACTCTTATCACTATATATATTAACACTATCATGATCATAGTAAGTGCTCTGCTCTGGTAATCGTATTATAATTAACTAAGGATCACTGTACTTATTTAAAACTAGAAATATTTTATTTTTATTTTATTTAAAATCATTGTAATCAACTCTAATTAAATGTATATTGTGATTATCAATGTGATTGTTCAGCTCATTCGTGGGCGTCTTGATTGACAATAAAGAATTTGTTTGTTGTTTGTTTGTTTGTTTATTAGATGAATAAATGGAAAACTATTCTCTGACTTTTTTAAGAATCTCAATTGAGATTCCACAGATTTTCTGTTTAAAGCTAAGGGCCCGGTCTTCGTATTGCTCGCTTGTTACAATCTTTGCAATGGCCCAAGTGCAATACTTACATTATTCAATGGAAATAACGGAATTAAATTAAGACTATTCTAATATTCTCTGGTGCAAGCAATGGATTTCTTATCCGATTTTCCCTTACAAGATGTCGAAATTTTCCTTAAATGGCCCAATCGGAATTCGGATATAACAGAATTGATGAACTGTACAATTGCCTTTAATCTCTCCGTCTGTCTAATTATTAGCCGGGATTATTGCTGTAGCTGTACAAAATAGCCTTTAAGAAATTGACCAATCAGAAGCTAGCTGATGGTCGTGTTGCCTCATCACATATCAATACACGTTTGCAAAATAGTTCCTTTTCTAATACCGGTATCCCAACTCTGCCGGGACAATAGCTGTAGCTTTACCCGGAATCCAATATCCAATTGCTCTATTTTTTATACTAAATACAAACAATATTTATAATTTGTAGATTATCCTGGCTACCAGTACTTTCAGTACTTTGATTTTTATTTTTGCTTTTACATTTTATGACCACTTATTATGATGTCAATATCACATAATAACATACTTATCAACGAAACTTTTGGAAGATTTCAATTTGGAAAGTCAAGTCGAAAGCAAACATTATTTTAATCAAAACTGGACTTTTTATACCGGTCATTGATAGCTAATAACATGACAAATAAACCATATATATACTCATTGTAGTTTATCTTTCCTTTTATTGTTATTGAAGACTAATCAGTTAAATCATAAATTTATATTTTATTTCATTCATTTTATTTTGTTATGAATAATTGTACTGCCTCTCACGGGGCTCCATGATTGGATTTAAATAAAATATGTCTATGTCTATGTCTACTAGTTTTGTTGAGCCAATACAGGTCTGTCTATACACTCCTGTTTCATCTTTTGTTAGACCTCCCCCGTACATGAGTACACTGTGGTAACCAGCGACTATCCCCGCCCATGGTGGGAAAGATACCAACCTGTCAGCTACAAGATAGCATCAAGAAGTGGAACAGAGGCAGATTTCAAAGATATGGTGGACAGATGTAAAAATGTTGGAGTAAGGTGGGCTATAGTTATAGATAAACGGACTTAATTCTTTCGACATTCGGATGCTCATTCTTTCAAATCTAATTCCAGATAATTATTTCATAGCTTATTAATTAAAAGCACACACGAAATTATGTTACAAGATCGATCATATCTTGGTTTATCATAAAAAAAGATAACTTAATAAAAAAAAAATTAAATAATAATAAGTAGCGTAAACTTGTACCTTTAAAACATTCTTTCATCATACATTAAACAACCCAAAAAGTAACAAATGAAAATATATCCTATTTGTGAATTGGATTGTAAAAATACAATTTGAATTCGCAAATAAACAAGGTTTTCGTATATTAGTTGTCCAAAGACATACATGACCCTTTTCTCTATAGACGCGCACAACCAAACCGACAAAACATGACCAAACATGATGATTTTTTGTGTAAACAACGCATGTCAAAAGTGTGTTAGCTACTTCTCTTTTCAATTAATTTTTGATGTTATTTTTGTTTCTTCAGAATTTACGTCGATGTGGTCATAAATCATATGACTGGGTTATTTAGAAAAGGCCTAGGATCTGGGGGTACACCATATAATGCTGATAACTACGACTATCCCGGAGTCCCATTCTCCCGGCAGAACTTCAACGATTATAATAAAGGAAAATGTCCGTCCAGCACTGGTGGCGTTAATAATTATGGCGACCCTAACAACGTTCGAAACTGTTTTCTGACAGGTTTAGATTTGGAACAAAGTCAAGACTATGTCAGAAATAAAATTGCAGGCTTCTTTAATCATTTGATTGATTTGGGAGTAGCAGGCTTCAGAGTAGATGCCGCTAAGCATATGTGGCCGGGCGACATTTTAGCAATTCAGAAGTTGACAAAAGATCTCAAAGATGGCGGTCGGCCATTTTTCTACCAAGAATTTATCGATCAAAATGACGGTGCTATCAAAGTAAACGAATATTACGCAAACGGTAAAGTTACTGAGGTTTTGCCTGAAAATTGCACAGAGTATTCACAATTTTGAAAGCCTCGATGGAGTGTATGATCCAAGATGGGGAATGACAGACAAAGAACACGCCTTAATCTTTGTCGATAACCATGACAACCAAAGAGGACATGGTGGAGGAGGAAGTATCGTGACTCACAAACAACCACGTGACTACAAAATGGCGAGTGCTTATATGTTGGCAAACGACTATGGCTTTACCAGGGTAATGAGTAGTTACTATTTCGGCGACGATACAAGCCAGGGACCTCCTCATAACGGCGATTACTCAATCAAAGATGTAGACATCAATCCTGATGGGTCTTGTAGTAATGGCTGGGTGTGTGAACATCGATGGAACCCCATCGGTAATATGGTCGCTTTCCGTAACGCAGTCGCTGGGACTAAGAAACTATATTACAGAAATGTAAATGACCAGGTTTCGTTTGCTAGAGGAAACAAAGGATTTTTCGCAATGGCAAAACAAGGACATATGGACGAGACCTTGCACACCGGGCTTCCGGCAGGAGATTATTGTGACCTCATCACCGACTGCAAGAAGAAAATCATGGTGGACGGAAGTGGGAATGCACACATTGTTATCGATAACAGTGTGGAACCAATGATTGCATTCATCGTAGGTATGTAGGTTATAAAGCATTTTTTTTCAAAATAATTTGTTAAGAGACAAATCATTCCCGTTGAAACTTAAACAAAGATTCTTACCCTGAGCAGTATATTCAGTGCTTACGATGAGCATCAGTCTCGCACCATCTTTGTTTCAACCAACTATTTTTGGTTTAAAGTTTTGTCGCTAAAATAAAATAAAAACAGTTTATCGAACCAAATTTCATGGTTTATGTAGTACATATCTCAATGATTTTTTCTTTATCAAGGAGGACCTTCTTCTACATTTCAATCAGGAGTACACTCTAGTACCGGTGGTGATGTGTTTTCTCCTACAAAGTGAAACGGACCGGTTCCTAAAGGTTTTCAACGAACTGTTATTATGTTTGAAGGCAGAACATCTGTTGGAGAGGATTTGTTTATAAGAGGAGGAATTGATGACAATCATAGACAGGGTAAAGTAGTAAAAAAAACCACAGAGTACCAATGGGGCATTCGAGAGTCCAAAGTCCCAAAGGGCACCGACAAAACCAGTAAACATGGATTGAGAACAGCCCGCAGAAACACAGAACATGTGAACTTAGATGCTCCGGAAGAGTAAGCAGTTTCTGCTTGCTATAGCACACCCGTCGCATTGCCAGCAGTCAAATCAGTGTGTCAAATCCGGGAAAGATGACAAAACAAAACATTATGAAAAACTAACATCTGCATTCATAATGTTTTGATATTTGTCTATGAGCACATGGTGAACTCTAAATCTACCAGTACACACAAGTCGCTGATATGTTTTGATGTAAAGCTTCAATCAAGCATGAAACGCTAAAAGGTTTGATAAGTATTCTTTTCGAATCAATTCATAAAAATATGTCAAAAAATAAATTTCGTTGAAATTAGATTATAAGGCGAATGAGTGTGCCAAAAAAGGCGGTCATCTTAAAAAAGTGGATAGCACACCCATTGAATAATCCCTATTTATCCCAGCAAGTTTCGTTTTAAGAGGTCATAATGGAAGTGGAACAAGCAATAAATAAAGAAAAGGTCTCCCAGCTGACTTCATCTAAAGCTACTTTAACACTGTATCTGATAATAGGCACTTATAATTATTCAGACAAATAAGCCCTTTTCGAGTAAGATGTTTCATTCTTTTAAAAATCTAGGCTGTCCTCATGTGGCGTCTCAAAGTGCATGTGCAATTCCAATACAGAGCAATGACTTAGGTATTGACAGCCATTACGATGAATATAACGCTTGGAGACAGGGAGATTCGTACCTAGACTGGTACGGTGCGGAACCAGGTCAGGGAGATTATAAAGGGAGACAACCTTATGGGACACCTGCAGTATGGACGACTAACAAACCTGGCAACCCTGGATACAATGCATTGAATTCGTACGTCTTTAAACTTTTTTGGACTGATAGACCAAGGTTGCAAGAAAATATATGTCATACGGTCCCTTAAAAATTTTCTTTCGTTATCAGCCACTGGTGGAAAGATTCCAAACTATTAAAATAATGGTTAGTGATTGTTTTGATTAGTGTTTTGCTGATTGTTGTACTGAGATGATCATCTAATTATCCCAATTACGTCTTCACAACCGTGTTGCGTTTTGTGTTACTACCGGATCCTAAGATCACAAAACCTGGTTTAACCCACATTTCATTTGAAATGCCAGTACCAAGTCAGGACCATTGCGATTGATAATTTTTTCGATGTGTATTTCATGTTTAGTCATTTCTCTTGGACACTAAGATTGATCCTCCAAGTTCGGTAATTTTGTTATTAGAATGGAAAGAAGCAACGGTGTACGAATGGGACATTCCTATGTTGTTAATCCGAAAAGACAAATACGAAATCGGTTGAAATAAAATCATCACGAAAATATATATGTTATAAGGTTTTGACTGTTTTAATATGAGAATGAAAAAGGGACATATTCGAACTGCAATATCATTAAATAAGAAATTAGTCTTATGTCAAAACGATGACTAAATTTACGCATAAAAGGCATTCTTCACAATTAATATTAAAAAAAAATACAAAATGCAAAAAGGTTTTTTTTTTGGTTATATTTAGGTACGGTGATCATTACTGGTTAGTCGATATCAAAATAAACTGCGATAAGACAGAAAATGGCTGGTTCGAGGTGAAAGCTGTGACCAACAACAACTGGGAACATGATCTTTCCGGAAGTTCATGTAATTATGGATCGGTTCCCTACCCAACACAGAATCATTGGGCGAGATGTGGCATGAAAAACGTTTTTCATTTCGATGCTCAGAGTTGTAAAATTTCACCACTAAGTTGATGATGGTTTGTATAAGTTGCATAGATTAAAAGACAAAAAGAAACTAACATTTGTTATGTAATGATGAATATACAATCGATTTACTGTCATTGCATGGTAATATCGAGTTATGTGTTAAGGCATTGAAAATAGGAACAACAAAGAGTTTTTACCGAGCCTTTCTCGACAGTTTAAGCCGGCCGGATAAACGTTTTGTAAGACTTTTGTGCAAAATGAATTCAGGGAAAAGAATGATAGCTTGACATGTTATATTTGGTATACAGATCTTTAGTTGAGGTTAGTCTTCGTAATTGAACCCATGTTCTTTGACCCTTTCCCTTTTTTATGGTTTAGCGAGTCTGTGAACTTGATGATTTAAATTATGATAAGATTCATTTTCAAATTTTGCAAAAAGTATTCAACTTTTATTTCTGAATGGAGCTTATCAATTAATAGTTGCTCATTAATTATTAGTTTGTTGCATTCGATACAGCATGATTTGCATGTGTTGTAGAGTGTATATTGGGATTGGAAGTGCCTTTGTTTTAATACATTTGATATTGTATATCGGGGATTGAAGTATTTGCTTTGGTGCACCATTAATGATATAATGTGTGGAAGAACTGTTCTTAAACTGCAGCAACATGAATGATGTCCTTTACTTGTAAACCACGTTTCACGTATACTGTATGTTAGAACGGATAGTGTGAAAATTTGGGACTGGAAGTAGTTTGTTGCATTCGGTACAGCATGATATATGTCGAATAGTACATATTTGGGCAGGAAGTACTTTTGTTTCAATACATTTGTTGCTTTGGTAGAGCATAAACTGTTTTCTAAAACCCCAGTTACCTCTCTCATCTGTGCGTACAAACACAGGTCTCCTTCATCATGGGGACCACGGGTCCCCTTCGATCGATCTATTCTTGTGCCGTACAAACCGGAAATGATATGCGATATCTTAAATCGCATCATTTCAAAGAGTAATCGATGTGTCAGGGTTAAACTTTTAGTATACCCTAAAAAGTATATATACCCTTATATACGTTTGATTTGTAGCTTTGTTTGGTTTCTCGTTTTTGAGGTCACCAGAACATAGCCTTGAGATTTAGTCGTATAGATAACATACAGCTTTGCATGTCCGGATCATACTCTTTTTATAATTTTGTTTTTGGTATACCATTAATTAATATTTAATTATATTCTTTTCCTTCGTCTAATATTATCAGAACGGTTTAGTTCTTATGTAACCTTAAAGTACTCAGTACCACCGGTACTTTGATTCTGATTGTTTTAACCGACAATTTCAAAATTGTCTTAATCCTAAGGTTCTGCTTACCCCAGACTTTGGTTGATCTTAGGCCTAATTTAGGTTTCCTGTTCGGTATTTTTGGTTTTATTATTCAATGCGCTTTATGATCTGGATATAGTGTTTGGCTATTTGAATAGTTTTGGTAGTAAGAGCGCCTTTGATGAGTCTTGAATAGACGAAACACGCGTCAGTTGTAGCAAAATTTGTTGTCTGAAATTTGTTGCAATTTAAATTTATAATGCTGGCGTCACACTGTCCCGATTTAGACCCCGATGGAAACACGATTATGAATGTTTTCAAGATCGGGACTGATCGTAACCAGATCCACTATTCGTGTTGCAATCTTTTTCCACCGTAGCACCTTCCGCGGAAATTTTCTGACTTCGGGGTAGACTTCGTAGTGCCTCCGAAATTTTTTAACATGCTAAAAAACTGCCGAAGGTTCGTGCAAAGATTTTTGTCCGTGTTGTGTACGTTAATCCATCTTTTCTATCGTAATGCCATCGTGAAAGCATCTTTTGATTTCGTGGTGCCTTCTAAGTGTCGTCGGTTTCATTTGTCCTACGATGGCGGCACGAATTAAACGAGAAGCTCTCCAAAGGTAGTACGAACGAAACACGGCGTCGCGAAGACCTCGCTTTGTATTCGTATATCCGTCGTAAATAGTGTCATGGCATAGAGTAATGGCACGGAGATTGAAACACGGCACTGGTCAAATCAGTACGATTTCTGAAGTAAAAAATATCAATTGTATCAAACGTGGCTTAAAGGGACATTTATTAATCAATTTCAGTTAGGCTTTAGTTCAGGTATGGCCTGTTACAGTGAATCGTAAAGAAAAAGAAAAGTATATATAGCTCAGCTTTTTTTCTTTTTTAAAATTAACATGCAGCAGAAGGAAGACTGACAAGACAGCAGCTTATGATACAAGAACCCTCATTAGTTCTCTATTCATAGTTTTCTTGTTTCCAAAAACTTATAAAGGAAATTAAAAAAATCGAAACTAGAACGATCAGTCTCAGAGAATCTGGATTTAGAATCTTCTGGTCCTGTTCTTTTCAACCAGGCGCTTTCCTCTTCCATGTCCTCGCCCAGGTTTTGGTGGCATTTTAATGCTTAAATTTCAATATCAGAAATAAAGGTTAAAACATTTTAACATCTTACTTCAGTTTTAATCAGTCCCCTACCGACCAAAGCCGAAGGGGAGTTTAGGTTTGCACTCCGTCTGCCGGTCGTTTGTGTGTCTGTCCGGCTAGGCCGTCTCGCTGTCACAATAAGTTTTCCGCACTTTTTAAAAAAATCTTATACATGTTTATAGATATAAGACTGATATTTGCAATGTGAGTCTACCATCATGACCATGATGAGTTAAAGATCAAGTAAACCTGTTGTTCTGGTCCGCAAATTTTTACAGGAGTTAGGACCCTTTAAACTTTGAAAAATTCACTGAAATTTCAGTTTTCCACACATTTTATTTCTAAATCCTTACAGTTATTAAACTGCTTTTTTTGGTATGTACTGTACGCAAGTCCACCATTACGGGTACAGATCAAGTTAACGTTCCGTTTTGGTTCGCAAATATTTACGGGACCTTTGGTCTTTTAGATATGGGACAGGTAAGGAAATCATGGATTGAAAGGTGGGCTCCCATGTTAACTAATTGTTGGCAATGGCTTAAATTATTCAACTTTTTGCCAAAAATACGAAAGCCCATCGGGCTCATTTTGGTAATCTAAAAAAAATAATTTTCGCGTTATAACGCGCTTTTATCAATTTTCCCGTAATAACACGCTCTACTATTCCGTAAAAACGCGTTACTTTCGCGTTATAACGGGTGACTCGTGTAGCTTTTTTAGACTTTGGTAGAGCTTAACAAATCAAGTAACATCACTTTTCTTTACATATATTAAATTTAGAATTATCTACTCTTGACATAAGGGACATGCAGCGTGGGAATGCTTAGAGAGCCCTTGTTTTATTTTTCATCCATTTATACCAATAATGAGAGAAACGGACAAATTGTAGACTCGACTATCATTTTATTGCGAAACGCGCGCGTTATTATATTTCACACTTTAATGAAAACGGGTTGTTATCTTTAACGCGATTTGCAATAACAATGTTTGCTTTGTTGTAATGTTTCTACATAGTTACAACATATACTTGCTGTTTTCAGATTATGTGTGCTTTTTACAAGGCACGAACAAAACAAGATAAAGTAACATCATCTTTTTATATCGTATCCTCAGTGATCAATATCTTTTGCGTTCAGTTCAAGTTAAGTTACGGGAAGCAAAACTCCAGAAGGGAACCAAACACAAAAGATACCGATCACTCTGATTGCCAAAATGTGTTTTCGTAAAATATCTCGAGTTATGCCCCTTTGAACACCAGTATCTTTATTGTAACTCAATTAGCCAATGGCAGCTATAGAACATTTATAAATTTACACGTATAATCTCAGCAAAATTGGCATGAACCCCTTTAGTCCTCAGTAGCGCCCCCTAAAAATGTATGTATCCGCTTAAACACATTTTGGCACTTTGGGAGGGCTAGGGTGGGAAAATCAAAATAAATTTCCATCTATAAAATGACCGCGGAAACCTCCGCATATATCCACATCAAACACCTTCTTAAGATAGCAAAAGAATGGGAAGGAGTCACATGTACTTCCGCCCAAGGTATTAACCAATGAGGATAATATCGTATCCTCAGTGATCAATATCTTTTGCGTTCAGTTCAAGTTAAGTTACGGGAAGCAAAACACCAGAATTCTCCCATTTGCAAAGTTGAAAGCCATTAACCACACCATGTCATTAACAGTACTCTTCCCAAAACTCAAAATAAATAAGCTTTTATTAGCAAAATTTAGAATTTGACAAAATTAATTTATAGATGAATAGAACATACATCTATTTCTTCAAAAATTCCTTAGGATCGTGATAATCCGCTTTGTGCCTATACTCCTTTTCATACGATTCGGCCTCATCTACTGATTTTGCTAGCTTTTCTGCAACCACGCCTGCATCCACAAGGGTATGCAACCTACAATAATATTTCGCACGAGAGATAGCAGCGCAGCTTGAAAACAAATTCGAATATCTCTCGTCGTGAAATAGACGGGGCTTGCTTGGTTCAATTGTTAGTGGCATTTTAAACCTTCGGTTACACAGGTTCCAACCCTACCTAACAATTTTATAGACCCAGTTGCTATCCTGTCACAGAGTACTTTGCATATAAAACCAACTAATTAGAAGCAATTGTTATAGAGTTAGCGAAATACTAAAACGATCGAATCATAAGCTCTACTTTGAAATTACACTTAAAGTGTTTAACCAATTCATGCACACTAACTCCATCTTGTCATCTCAGTACTTTATTATCATTTTGGCCATCATCACACAGTATTTCTTGCCACTTTAGTAAATTCTTGTGTATTTGACCACAAACAAAATTTTCTGGATCACGAAGAGGCACGCGATTATCATTGATACTAAGTATTAAAGGCAGTACCATTTAAAACGTCTTCAGCAGAGGGAACATGAATTATCGACGAAGGGATCTCTCCCTGAAGTGTAACCCATGCTGGCTTTTCCCTTACAATAAAACGCTCCGGATCAAATCCACTTTCCATTTCCCATTTCTGTAACTTTACAAATTATTTCTGTAACTTTACAAATGATTTCTGTAACTTTACAAATGATGACTTGTAATTTGAACTACTTACTTGAGATCTACATTTTCTGAATTGAAATAAAAATGGAACAAAATTTAGAAAACATCTGTATATTATATTCCAAGCCAGCATCGGAACTCTTCAAGAAGAAATCCCCTCGCCTACAATTCACGTGGAAAACCACTAGGGCATCAGTGTCCCTCGAATTGTCGACAAAGAAATTTCAACCATAAATCATAAAACCCAACAAGAAATGTGAACTTGATCTCAAAATAGCCACTTCGATATTAAACCAAGTTTTAGTGTAATAAGCTTCATGATTCTAATTAACATGAATATACTTCATTGTACTTGATAGACAAATGTAACGAACCATAAAGAATGTCATCCATATGATCAGACATAAAATAAAATACCAACAAACATTTTCCATCATTATTATTATCATTTATTTATCTATTTTCTTTTTCTTTTGTTTTAGTCTGTTAGAATTTATCTAGATTCATTCTGTTTCGTCGCATTCATCTCATCACAATCTTTTACGGTACTTTCACACCAAAGGCAAGCCCTGGAAGTACGAGGTCTGAATGCCCTCCGTCTTCCTCTAAATCCACTATTCTTTCCCCTATATACGACTAAAAATGGAACTGAGGTATGGCCCCAAAAAGGGGGAGCCTGAAACTGGTATCCCGGATATAGATAAAATAAGTGAGAATCTTCAGTCTCGGTACACCTCTCTCCTCTGTACATGTCTATAAAACAAAGTGATATACATATAATACAATTGACTTACTAGAGTAGCTAAATAGCACAATTATATTTACTGTGTATGTTTTATATAATATATACTTTTTGCACTGTGTTTAAATATATAAATGTTTGCATATTATCATATTAATTCTGTTCAATTGCCAACTATGCCCCAAAAGGGCCCATTTTATGGCTAATAAAGTATCTTCTTCTTCTTCTATTGACAGAATAGAATCACAAAGTAATCAGTTTCCCTATTTTCAATAAAACCAACTTAAATAATTAGCCTATTTACGTGATGCCAACTGCAGTTAGAATTAGTACATAACAACTTATAAATATGAAAAACAAATAAAAATGTAATTTTTATCCTCAACGTGTCACAATATAATAATAAAAGATATTCAACCGACATCTAAACTTAATGGCCTCCACGAATTTTCTGAGGACCGTAATGTATAATAATATACTTCACATGCTCAATTTATAAAATTCTGTCAAGTACAATAGTTTATAAAATTTTCTCAAGACAATAACTACGGACAGACTGACACACAAGTCACACAACTTAAGTATTCCTCTTGTTGCGTGGGATATAAAAAATATAACAGAATTCATGCTAATAGCACATGTTCTTAACAAAACATTCAAGTTTACCCTGTCCCTTTGGCTGTCCGAACTCATATGCGTACAGGACAACGCAGTGAAGGCCCCAGCGACCATCTTCCACAGTTTTGTGTCTCCCAGCCATTTTCATCCTAATCTGATCCTTTTAGTCCATGTCTTTCAGGGAGTGCCGTTTTTTTTTCAAAACCGGTGGTAATACCATCTACAAGAAAACGTTAACAAGTAAATAACGGTCAATCGACATACATAGGTAACCATGTCTATTCAATTCAATAAGTGAACCGAAACGTAAACCAGTCATTTGTTCTAAAAGTACACGTGCCCCATAAATTATCATTTATTCACACTAGGTCATTACAAATCATAATCAATACACTATCAAAGGTTACATTTATCTATACCAAAATTGCTGAACAAAGTAATGCATTTTATCATTTTAAAAAGAAATTTCCGACCAAAACTTGAATTATAAAAGTACATGCTCTATAATTTATAAATAAACAAATGTATTAATTTCATGATAACATGTACTCAACGAAAACATACATTCCACGGCCACGTGGCAGCCAGGTCAAATTTAATATCTCAGAATATGACCAGAAAGACTGAATTTACAGACATCACCAAATGATAAATAATTATTATCATGATATCATGAAAATGTCACAAGCATAATATGTTTCAATCACATTTAACGAAACATGGCCATTCAAATAATGCAAAGACGACTTTCATCATTTAACAAGCTATTTGATATATATCAAAACATACAAATTTTCTAAGCTTTTAACCTTTAAAATCTTAACTTTGAACCAACTACATGAAGATCATTATAAAATAATATTCATCACCGACCATCATGGTCTTCAAATTTCTAACATCTGACCCTCTAGGTCCTTTTAATTTCTGACCCTCTTGGTCCTATTCTCATTTCTGACCCTCTTGGTCTTAGTAAAAAATTAAAAATATTAAACTTTTACCTTTATCGTTAAAGTCCTCAGAATATAAAGTACGTCCACCCTCGTGCGAGGATGTTGAAATATTGTCCTTGAAAAACGTTAGCCACGTGCTCTAAGAAAAGCACAAATTTTATATTTTCATAAACCAGCCACAATGCTAAAAGCAAATCATGCTTTAGGCAACTCATGCCTGACCACCAAGGTCTAGTTGCAACTCATGCAGCGTTGCACCTCATGCAACTTTAAAAGTATTTAAATTCTTATAAGCAAATCATGCTTTAGACAACTCATGCCTGACCACCAAGGTCTAGTTGCAACTCATGCAACGTTGCACCTCATGCAACTTTATAGAGTATTTACCTTCTCCGGGAGCGTGTGAAAACACGTCTGCACTTGAGCGAAGATAGCAAAAGAATGGGAAGGAGTCACGTGTACTTCCGCCCAAGGTATTAACCAATGAGGATAACAGTCTCTACATATTAGCTCTAGATCAAATGTCTCATGTACTCTTACTAATCAACATCATGGACAGGTGACTTGTTATCTAAACGCAAAGGACAATTTATATAGATTAAACTATATGATCTTATTGCAAATCACATTATTACATTTCATACTTCGTATACCCTTCGTGATGCATCGTAGACCCATCGTATGCTTAACACAACGTCGTACAGCCACCGTATAACTTCGTTTCTCCTTCGGATCTAATTCTCGACTTATCTTGATATGATCGTAACAACTTCGCAATCGATTCGTAGCTGCTCGTATGTGGAACTTTTCTAATCGTTTAGACATCGGTTCTAATCGTATACCCTTCGGTTTTGATTTTGATTTTTAGCAAGCTCGGGACTAACTTCGCACGAAGTTGAAATTTTCACATTCGTGTGTCCATCGTATGTCAAAATCGGGACAGTGTGACGCCAGCATTACAATATGTCTAATATGGCATGTATGGACTGTTTTTATTTTTGTTTTGTTTTGTTTTGATATCAGTCGTGAAAAAAAACACAAAAATTTTGTTATCGGTTGATATACATTGTGGTTGTTGTTTGAATAAGTTTTCATACGAGAGACCTATTCTCGAATATCTATTCTAGATGTATACTTAGATTCACCCTGTTGTCTATTGCATACTAATTCATATGTTGTATAATTGGATTTAAAATAGTTCGTCATGAGGATTGATTTTAATGCCAGTTTGTGAATAAATTAGAGTATGTGTAAAATTTTATCAATGATCAAATTTAAAAAAATACCGAAAAGTCACCATCCGGTACATTATCGCACTTAAATAGCTGTTCCTGCAGTTGAATTTCTTATATTATTGCGCGAACTATTTTTTTCTCAGCAGCATATTATTCACAAACAGAATAGAACTCTTCCAGATATGTTAATTTTTTCATCGTTTTATCGTTTTGGCAACTCTCTACTTATGTAGTTATTAGTTATGAACCATGCAAACATTATGCGATCTTACTGATATCATTTCACGTGTAATTGATTTAAAATTATCAATAAGGCCTTGAACTCTTGATGTTATTTTAGGACCACGGTGGGGGGGGGGGGGTAACTCTCAGTGTTTTAGGGGTACAGATGTGCGGCCCAGAAATTTTATACCCACCCTATTCATATATTGGCCTGCTTAAAAAAATAAACCTATTCATATATTTTTAATGCATTTGAAATTACAAAGAATATGCTTAAAAACTTTACTTGTTTTATAGATATTCTATTAAAGTTTGAATGGTAAATGTTATCAAATGCATGTACAGTTAAGGTTACAAGGAGGCAAAATGTGGATGCTCAGTCACTCTTTTTCTATTGATATATGATATTTGTGAAAAGTATACCTTATCGTATATCATAGATCTGTATATTAAAAATACAGGTCTATGCGTATATGCAACATGTGAAATTTCCACCCTTTTCACTTATTGAGCACTCCAAAAAGTAGACTCTGTTCGCCAGCACATATGAACCTTCTTTTATAAGGAAAGTTACCCCCCGTGCAACAGACAGTTTAACTTTCTCAAAATTAACGTTTGAGCAACGACTCGTTGAACGAGGATTATTTTTAGTCAAGATAATAATCTGGTCTTTCTGGGAGTTTTGGTCATTTGGACTTTTTCAGATCCCCAGAGTCGTAAGAGGCCAAACTTCAAAAATTATAAAAGACTTCCAAGGCCCTTTTGAGCTTAGCTGGATGGCCTGTCCTATCAGCATTTCATTGTCAGTTTGCATTGCAAAAAAGCCAAACAATAAATTAAAAATAGAAATAGTTCTTTATATCAACAAATATATATTGCACCGTTACTTTGCTGTGGACGGTCAAAGATGGACCAACCCGAAAAATCAACTTGGTCATATTTTTGGTCTGATTTTCAAAATCTTTTTTCATCAGTATCCTTGTGAAATTTTCTGCCTGCGTTTTTCTATATCTCTTAATGTTTTTGAGTAATTTGGGCCAAAAGGGTAAAAAACCAGGTGTATGTTAATTTTCTTAAATCTTTAAAATTCAAATATGCGTTGAAATTCCACCCTGGAACGCATGTGTCAAAAACCAGTAAAAGGTGCACCTAATGAGACTAAGCAATTGTAAGCTTCAAAATTAACTGTAACCTGTTCTTCCATATGAATGACATCATACAAAAGAATCATTCAATACCCATATTGTTTTATAATAAAGAATGAATCCCTTCAACCTTATCTTTAATTCTAGTATGGTAGGTATAATTATGATGCTAAATGCATTATGCATGTGAGATGTTTGTTACTCGTGTACCAATGGATATGGTTTTAACCATATCCCTTCTTGTTATCTCTCTGGTCACCTTACTTTCAAATCGTGTCTAACAATTATGTTGGTTTTGTTTTATTTCTGGAACCACTAGATGGAATAGAATCGTTTAACCAACCATATTTTGAAATGTCTGTATCAAGTCATGTCCATTGAGTTCCTTAATTTCTGCACACAGTGCGTTATTTTCGTCCTTTCTTCTTGAATATTTGAGATTGATTATACCCGTTTGACAATTGTGTTGCTTGTTCTCAAATATATGCAGGACATTTATACATCTTATCACTTTTATCCATTTAAAAGAATGTTCGCTGCTCAATGCTTGAGACTTTTGTCAGATTTCCGGAATCCTCTAGGTTTTACCATAAAATTTGTTTACAGTTTTTGCCCGGTAACACCCTCTTTTCTTTTTATATAAATAGGGTTTAATAGATCATTAAGAGCTGATTTGTAAAGTTTTAAAAGTTTTTACACTCAAACTAGGCTAATGCAGTCCGAAAACCGGTGGTATTTAAACAATAGAATGTGAGCTCTTCATCGGAAAAGATAGGAAAGTCAATTCGAATGTTTATCCTGGTTGTCAAGTGAATCAAAAGTTCTTTTTAGTACAAAATTTCTTCCAATTTTAAGTTATGCTGATAAAATAAACTTTTTTGAATTAAAAAGAGTTTTTAAAAGTAACAGATTGCATTTTAATGCATGTTATTATGTGGATATTTATGAAATGCATACGGTGCAAACTGAAATGGATCGCACAACTTTAACTTTTATATAAAAATTTGAAAAAAATCACACTATATGTTTAAATGTATATCTTCCCATCTGCAAATTTTCAGACATGTACTGCAAGAGGTAAAGCCAAAATAAAATTAAGAAAAAGACCTATTTTTCTAGTCCGTCTTGACAACCTTCTTTTTAAAAGTACACGATTTACCTGTTGAATTCGATTATGTCATAGAACATGTTTACCTTTTTGACCGGTATCCGTAAATTGGGATCAATAGTATGTGAATTTGCATTGTATTGGAGTAAATGTCCAATTCAATATTCAGTCATCCGTTTTAAAAATAGGAATGCCTCCCATTTATCATGTTTATAATTTATTAAAGATAGAACTTGGTTGTGTCCCTTGAAAGTTTTTCATAGTTACACATTGAATTCAAATGGATCGTTATATGATAACAGTAAAATATAATTTTCAAACTAATATCTGTCGAAAGAAAAGGTAATAACCTAACTTTCCCACAAGTTTCGAAAATGTACTGCAGGTATTACGCCTTGTGTGATTTTTTAAAGGTTGAGTTGACATTTTAATTTTTTCCAACGGCCAATAAGTTTCACTCGATTTGTTAAAATATGCACTTTTGTTGACCTTATAAACAACTGTTTACGCAACAGAAAAGATTCGTTAATACCATAACATGTCCAACGTATATGATAGTAGTCAAATTCATGCGTAATAAATGAAAATTGAAGATTGTTTATATGCCGTCGCCATCGTTGTTGTCATCGTTAAAAATTTAAAAACACATTAGCTGTTTTCTGCAGGGGAGATAATTGAATACCACTAGATATTAGACTGAATGCTAAATCTTTGAAAAGGTCGGAGAAAGCCTTTTCATGCCAAATTTGGTACTCTTTGTATCTAGAATATGAGTTCAGCAATTTTTAACCTATAACAATGTATAGTTATGTTCCACAAATGAAGTGTGGGAACATATTGTTTTTACTCCGTTTCTTCTTCTTCTTCTTCATAGTGTTTTTACTCCGCTTCTTCTTCTTCTTCTTCTTCTTCTTCTTCTTCTTCTTCTTCTTCTTCTTCTTCTTCTTCTTCTTCTTCTTCTTCTTCTCTTCTTCTTCTTCTTCTTCTTCTTCTTCTTCTTCTTCTTCTTCTTCTTCTTCTTCCGCACTCTCAAAAACGCTTGTCCGGGTATAGCCGTAGACATATGAAGACTGAGCTTTATGAAACTTTCAACAGCGATAGGGCACATATCAGAGGTGTGCACTACGTTTTCGGAATTTTCAAAATGGCCACCGTTTCCGAGTAAACAGCGAAAGTTCATTATATAGGACATTGCTATATCTCGGTAACCTAGGTGGTCGGGACTTTGAAACTCGGTAGGATTATAGAGCTTGATGAGTACTACAAAAATATCCAAAAAAAAATTTTGAAGCGATATTTACGGTTTTCCCGCAAAATGCGAAAATGTGAAATTTCAAAATCCTAGATGGCCGCCAAAATTTAAAAGTGCTTGGATTTTGATAAAATTTAATATTCTGGTAGATATTGATGTTGCGAGTAATGCTGCACATCAGAGGTGTGCACAACGTTTCGGAATTTTCAAAATGGCCACCGTTTCCGAGTAAACAGCGAAAGTTCATTATATAGGACATTGCTATATCTTGGTAACCTAGGTAGTCAGGACCTTGAAACTCAGTAGGATTATAGAGCTTGATGAGTACTACAAAATATCCAAAAAAAACTTGAAGCGATATTTACGGTTTTCCCACAAAATACGAAAATGTGAAATTTCAAAATCCAAGATGGCCGCCAGAATTTAAAAGTGCTTGGATTTTGATTAAAAATTACTATTCTGATTAAAAATTACTATTCTGGTAGATTTTCATGTTGCGAGTAATGCTCCACATCAGAGGTGTCCATAATTACTTCGAAATTTTTTAAATGGCCGCTTTTTTTAATTAAATAGCAAAAGTTCATTATATAGGACATTGTCATATCTCAGTAACACAAGTGATGAGCACCTTGAAACTTCGTGGTATTATAGAGCTTGATAAGTACTACAAAAATATCTAAAAAGTTCTAAAGATATATTTACAGTTTCCGTCAAATGCAAAATCGTGAAATTTCTAAATCCAAGATGGGCGCCAAAACTTATCCAAGATGGTATGTTCCACTCATAGCTGATCTTTTTTTTATATTGTTACGAATCAAAGTTTATGGCCAAGCTACAAAAAGACACAAGCAAAACCACCTTATCGAAACTTTTAACAATACATATAGGTACTTAGATGACATACTTGCTCTAAACAACCCCACATTCTCAAATTTAATAAATGATATAGATCCTAAAGAATTAACTCTAAATAAAGCAAACACGACCGACAGTAGATGTCCATTTCTAGATTTGGACTTAAGCATTATCAATGGTAGATTACACACTAAAGTATATGATAAACGGGATGACTTTTCATTCCCAATAGTTAATTTTCCGTTTCTTGAAGGAGACGTACCATTAGCTCCAGCTTACGGGGTATACATTTCACAATTAGTCAGGTATGCTCGTATTTGCAGTGATGTGTCTGATTTTAATGATAAAAACCGTTTTATTACAGAAAAATTGCTAAAACAAGGTTACCGTTACCACAAATTAGTCAAATCTTTTACAAAATTTACACATAAATATGGACATCTCATCGAAAAATTTGATTGTACACGTAGATTTCTGATTGTTAAAGGAATGTCTCATCCTGATTTTTATAGCAATGTAGTTTATAAAGCACAAAAATTCGAAAACAACCTTATGGAAATTAAAAACTGACTTAAAAACCTTTTGAAAAAAAGGATACGAATTCAATGTTTTAGTAAAATCTTTGCATTTGGTATGTTTTGGCAGAAATATTGATAGCTTAATAGTAACTTTAAAACGTTAATTTTTCACTTTGTATCCACTGTATTATTTATAAGCACCACAGCGATCAAGTATGTCGGTTCTGTACGTGGGGTGTCGGATTTAGAACAGATGTATTTGATTCTTTTACATCAATCGATAAATGTTTCTTAGCTAGTTGTCAGTAACTTCGAGTGTTCTCAAGAGAGTTCCTCCTTGTCTTGTTGTTTTCGTATTTTGTCTTAGGTTCTCTCTTGTTGAATTGAACTTTTGTCGATTGAGTTTTACAGTGTGTGTTATATGTAGCTTTGTGCAAGCTTATCAATAGGGGGAAGGTTGGATCCAAAAAACTAGTTTAACCCCGCCACATTTATATGTGCCTGTCCTAAGCCAGGAAACTTTGCCAAAGCCTTTGTTTGTCCTTGTCATTCTTTGTTAACTGTTTTATGTCAAGAATTGGGTCTTTCGGTGATGATTTAGGGATTGGTTTTGATACCTTTGTATTGTATAAGTCTTGGGCCAATGCAAGACGGTAAGCAGTGACCTATGGTCATGTTGAAGACTGCTTGCTGTTTTCCGTTGTGATGTTTTTAATTGCTGTTTGTTTATGTTTGTTGTGACGCGTACACTTATTCCACATCTCAATATCGTCTATTTAAACACATCATTGACAATGCCACGAACATTATACATATATATTCTATATTTTTACATAATTTGCACAAAAATCCCAAAATTAATTGTGGAGTACTGTGTTTTTATGATGTCTGTCTCTTCGTGCTGTTCGTTGGCATGTAAACTGGTTTTGTCTTTGCACTTTCGGATTTTAATCATTTGAATGCACCTTTACTACCCCTTTTCTTCTCACTACAACCGAGTTGTATTGTTTTTAACTTACCATATTTTACTAATGTACACTGAATTGATCGTTGGTCACGCGAGTGTGTATCAACGGACAAGAACATCTTATCAAGTCTACTTTTTTTCTTTCGTGATTTTTTCGTTGAAGTTTGCAGCTGAGCTGTAATTTTTTTTTGGTCTTATTGTCTTTCTCCTAAACAGCACAAGTTTGGCTTTATCAGGGAGATTAACACAAAAGGTGTCATTAGTACATTGTACATTACCGTTATACATTAATCATTATATATATTATAGCAACAATTTCATATCATGTCCTTATTGAATGGATAATATACACTGATATGAACAAAATACCACTATACTCTTTAGGATTATACAACATGAATTCAGAAATGATGATAGAGTAAGAATGGGGTTGATGACATATGCAAAAGGGTTAACCGGTCACTCGAAAATAAAGTGATGAGAAATACCGGTTAATTGAGCCTTCTGCGTCAGGGGATCCAGGGACTATACTCGTATCCAAAAATTAAACTTTACATTTTTCTAATTATTGTTTGTGTTCGGGATCTTGCCTTTCTGCCACTCACAACCCTTGAATGTATAAATGACAAGATTACTCCATTCAACCAGCCGGGACACCCCAATCGCTTTATAATCGAAGTGGCCTAAACAAGGACAAGGCTACTGCATATTCTTAAGTAAAAATTTCCTACATAATCCATCATACATAATGAATGACAAGCAAAATCATTCCTTTATTTTCTTGTGACAGTCACAACTGACTTGCACCATTTCTAGAGTAACAACTATCGAAGTGTGTCAATAGGTCAAATTTTACTGCCGTCAGTATTGAAGTGAACAGAACTGAAAGAGGTTAAGTGGTACATGAACATTTGGATAAATACCCAGCAATGAAGCGCTACCGCTGTTTGTATGAATATTCAGGTAATTTTGAAATCAAATGGAATGTCTTCATTTTTTGTGCCCACAGGAAGGCCAAAGTTGGAAATGCCCGGTGTATGTTTGTCAAAGGGCAGTGTTGTAACTGCGTATACGGTGATTTGTTTGCATTTACAACAACATATTTGTCATATAAGGTGGACAGTGTTTTGACAACATCAGCGTTGTTGAAAATTGATGTTGACTTAGTGCTCATCGACATTTTCAAAGAAATGGTCCTGGGTAAATCAATAACCTGGCTGCTTTAATCTTTTTTATCATTTTTTTAATTTATGTCGATATAAAACAATTATGAATTAAGTGGTGAAATTTCACAACTTTGTGCATTGAAATGGAAAACGTTTTTCATGCCACATCTCGCCCAATGATTCCGGGTTTGGTATGGAACCGATCCATAATTACACGAACTTCCGGACAGATCATGCTCCCAGTTGTTGTTGATCACAGCTTTCACCTCGAACCAGCCATTCTCTGTCTTATCACAGTCCATGTTGATGTCTACCAACCAGTAATGTTCACCATAGCTTGAAAAGAGAGAATATAGATGACTGACTATGTACATGGTGTTTATATTGTAAATGATTTATCATCGCAGCTAACGCGCTGAATTGACGGGAACTGCTAACTCTTCCGAAACCCCCAAGTTCTGTCTTATTTTGACTTGAGTTCACGCTGATGATTGCTATTTTCTTGTTCTTGTGTGTTTTATGTTGTCTGTTTCCTTGTGCTGTTTTCGTCCTCGTTAGTGTTAAGGGACCGACATTTAACTTGAAAAGGGGGGCTTGGTTCTTTCTTAAAATATATTTTGAAAATGATTTTTGGTGAAAAAATATTTTGGAAACAGAGAGAAAGAAAAAAGATATTCTGAAGAAGGAAAATGCGCGGAAAAGAATTCTGGCAAAACCCAAAATCCAAGCCCCCCTTCAAGTTGAATGGTTCGTCCGTCCCTTACTGGTTTTGACTTTTGTCCTTTGTTGAAATATCGTTGAAAAAATTCTTTAATATAAATCAAACAGATTAGGGGACATAGAAAGATCTTTCATTTTTTAAAAAGCTATTGATAACTAATAACTTAACGTACATTATAATTAACTTACGAATTTAGTGCATTGTATCCGGGATTACCAGGCTTGTTAGTCGTCCATACTGCAGGTGTCCCATAAGGTTGTCTCCCTTTATAATCTCCCTGACCTGGTTCCGCACCGTACCAGTCTAGGTACGAATCTCCCTGTCTCCAGGCGTTATATTTATCGTAATGGCCGTCAATACCTAAGTTATTGCTCTGTATTGGAATTGCACATGCACTCTGAGATGCGGTATGAGGGCAACCTAGATATTTTGAAGGATGAAACATATTATTTGAAAACGGTTGATATGCTATTTTCTATACGATAAGTCCATTTATACATTCTCTCATTCTCCAAAAATGTTAGTAAGAAGGCCGTAGACAATGGTAGTATCCAATATATTACAATTAAGCAATTAAAATATAACTTAGTGAGGCAGTAGTGGATCTTGCAAAGGTAAGCAATCCAATTTTGAAGCCCGTTTTTTTCTACAATTTTGCCCCAAACATCTCAAGTTTCAAATGAATGTTTAATATGCCCGCAACAATAAGTTATATTGTTTTACCCTCGTCCACCTGTCCGTCTGTCAGGTGCATTTATTTCCCCGACTTTTCCCCACCTGCTTGCAGATGTTGAGCTGATTTTCGGTGTGAATATACCATAACGAGTTAAAGATTAACCAAGTGTTTCGTTTCAGGCCATTTTTTTTCACCGAAATTATGGCTCTTGGACTTAGAAAACCATGAGAATAACAGATTTACGGAATTTTTCCCCACATGCTTGCAGATGTTAAAAGCTAATTTTTTTGGTATGTGAGTCTACCATGTGATGTACAGGGTGAGATTGCGTTTCATTCAAGTCCATTGATTTTCACTGTAATTTTGGCCCTTGGAGTTTGAAAAGTTTATGATAATCAATACAAGGTTACCGGACTTGTTTCCACATGCTTGCAGAAGTAAAGATGATTTTTTGTTATGCAAGTCTATCATGTTGAGTTACAGTTCAAGTTTGCATTTCGTTATTACCGAAATTTTAGCCTTTGGACGCGTTATGAAATATGCTTGAAGATATTGAACTGATTTTTGGTACGTGAGTATACCATGATGAGTTTGAGGATGAGTTCGCATTTCGTTCCGATCAATTGATTTTCACCAAAAGTAATGGTCATTGGATGTACAAAATTGTATGAAAATGAAAAAAATTCCGGACACTTTTTCACATACTTGCAGATATTGAGCTGATTTTTGGTATATGTGAGTCTACCATAATGAATTACAGATCAAGTTCATATTTCGTTCCGGTCAATTTTATTTAATTTACACCAAAGCTATGGCCTATTAATTCCTTAACAGGTTCTTGACTTTTTTCAACAATTTTGCCCGGAGACTTTGAGTTGAACATTGCAGGGGCATCATCTGAGTCTCAGAGACACACATGACATACATGTAGCTACCCGCAATTTAATGGTGACGTACACTGAATAAGTTATCACTATTAACATTGTATAATGGGCAGTGGGGCATTACCTTTTCTAGAGATTCTAGACATGACCGTATTTACGAAAGGTAACTATTGATTGATGATTTTTGTGTTGTTATTTATCAGCGAGATGTATTACGTGTATGCTTCTCAGATTTTACAACATTTTACCCTGTCTGTGACTTTCATCAATTCCTCCCCTAATAAACAAATCTTCGCCAACGGACGTCCTGCCTTCAAACATAATCACAGTTCTTTGGAAACCTGTAGGGACGGGTCCATTTGTAGCAGATACCACACCACCACCAGAGGTCGTTCCTCCGTTTGTATTAGATGAACCCCCGGTGTTCGTAGAACCAGAGTGTACACCTGATTGGGAGGGAGATGAAGGACCTCCTAAAACATGACGCATGAGAATAAATATTATATTTTTTTTCCGATTAATTGTGTGCATTTGGCTGGTTGATTTAAATGCTTTTATATACTCTTTTTGGTTTTTAAAGTGAAAGATTGATTTATTTTTTTTTTTTCAAAATGTTCTGCACATAAAGAGGCGTTATCGATGTTCTAAACTTATAAACATTGCAGTTTGTTCGTTATTATATGATTGTTTTTGTGGTTTGTTTTGTTTTGATGATTTTTTTGTCTTCGTCGTTTTGGATTAACAACACCTGATTGACCATTGATTTATACCTATGCCCCCCACTTCAACTTCATTTAACTTATCTTATGCTTAGTGCTTGAATTTTATAATCAATTTGAAAATAAGTTCTTATCACCGACCAAATCAAAGGACAAGAACTTTTGTTCATTTTTACTCCCATGCAAACTGAGGTTTTATAACCAGCTTACCTACAATAAAAGCAATCATTGGTTCTGCACTGTTATCGATTACTATGTGCGCATTTCCGCTTCCGTCGACGCTAATTTTCTTCTTGCAGTCGGTGATCAGATCACAATATTCTCCACCGGGAAGCCCGGTTTGCAAGGTCTCATCCATGTGTCCTTGTTTCGCCATTGCGAAAAATCCTTTGTTTCCTCTAGCAAAAGAAACCTGGTCATTTACATTTCTATAATGTACTTTACTGGTCCCAGCGACTGCATTACGGAAAGCGACCATATTACCGATGGGGTTCCATCGATGTTCACACACCCAGCCATTACTACAAGACCCATCAGGATTGATGTCTACATCTTTGATTGAGTAGTCGCCGTTATGAGGAGGTCCCTGGCTTGTATCGTCGCCAAAATAGTAACTACTCATTACTCTGGTAAAGCCATAGTCGTTTGCCAACATATAAGCATTCGCCATTTTGTAGTCACGTGGGTGTTTATGATTAATCATATTTCCACCACCACCATGTCCTCGCTGGTTGTCATGGTTATCGACAAAAATAAGGGCATGGCCTGTGTCTGTCATTCCCCATCCTGGGTCATAAACCCCACCGAGTTCTCCAAAGCTCCGAATTCCCTGTGCAATCTTTTGGCAAAACCTAAATTCAGTAACCCTTCCGTTCGGGTAATATTCGTTTACTTTGATAGCTCCGTCGTTTTGATCAATGACTTCGTGATAGAAAAATGGCCGACCGCCATCTTTGAGATCCTTTGTCAACTTCTGAATTGCTAAAATGTCGCCCGGCCACATATGCTTAGCAGCATCTACTCTAAAACCTGCGACACCCAGCTCTATCAAATGGTTGAAAAAACCTGCAATTTTATTTCTGACATAATCCTGTCTTTGATCAAGGTCTGTCAAACCTACCAGGAAACAATTTCTTACGTTGTTAGGGTCGCCATAGTTGTTCACGTTCCCATCATGAGACGGACATTTTCCCTTTTCGTTGAAATTTGGTCGAGAAAATGGAACGCCAGGGAAGTCATAGTTATCTGAATTAAACGATGTGCCACCCGTTCCTTTGCCTGCCCTTCCAAGCCCTGCCATATGATTGACGACAACATCTACATAAATTCTAAAAAGGAAAACACCAGTCATCATTTCTTTGACAACCCGTACAAAAATACAGGAATGGGTTATGAAAGGAGCAAGTTTATAGGAATGTATATCAACGACGTATTAACGACGGTGTACACTAAAAGTCCTAGCAACATCCAAGGATGACATTAAACCCATATTTGCATTTAAAAGAAGCAAAGAGGCACACATGGAGCATTTGAGTGTCAAAAGTCCGAAAAGGGCAACGAAAAAACCGGTAAACATGAACAAGAACAGCATGAAGAAACACAAAACACAAAATCAGCCGAACGGAAATCAACAACACGAATTCAAGCCTAACAAGAGTGAACTCAGGTGGCCCAGAAAAGAAGGCGCTTCCTGCCTGCTATAGCACGCCCGTTACGATGCTACTTTCCATTTCAGTGTGTCGAATCCGAAATAGGAATACAAAACAAATTTCTACGACAAACCAAAATCTGCGTTCATTTTAGAGATAGAAATCCCATATTTGTCTACGAGTGCACGGTGTCTACGGATAGCATTGTGTTAAGTTAATACGAATAGTTTTGTTTTAATGCTCTTCCGGTATACCTTTCCACTTTTTCAATTTTCAAAGTTCAAGGCTCTGACATGGTTTGATTGTGATTTGTACTTATTGGTGGTGACATACTCTTCAATGTTTCAATGTTTATTTTTCTGTAAAAATCGAAAGCTTGCTTCTTTGATATTTCTTTGCCATGTCAGTTGAATTATATGTTTATATCCTAACCTAACTCCAACATTTTTACATCTGTCCACCATATCTTTGAACTCGGCCTCTGTTCCACTTCTGGTTGCTATCTTGTAGCTGACAGGCTGGTATCTTTCCCACCATGGCCGAAGATATTCTCTTGTTACTATCACATTTTCATTTACAGGCGATGTCTGCAAAATGAGAACTAATAACTCTTTAATTTGTAACTTTATGCTAGTCTGTTAAAATCAATCCTATCGCCGACCTGCATTCAGTTATTCGTTACTCATAATAATATTCGTGTGGAATAATGTAGGTTTATTTTTTTCTTAAGGGGGTACCCAACTCCTAAGCTTGAATAAAATGTAAAACATGTACTTTAATCAAATACATAGATGTATAAATAAAAAATCTTTAAAAAAAATCGAACCACAGATTAAATGGGAAAATTTTCAGTGAACATAATTGATTTTTGATATTTCCTATTTTGATCACTGATCATGAGAAGTATGTTTTCTTTGAATATCTGTTACTGGCTAAAACTCTGACTAAAACGTCAGTCAACTGAATATGAGAGTTGTTTTGTAATTGGCTGTGTACAAACTGAATTTTATCATTCATTACCTGTACTCCACAAAAGCCTTTCTTTCCCAGATATCTTTCACATTCATTAGCAATATCTGAGAATTTCCACTCAAACAAATGGACGATGACTTGTTTCCCATCACAGTGAGGGTCCGTGTAATCTGCTGACGCTGTAAAGGGTAAACAAATTCAGAAGGTCAAACCTAAATACTATACAACCAGGGGTCACGTACGAGATTTTGGATAATCAATGGCGGATCAAAACTATTTGCTAGGCGTGGCTCTTGGTTTGTCCAAAGAGTTAGTTTGACCTCTGTTCTCTTTAGATATATCTATTCATTAATTAATATTAATATATATAAATTCTATTAATTTGACCACATTTTATCTAAAAAATGTTTCTTTTTCCTTTTTAAGAGGACTGAATAAATTCAAAGTTTTTGAAGTTTTAGAAATCTTGAATCTATTCCGATATTGTTCTTTCCAGTGGCACTAACAGATACAAATTGAGTTAAAATCAACATACTTAAATAAGAATTTACCAGAAGAATGACTGGAAGCCACATGGTAGACAAGATGTCTTCCTGAACAGTGATTAAAGTTTACGTAAGGCCATACCTTATCTTGTTCCTGACTGTTATCGGCAATGTCAAGGTATCTTTGTCATTCCAATCCTCAATGGTTTTTCGAATTTAATTTAGGTCTTTTCGATAAGACAATGTGCCAATATGGTTTTTATTTCGCCTGCAACTTGTTGCAGAAGCGATATATAAGGGTCACTTTGGCACTATCCGTCGTCTTGCGTCCTGTGTCCTGCGGCGTCATTAAAAAATTCCGTCGCATTTTTCCGGGCAACTACATGCAGCAGGCTCTTGAAACTTTGCAGGCAGTTTCATCCTATAGTACTTTATGGTGTAAAGCGATTTTATGCCCGAAAATTAACTACTTCCTGTTTGACGAACAAACATAGATACGCATGCGACATATGCCTTCAGGGGAAGGTTCCATCTAGTTATTATTATCAATAAATGCAACATCCGTAAACATTAAATTTGAAAACACGTTTGCAATCAATTTAATGCGAGTATAGTTTTTATACCCCGCCATACGAATTGGCGAGGTATTATGTTATACCCTAAGTTTCTTTCGGTGTCTGTCCGTCCGTCCGTCCGTCTGTCCGTCTCCCGAAGGTTTCCAATCAATAACTTGAAAACGCGTCAATAGATTTTAATTATATTTTGTACAGCTGTTAAGTACAATAAAATACAGGTCAAATTCAATTTCAAGCATGATCTGAAAAATAGTTTTTTTTAGATTGGCCGCTTTGAAAAATCAAATTTCATGAATTTTTGAGTTTCCGACTGATAACTTGAAAACACGTCAAGGGATTTGTTTGATATTTTGCACAGGTGCTTAGTACAATAAAAAACAGGTCAACTTCAATTTCCAGCATGACCTAAAAAACAGTTTTTGAGATTGGCCACTTTGAAAAATCAAATTTTATGAACTGTTGATATTATATCGTGGCGAGGTATCATTTAATGTCCTATTACATGCCCTATTTTTAATTAAATGTAATATAGACTAGTAGTAGTCGTATGATTTATGTTGTATGCCACGACTAAAAGTAACTTTTCAGACAGACTATACAATATTATCAAAATGATCAATCTCATATATCCAAGAACAAAAGACAAAACCAGGCAAATACATATCAGAGAAATTGAAGATCGCAATGGTCCTGACTTGGTACAGGCGGTTTCTAAAGAAATGATGGATTGAACCAGGTTTTATAGCGCCAAACCTCCATCTTCTGCAACTCTCTCCATACAAACACAAATCAAGAATATGACAAGAACATAAATACCTTCGACATTTTTCCTGTAAATAGCAAGGCACCCTCGTACACATTTTCTCCACTGTTCCCTTTATTAAGCATGCTTAACATTATCGCTCCTTTCATTTTTTTCTATGTCCTAATTGCATTGTTAACTGTTCAACATTCATTGTGTTAAGTCAACATATTTTGAGCTGGGATTGACTGCAATTTCATTTTTTTCTCTCTTACCTCAGTGTGTTTTTGTTTTGTCTTCAAAAGTCCAATTATTTCTTTCAAACTTTTGGGTGTATCTAGTAAACATTTACATTTATTTTCAAAGCTACCAAGTGGACATTTCTAACAACCAAAAGGACATTTTCACCTTCATTTGACATTTTCAGTTATCTTCAGATGACTTGTACCCACATTTTGAAGTATGAAATGTCAGCTTAAGGATGTTTACAAATTTCAGTCAGAATTTGGATCGCTAGATTTAACCTTCAGGTACGTGAACAAAAATGTACAGTGATTCCAATTTTCTTTTACAATAATTGGTTCTGATCAATAAAACTTGAAAGTGGTGATGTTAGGACGGAACTGGACAATAAAGTGGTTCTACTGCTTACGTACATAAAGGATGTATTTTTTTATTTTAAAAGAATTCTATTTGTTTTTGCTTTATTTCAAATTCACACCGTAGTTACCACATGTTTACAACAGAATGTCTCCCACTAACCAGATATACGCACATAGTTTTTCACACTGAAAAATTACGCACGAACATTTTGACAAAACAAGAGACACACACTGATTGTTCCTGAATACGGATGGTCCAATACTGATTGTAGTAAACTTAAAGGACCCGACATGCTACAGTATATTCACATATGGACACTTTTACACGAGCTCTAAACAGGATTTATCATCCACTGTACTAGGAAACTGCATTTATTCTATTTAAGCCAGCAGCCAGTTGTTGTCTTATATTTGCTGAAACGAAAATTCAAGATTTTGTCGTTAATATACTGTTAACTAAATAATACAGTACACTGACGTGCTTTTGGTGAGTTTAGAATGCACAATTTCAATGATAGCTCTTCATAAGGTAATATATAAACTTGCAGAGACACGCATGCCTATAAACATGCTAATTTTGCTTTTTCTGAACAAAATTAATTTATAAAACACAATTAACATGCATGTATTTGTGGATAACTTTTAACACGAAGTACTATTCGTTTAATATTCTAGCTTCTTCAGTTCTTTTATCTGTTTTTCTCGTAAAACGTTCGGGTTTGATATACTTTATTTCTATATTTGTATCTTTTTCAAGATTTAATGTATGGTTTGAATGATCTGATTTAGCCAATAAATGCATGCATGGAGGTTAATTGAAATTGTTACTTACCGGGTATCCCCGCTGGCTGTCGAGCTAAAATAATTGAATAAAATAGATTATAAGTGGAATTCTATATAATGAAATATTTCAGAAAGAAATGACAACTACCGAACATACAGACTATGTGCAATAAAATGCTGTCACTTGGCGTGTCAACAATTTTGAAAAACCAGAAATCTTCGATTTCATATTGTCAATTGTTAAATTCGTGTCGGACAAGTCTGACAATTGGGATGGGGGTTATTCTATCATAATGGTTAATTGCCATTGGTTATAGACACAGCGGTGATACATATTACAGGGATATAAATTTAATTAGTCAAGTGGTGATTTCGATAAGCTAAGTTTTCATAAATCAAGTATAAACCTTTATTCGATACTTTTTGTTTTTGACCATCCAACTATTTTGATTCAAATACTGCTGATGAAGGGATACTCCTTGAAATATGCATTACATACAACATATTAATCAAATTTACCGTTCTGTTGATACCCGACATCAAGGAGCAGTATTTTAGATTTTATATGCACTCATGTTTTGACTTGAGCTTATGTTGCCGATTGCATTTTAATGGTATGGTATGTGGTGTGTTTTTGTATGATTAGGGTCCACTAATTTTGTCTTGGTGTAATCGGAATCACGACATTCGAATGCCCATTTGGTACACCTTTGCTTCTTTCAAACAATATAGCTAACTCACAAAAAGGTAACATTGTAGATATTACATTTTGAATGGGTAAAAATAGATAGGATTTCTAATACTTACGTTGGTTGAGGTTTTGTACTGACTTAACTTCTACATCATCTGTCGATATAATTTTTATTTTTTCATTGTTAACAGAGATTCTTATTTTCGTATTTTTTCTTTGAATTATAGTAATTGAACAATTCGCGGTATCTACATGAATATCTCGATGAACATTAGGCCTATCCAACGTTATTAAGTGTTTCTTTGTGTCTTTTAGTTTATCCTTTTTAAGACGTTTACGTCGATATCCTAGGTATACTATAACAGAAACAATTATCAAACACAATAGTATTGCACATCCGACAGCAAACCCGACTCCTAAAGATTCTCTGAAAGAAAAGGAAGGATGCATATAATAAACCCGTGAAAAAAAACCCACAAAAAACTATTGATAATATGATGCTGAACTAAAAAATGGTAGTTCATTGTAGTTCACATGGATATTGGCAAAGAGAGCAGCAAATGACCTGGACAAACGAAGGACTGAATATGGACTATCTATTTCTACCACGATAATGAAGAAAAAATGAATTTTGAGATGAATCAAAGGATTTGAACAGGCTTATGCTCTTTACCATAAAGCCACCACAGTTAGGCAGTCTAACAAACACTATTGCCAAGTACATTGTTAAACTAAAACGTTTACACAGGAGACCGCCACTTTATGATATGACGGCTGTTACTTATTAACTGGCTGCAGCCGCAGAAATTAGTCGGTGGTCGCCACATAATTAAGTGACGACCGCGATAAAATATCTGTAAATTGCGACCGTCAGATATAATAAGTAGCGATCGCCACATGAATTCGTGGGTGCAATAAATTAAGTAGAAGCAGCCAGATAATTAAATTATGTGGCGGCCACCGAATAAATCAAGAAGCGGCCGCAAGGTAATAAGTGTTGGATAAAAATGATTCAGTTTTACTTAGCACTGTTTGGGTTACCAAACTTTCTCAAAAACTATAAAAAGAATACATATTGTCTATGTGTAAAAACGTATTTGTGTTACATTTTGGTTTCTTTGAATGTACCTTTTTACAGGCAAACATTTTGCCAATCAAAACACGTGTATAAAGAAGTCTTACAATGTCAGTCCAATTATGAGTCCGTTGCTCTACCTTTAGCGATCAGAACCGTATGTATAATCGACTATATATTAACTTACGTATTTGCACAACATCCATCATCACAGCAACCATTTTGACAGAATATACTGCAGTATTCAGCTGCTGTAGTCACTGAAAGATAATATACAACTAGTACTACATTAATACTTAGGGAAGATGAAATTAGGGTACAAATCGACGTTTTTCTCATTATTCTTGTTTTTTGGCATTCCAATGTCTTGATTGAAATGATGCTGATGAGAGGTTACTCCTTGAAATAAAAACATGTATCATACCCGTTTTAATATTTGTATACTATAGTATCCAATTGTTGAAGTCTTCAAAAGAAAATGTATGTCACGAGCTAGTGCACACACAGCAATGCTACCATATTACTATTCTGAGAATAGATAAAAGATTACGGTGTAAAGGCATGAAATTCATATAATTCATTCTTGTTTTGTTATTTGTATGGCATGTTTTTTTCAGTTAGTTTTACATTTGTTGCGGTCTAAATCGTCTAAAGATGTATAAAATTACATTTGCATCAACATACATGTTAAAGCAGACATTTGCTGCAATATATTGCAAAAAGATATCGCAAAAATGAAGAAAATAAATGAACACATCGACACAACCATAACCACAATAAGCTCAGGATCAGAAAGAAGACTTGAACTATTTGTTTCAAAGAAAAGAAACCTTATTCATTGACATCTAGAGCAAATTCAAAAGCAAGCACTACATTCTACATACCGTGAAATGAGCAGCAACCTAGTAACAATCGTAGGAGGTTAATACGGTATGTATCCATTTTAGTTCCAAGTCCTAAGGTAGGTATTTATTTATCAAACTATTTAAATTAAAGCATGAATTCAACTTGATAATATCGAGACATTTTATCGTTAAGTTTAAATGGGAAACAGACTTAAAACATACATTTGAAAAATCAATATTTAACCAATTTATGCTTTTGTTCAAATTAAAGGGGTAAAGGGTAAAGCTTCTAATTCGAATTCCATCGGGGGTGGTTTTGGACTAATAGATTTTTAAAGATTCTTGACTTAACTTTGTTTATTATACAAAAAAATCACCAAACCCCATAGGCTGCCTTGGGAGTCCGAAGTCTTCATTGTCAGGCATAGCATCTAGTATAACGAGTCGGTCAAACAGCTTTTTAAGCTGACACAAGCAAGCAACATGTGTTACTTTCTTAATCTGGGGTAATTAAGCATTTTATAGGCTAAAAACAGAGCATTTTATCTTCAAAGGGACATAATTTTAAAAAGGGGTCATCTGAAAACTTCAGTCTTATAGAGACTTTTGTAGAGCTTATCCAGCTGAACATTACAATTCACTCAAAAAACGATAAACACGAGTTTTGATCTTTAAGCGGCTATCTAAGACTCTTGTAAAGCTTCTAGAGCTGAACATCTTAGCAAGCAGCAGCAAGGTTTTTGCTAATCATGGACACCAGGTGAGCTACAAAGGAAAACTCAAGTCTCCTCCATTTCGAAGGTTTTGGTTTTGAGTACTTTTCGTTTTCAACAGTTTTGGAATTTGACCTTCCATGCAATGTTTTGATTTATATGCTACTGATGAGAGGTTACTCCTTGAAATATCGATATATAGCATATCCAAATTAACCGTTTATACGCGCGTTTTGGTATTTGTACTTTTGATGCGCTTTTTCGTCGATTCTAACACCGAAGATATTGACTGTCACAGTGTGGGCCATTAAATAGGAGTTAAAGTTATTTTTGTTGTCTTTTCTGCAAATAAAAGGTTTTTCAATGACTAAGTAGTCAATACGTTTAAAAAGTAAACCTTTTAAAATTTTAACAAAGAATTTAAATTACACGCAGTATTTCAAGTTCAATGAGCACACACATATGACAGTTTTTAAACCGTTATATTTATTATTTTAAACTTATCTGAATATTTGCAATGAAATATTATAAACAATAAGATTTGAACGACGATTACATCACATAAAAAATGTCAAGGTTTGGATGTAACATGCTGAATTATAGGCTTTTGTTTAGGACCGTAGTGACATTTTTTCTATTAAAAGGTAAGCTATACCAACCCGGAAGTAACTATACCTAGTTGTTTATCTTGACAACATACAATGTATTCTCTTATTCTTATTTTTTTTCATTGTATATTGCTTTTAAAATATAAAGTCGTCCACAATTTGAAAGAGTAGCCCTAGATCCGCATGTATTGGGATTCAAAAGCATGCACAATTTTTTAATTTTGATACCCCTTTTATAAAATTTGATCTTATATCCAATCGTTCTCTTAGTCAGCTGGTTAGGGCTGGCTAAACACCTATCACAGCATAAAGGAGACTTTTGTATGTCTTGAAATGTTTCTACCAACTTGTTAAGAACCAAAGCATTTTAATGCATAATGTCCTGGCCTATTTTCTTTTTGACTGTATTGGAATATTGAAAGATACACGTTAGTTTTACCTGAAAAACTGCAATCAGTTTCTTTATTGTGCAATATCCATCTTACAAAAACTCACATGCTGACAAAAATGAATACCCAAAAGGTTGTTAACAATATAACTTTCTACTAATAGTACATATTATTAGTAGTATATTCATTCGTGAGAATGTTAAATAAGAATTGTTTTTTTAAATACATTTTTTTTCTCGACACTTCCATTTTAAAAAGAAAAAACACGACCTTTCATCCCTGTCCCATATTAGATAAACGTAATAACAAAATTACCGAACCTGGAGGATCAAATTCAAATGTACATCAGAAAAGACAAAACAAGGAAGACATACCGGAATAATTGAAGACCACAATGGTCCTGTCTTCAAATGAAATGGTGAGTTGAACCAGGTTTTATTGCGCGCACTTCCCCTTTTCTTTGCGATCTTTGGGTCCGGTAGTTACACAAAACACAACACGGTTGTGAAGACATAATAGGGACATTAATCATTTGGATTTTCCTGTTTTCCTTTTTTTGTACATTTATGTAGCGGAAACCAAGCAATGGGTCCACCCGTCTAAACTCCCCAAGTCAGCCAGGCAGGATTCAATTGTTTCACAATAATCTTTAAAACATGCAAACCACAAAATCGTCTACCATGCACCAAAATGCAGCTTGTAATTTTTACAGAAGTAGAATGTGCAGAATACTGCGTCGATAATTATGCTACACGAACATGTGAATTCGGGTGCTGTGGAAACGGATGCTGCTATAGCAAGTATGTATTACTTATAGATATTCTCATAAAGGGAGATTTGCAGCGACTTACCTGAACCTGAAACTGATTTAATTTACCACTATTTCTAAAAGCCTGTACCAGTACGTTTATATTTCTATGATTGGAAAAGTTACATTTGACTGCCTCCCCTCTTTTTCGGTAATATTTGAATTTTCTCTTTTTACCACGGCACAAGGGGAATGAATGATTTCATGGTATCATATTTTTTTTTATTATATATTTATCATGTGGAATGTTATATAGAGCTATTGGTTTTTAAGCTTGTTGCTTATCGAGAAGTAAAGGTTTACCAATGAAGCAATCGAACGACATAAAATCATAAAAAGACCAAAAACACATACCTTACGGCATAAATTACATATAACAACCAAACCATATTCAGCAACTTGAAATCAAGTCGAATTGTGCCCCGGAAGCGTAAGCAGTTCCTTCTTTTCTTTCTTTGCTTTAGCACATCCATCACTTTGCCAACGATCGATTAAGTGTGGATCGAATCCGGTAAAGGACGACAATTCTATATACCTTCATGTCAAACCACTGAGTGATAGAAATAACGTAAAAAAATTCATAAAAGTGACAAAAACAATCTTGAAGGAACTTAAGCCCTATTTTAGCCATTTGCCTGTCAGACGTGATGCTCATAATAAACATGGTCTGAAAAAAGCAGACAGGTAGCAATGTCAAGAGTCCGAAATGGCAAAGATAAGATCCGTTAACACAAACAATAGAAGGACGAAGTAACAGACAACACTTAAACAACTGAATAATATTCAACAACGTGCAAATCGTAAGGAAAGTGAACTCTGGGACAATAACGAATTATTTGTGATACGTAAATTCAATGCAAGAGCGGAACTGCTCCCTTCTATTAGTTTGTAAGGTTGTTTTTCTTGTTGCTTGATGATTCCTTGAGTTCCTATTGTACTGTGATTTTTTTGTGTCGTTTTTTTTAATCTTCAGCGCCTTCTTAGCTTTGCTTTTATATGCATTTTGTTGTTTTTTAACATTTGATAGTATAATTAAACGTCTTTTGTATCTCTTTACTTTTCAATTTCTAAGGGACAGCAGCAAATAATAATTGGGAAAGTCGAATGCCAAAAGTCAGAAAAGCTAACAACAAAAACGAAGAAATATACAAAATTAAATACACAAAGACAGCTGAATAGCAATCAACAACACAACTCAAGTCGTACCTATACTGAATCCAGATGTACAAAAGAGAAACACGATCCTGCTGTCTATAACCAACCCTGTGTGTTGCTAATTATTGTCAATTCAGCGTGTCATATCCTGTAAAGGAGAACAAAGCAAAACCCTACGACAAACCAATTAAAGTCTACACTTATCTCGGAGATAAAAATCCCACATTTGTTTTTAAGTGATTGATGACTTCAATAATTACGTCTTAAAATTTAGAACAACCGAAGAGGGACATAACCTTGTGTTAGTAATTTTGTTAGAATAGTGTTTAAATTAGATTTATACTATATTGTGAAACAACACCATAAACTTCAAACCATAATTTTCGCAATAAAAACAAGTTTGTATTATATTCCAGGTTGTCCTTAGCACTTGGTCTCATCTTCGGGCTGATTGGACTTGCCCTTTTTAGCAGTGGATTTGCTATTTGTATTGTACAGTATATATTCAAAAAGAAAAAGTCTCTTACTACACGAGACGCATTTGTTCAAACAGGAGGTTAGTCGTTTGACATAGTTAGTTAAAACATAACAACCTATTTTGCACATTATTTTGTTAGATGCATAGAAAAGAAGTAACAAAAGTGTTATATGTATATATGTAAGCGGCAATAAGCAAAATCATGCATTAAGCCTAGGCAAAAAGGTACTAGTATAATTGCAGACGTGTAGTTACTAAGGTTATAGTCTGATTAATACAATTCATTAAGCTTAAAGACTGGGAGATAATAAGACTATTGCATGAAAAAAAGAGGCGGCATTTTGCTGATTGTCGGAAGGAATACAACCTTTTGACATTTTGTTTCCATATTGTGGAAAAATTGACTAAACAACAAATATTGCACTTGGTTTTAGAGCTTTGATTTTTTTCATGAAAATGCACATTTATCAACCAAGGAAGAAGAAGTTTTAGATATAGCGACTATTCCCATTCATCATTGATACATGAATACCCAACATGTGACAATTACTGAAACCACCTCATCATACTGCTGACTGTTTTCCATTGTGATTTTTTAAATTGCCGTTTCTTTAATGTTGGTTGTGTCGTACACTTATTCCACAAAAAAAGATTATTGTCTGTTTGAATATTTCATAAGATTCCCTGTTAAAATTTTAATATTTGTCACCACTTACAGGTTTTGAGAAAATATGGTTCGAAGGGACCAACAACGTCAATTTTCCTTTTTTTGATTCTTCACCTCTCGATACTAATACTGAACTTTTTTAAACGAATTATGGGACAATACTTTGAAAAATCGAGATGATTTTTCAGAGGTAGTGCACCTCAAAATCAACTTTTTTATTTGTTGTCCCTTTTAACTTCTTATACGACTTTTTACGAAAATACCTGTCTGCCTTTTTTTTCAGATCTGTTATCCCTCTTATCGTTATGAAGGGCAAAACACGTCACTGCAGAAAAAACGGTTTCCGTCAGTTTTTAATTTCTAACGAACTAACCCATTATATGTCTTTTAACTGTAATTGAGACTTTTTATCCTTATGGTTTCAAAAAATGCCAAAAACGGACACAGTCACAAAACGACTGCAAAATGATTATTTTTACTTAAGAGTTTGGTCATTCTGTTATAATTGTATTCTTTATTAAATACTGTCAGCTAAAATATAAAGCTGCAGTTTTCGTATATTCTGTACTATTACAATGCTGCAGGAGTCAATATGGTGAAATTTAAAATAAAAAGGCAGGATAGCAAAAATCCAGAAATAAAAAGACAGGACAGTGCTTTGAATTAAAAAAAAGGCAGGATGGTGTTTTTGGCTGAAATATTTATAGTAGCTATAAAAAAAATCCAGGCTCGGCTTTCTCCGAAAATGAAAAAGCAGGACGAAGAAAATCACCATAGCCCCCCATAAACATCAAATGGTTGCACCCTTATGTATCCTTTTTGTAATGTCATGTTCATTTTAAAAATACCATTTTTTTTCATGTTCTGCCTTCGAAAGAAAGCTTCCCGCGCTGGGCCTACGTGGCATATAGGCTTGCATGCGCAGCAGAGCTAAGCTTGCCGTAAGGGATGACTAAGGGTATTGGGAGCCAGACATTGAAACAGTGCTCAGTCCACAAATTGACTAGAGTTGTATATCCGCGATGGCTAAATAGGTTGGCCCTTGTTTTGGGGGTATTTAGGTTTACAATAAGGAAAGCTTGACCGCTGACCATAGTGGGCCTACGTGTGTGGAGAGCGCCAACGGCCACGCTTCATGTACATGTACAAATAATCCCTTTGTAGACCGCCAAGTAGTGCATTACACGGGCTAAATTTTCCGCCCCTATACACCTGGCATCTTTTCCTGTGGTCTTCAAAGTTTGCTATTTTTGTATTTCCAATCCAACCATCGCATTTATCATCATAATTGTATCATCCTGTTCATGTGCATCGCCCTATAACCTATATTGCGTTGCCTGGGTGTAAAACACCAACAGACTCATACACTCACTCACACACCAACTCGATTTACTCAAAGGGAAGCAATAAATAACTATCAAATGTATCTGCAATCTTCAGGCTTTTTGAATTTGAGTTTGTCACTTCTTTTGTAGATCCAGGTAGTGGAACAGTAATGAAACCAACATCAATACCCCCAATATGTAAGTTACTCTTCAAGGTCCAAAGCCAAGAATCTTTGTCAAAGCTAATGTTTGTCGTCTTATAATGCTTATGTAAATTGTTCTACGTCGGAAAATGGGTGTTTTATTGATAATTCTAGACTTGGTATGGAATCTGTTATATTATATTTTTGATCTAGAACCGATGCAAGACTGCGAGCAACGAAAACTGGTCTGGGCAACTGGTTTTCTTTCATCGTGAATGTTGAATTGTCGCCAGTTCATGTAGGTTGCGCACACTGAATCCACATTGTTCAGTAAAAATGCTTGTTGATTATTTAAGTGCTATTGAACTTAAAGTATCTTACTTATACTATTTTTATAATATTTAGAATTAATATATCTATTATATTTTACCAATATGTTTTGGTAACCCTGAGTGAAATGCATATGTTCTTTTATTATTTTTGGCTTTTAATTTTAGTCTTAAAGAACAAGAAAGCCGGTAAAGGTAAGCATGTTATGATAATAACACAAAGAATTGCACAATTCATTACATTTCTAAAACAACAATAAATCAATTTCTTAACTTTGACCTTGTATTGCTATTCTCCGGTGACATGCATAATTGCAGAACCGCGAGCAGCGCCTACTGGTCTCGTTGAAGGCTGCTGGCAGTTGTCCATTGTGGTTTTTCTGAGTTGCCGCTTGTTATGTGGACTGTGTCGCATACACTTATTCCACATCTCATTATTTTCTTTTAAGAACTTCGAATATCAATCAAAGTCATAACCACATGACACTGAGCACAGCGACACTGCAAAAAGTATAAAATAAACTAAATTGCAATCAGATTGCAATCAGAACTCCCTAAAACTGTTTTTTTTGCAATGCAGTAAAAATGTCAGTAAAATTCCTTGTGTTCTACATGTAGGTAAATATAATTAAAAAGTAAAACTTCAAAACAAACAATCCAAAGTATTTCCTTAATTTATAAAGATTAATGCCATGATTATAAGTGCGGAAATGGCTTGATAATATTATTTTTTTAGAATATGACATTTCATATAAAATATATAACAGAACCAAATTGATTTTTAAGGCAAATGAAATACCAGTATACCTTAAGTTTATATTTGCATTTTTAGCTCACCTGGCCAAAGGCCATGTGAGTTATTGCCATCACTTGGCGTCCGTCGTCGTCGTCATCTCCGTCGTCGTCCGTCGTCGTCATTAACTTTTCTTCAAACTTCCTCTCCTCTGAAACCGCTGCACAGATTCAAACCAAATTTGGTCTGGTGGTACTTTAGGGTATCCTTCACAGAACTAATGTGGGGATTTTTGATTCGTCGAAAAACATGGCCACCGTTTCTAAAAATAGACCAGGGGGGGGGGGGTCAGACTACTGTTTTTGGCTTGTAAATCAAAAAGTATAAGAGATAGATGAAATCTGATGCCACCCTACTGCTTCAGCATCAAAAGTTCTACAAATGTCTTTATTTGGTCCAAGTTGTCAGATGTCAGGGTTACAGCCCCTTAAAGGTGAAAAATTGCGTTTTTTCATGTTTTTGCACTATAGTATGAAAACTATTGCAGATAGAGAAAAGCTGTTGCTTGCTTAAATGTTCAGCTCATTTAGCTCTACAAAAGTCTCCATAGGGTCGAAGTTGTCAGATGACCCCTTATAGGGGTTAGGGCCCCTAAAATAATGTATTTTCATGTTTTTGGCCTATGGAATGAAAACTTTTGCAGATAGAGAGAAGCTGTCGCTTGCTTAAATGTTCAGCTAATTTAGCTGTACAAAAGTCTCCATAGGGTCGAAGTTGTCAGATGACCCCTTATAGAGGTTACGGCCCCTAAAATGAAGTTTTTTCATGTTTTTGGCCTATAGAAAGAAAACTATAGCAGATATAGAAAAGCTGTTGCTTGCTTAAATGTTCAATTCATTTAACTCCACTAAAGTTTCAATTATGATAGGATCGAAGTTGTCAGATGACCCTTAATAGGGGTTACGGCCCCTAAAATAACCTTTTTCATGTTTTTTGCCTATAGAATGAAAACTATAGCAGATAGAGAAAAGCTGTTACTTGCTTAATTGTTCAGTTTATTTAGCTCTACAAAAGTCTCAAATAGGATCGAAGTTGTCAGATGACCCTTAATAGGGGTTACAGCCCCTAAAATAACCTTTTTCATGTTTTTGGCCTTTAGAATGAAAACTATAGCAGATAGAGAAAAGCTGTTGCTTGCTTAAATGTTCAGCGCATAAAGCTCTACAAAAGTCTCCATAGGGTTGAAGTTGTCAGATGACCCTTTATAGGGGTTACGGCCCCTAAAATAGCAGTTTTTCGTGTTTTTGGCCAATAGAATGAAAACTATAGTAGATAAGGAAAAACTGTTGCTTGCTTAAATGTTCAGCTCATTTAGCTCTACAAAAGATAGGGTTGATCAAGACCAGGTGAGCGATTTAGGCTCCTGGGAGCCTCTTGTTATGCAATGCCGTTTCCAGGTTTAGTTATCCTATTAGAATGTTTCAGTTTTTTGTTGCAGATTTAAAGAAGTCTGATGAAGTCAAATTATCAATGGACCAACAAAACGAAACCTCATAACATGAAATTACACCTGTGGTACTGCTTGGGAATCGAAGCTATAGGCTGCTGCTTTTTTGTGATTATGATGGGTACTTTAGAAACAATATTCATATAGCATTTGTTTTCTTTTTATAATATATCAAATGATATAACTTCTGTCTCTGTTTTATGTTAACAGTGAACAACTTTACCGACAAAAATTATATTTTTATATGTTATGCATGATATGGGCATTTCTCTTTATCAGAATTTAATGCAAACGGTTTCAGGCGACAAAGCTAGCAAACGTACGTCCTCGTTGCTGTTTTTAGTTTAGCTGGTTTATGTGTGTGTTATGTTTTAAGCTGTTTGTTTCTTCTTTTAGTTTTCCCTTAATGTATCAAGCGAATTTGGCTTTTTAGACATGTTAGAATTTCAAGACTTCTCACATCCCAAACCCCATTAGTACTTATATGTTGGGTTTATTTCGCGTTTACATTTATTCTGAAAATTAAATGTATTAAAAGTAAATGATCTAGATATGCGTATTGTATTCAGACGATGTACTCAGTATGTGACTTTGAATTTTATATAATTATGATATGTAAAAAATTTAATGTGCGTTTTTAAACTGCCAAAAATTGAAATACGTGATTGTTAATAATTTATACATCCTCAATTTTCTCAGTCATGTCCGTATAACTGTTTGTTACTTTTATTACTTTTTATAAACTTGAGTTTATATGTGTTGTTCCCTGATGATGATGATATATATTAGATTCTTTTTAATTTGTATGTTTTAACTATATTTTATATTGTATACAAGATGCAATGAAAATTATAAAGCCCTTTAATCCTCGAATAACATTTCATGTCTTTAAAACGTGAATTATTAAGCATTGATATTTTATGGCTCTTTGGGTCAGTTGATGACTGAACTTCCTTTATTTGTAAAAGATTCATAGGACAACGAACTATCAATTATTATAAATTAACCTTGTAAAGCTATTGTTCTTTTTTATATTCATATCAACAGTCCGTCTTATTTAAGGAGGAACAATGTCAAATCATACAGTATTGTACAGCATATTTAAATGGATTTGAACAGATGAAATGTATCTGACTTCTGATAAAATATTTAAAATCAGGATGTATGAATATTGATTGTTTATCGATATTCGTCCAAAGAATCACTTTTATGATTCAATGCTTTTTTTGCACTCTGATTATGTCATGTTTTTTTTATTTATTAAAACTTTTTTTTGATAAAAGTATTGTTTTTACTTAGCTACTGTTGTTTAATCTGCTGAAAATATTATGTATTCTAAGCATTAGGAATTGGGCATTGTTTGTTGACCATTAAGAGTATAGTGATGGGTTGGTGTGGTTCATAAATAATTCTAAAATGTACAAACTGTTTAATGAGGCACGATGAAAATGAGTTTGCTGTTCTTTTGACCAAATACAATTGAAAGACGTATGGTTATCACTTAAAAAGGTCGTTTTATACAATAATTTGCTAAGAAGATTCACCAATCGTAAAAAGTACATTCTTTCTTTTAAATTCTTTTCGTTCCTTGGCAAAAACTTGCTCCCGCTCCCTTTTTCGTCTCATTTTCCGCCTGAAGATCCTTTCACCTGCAAGAAGCTCTCTGTAAAAGATAAAACACCTTTAAATTTAACTCTATATAATTTTATATAGTTAACTTTCATGTTGTGTGAATGATTTTATTACTGTCACGTGTTTTATTATAAAGTTTTTTTCTATGTGTGCTGAAACTGATAATCGTCTTTAAGAGATATGTTTCAAAGCCTTATTCATTTATCTGTAAACAGGGTTTTGACTAGAGCGTAGACACTACTTTACTTTTAACGTTTCGTTAGTCGAATGTCTAATGGAAATTTCCACTGAAAAAGTACGCACATGTGTTCGAAATATTTGCATTTTGTTTAACATAAAAGGCGCTGTCTTGCAATGTTTAACATAACTTTCAGAACATATCAATAAGATGTATATGTATATAAAGTTCAAAACTACCGAACTTTGAGGGTCAATCTCATATTTCCAGTGAAAAGACAAAGCAAGGAAATTTAGGAACGCAATAGCCCTGACTAATTGGTTAAGGATTGTCACTCCTGAACTTTATTATATCAAAGATCTTACTATATGTGGTGGAAATGATAGATAATTGTTTACTTAATCAAATAGCAAAGAGAAAATGATAGGTCCGTGTGCTCATTTTCGAGATAAATGACGTCAAAAATTTGGCGGGAAATCAGACTCCTCTAGATTTTACATTACTTTAACATTGTGATGTTTTTTGGCCTTAAAAACCACGAAGATGTATCAAGAATTTCAAGAAATTCTATACAGTTGGTTGTTAAGGTCTTTACAATAAGAAAATAACATAAAAAGTAAGGGTCAGTGTGCAAAAAAATTCTTCAATATTTAAAGGCAAAGTCTAGAGGAGTTCCGAAATCAGACTGAAATCCTGAAACATGAAGAGTGACCATCCTTAAGTAAGATTATATTGCCACCTCTTCCATTTCTATCTCACGGTCCGGTAGAAACACAACACAACACGAATTGTATCGTTGTAACGACTGATTCCGTTTTATATAGTAACTTCATACTATTCATACTTCCCTTAGTTATTACAGTTAAAAGTGCAATTTAACGTGCAATACACTTCTATCCCGCCTTTTGTAATTTGTTAAATTTTTAGCGACGCAGTCTTTTAATGATATGTTTACATAATACTTGTGGGCGCATTTAAAACCATGACTTTGGCAAAATATGTTTTTACGACGCTAAGTTGGCAATCAGAATCAAAACTTCACATAACGAATCTAGCTCTAATATTTAATACAAATAATATACAAAACTACAAATAAACAGAACAAAAAATCTAAGGAAACAAGCCAAAGTACCCTTTAAGTAAGCAACTAAATATTGTCAATATCTGTTTTAATAAAAGCACCCCAACATATCACAAACCTAATGTATGGTCTACAGAGGCGACACAATACATTAACAATTCATAAGACTAAAATGATCCTCAACTCCCACAATGAACACAATAAGTTGGGCATATTCTCACACTTGACGTTATTGGTCAAAAGGTTTTGTTAAACCAGTACCTGGTTTAACTGCAAATATTGTTTCAAAGTAAGGTTATCAATTATAACCTTCACCAAATACCAAAACTTAACAAATCTCGTTTACAATAAAGGCAGATTCAAGCTTTAAAAATATTTATAACGTGAAAATTAATCTGTTTTTGCGAATATATTGGTAATGGGGGTGTAAAGATAGATTCTCGATAAAATAGTCACTATTTTACATAAGCATACTTAAAGTAATTAACCAGGGATTTCAGGGCCCGATTATTAATATTATCAGTGTTTAAAACCTTAACATCCCTGCCTTTCTAAAATCTAGCTTTCACCAAAACTGTCTGAATTGGTACTTTAGAAGAGACCCCAGCAATTTGCTTCTTTGTGAAATTTTATTCAGAGACTAGAAGAAATTGGAATAGGCAAAAACTGTTCACATTAATATTCTTTGAATTAAGGTGAACATGTGTTTTCAAAGAATATAATGTTTGATTCATATCCAGAGGACAGACCTTTCTTGATATCAAGAATCAAAATGTAACTTAAATTCAAAAGGAAAACCAAATGGGACCGAAAAAGAAAGTTAGCAGCACCGATGATATTAGTGATGTACATGTATGAAAAAACAGTTATGAATTGAAAAGGCGCAGAAATAACGAATTATAGATAAAATAATTAGACAAGTTTGCAATATAAACTTTGAAATGAACTATATTTCTTTCTCAAAGATTACTAAAATCAATAAATAGAAACAAACACTAGGATCATTGTCTTTTCTTGAGTACCAGTTACAGTCAGTCTGCATGGTTTTTGTTTTAAGTTGTATGTATACCTACCGAAAAGTTTTTCGATGTGACTGAACAAAATATACAATAAATATAGCAATACATGTACAATGTATTTTTGTAAACAAGGCTTCTTACGCTTAGACTACAATCATTCTGTACATTCCCTTGAAAATTAATGGTCAAAGAATTGATTTGATTCCATTTCTTGTAATTTTCAATTAATATTTTAAACGCCTACATTTAGCAGAAAAAAGTATTTTGTTTCATATGCCCCAAACAGGAAGTGCAATATGTGTTTCTTCTACCATTTTGCAAAAAAAAATTTGTAAAATCAATCCAATAAATATCGTTTTTATTTCCAAATTGGTTATGTTGTCCTTCTTGATTTCTGCACAGAAACATAACAAATAAGTTGAACGTTTTTCTCATTGTTCATACACTTTCTTTTCTTTTGATGACTCAAACAATATGTCACTTTATCTATAAAAAAACGTACCCGAAATCGACTTCCCCATCCCCGTCCATATCCAACTGGTCCAACATTTTGTCTAACTGGTGCTCTGTGATTGGTACGTCCATTGTCTGTAACATGTAACGAAGGGCATTTGATATACGTTGTTATAATCATTGCTTTCATTGCTTTGGTACTTAAATGATTCTCGACTCATATTTTTTAACTCATATAAACCCACCATTTCGTTTGAAATGCCTGTACCAAGTCAGGACCATTGCGATCCACCAATTCTCCGGTATGACTGATTCGTTTTTTGTCATTTTCGATTGATCATTCAAGTTCGGTAGTTTTGTTATTACCTTTAATTATTGTTATAACCTACCTTTTATTTAAAAAAATATGTGTTTGTATTTGAATAGAACAAACAAAAATCATAAATTTTAATTTTGAATTTGATTATGTACGGTTTTTTATGTAATACTGTGTTTTGCCTACTTTTTTAATAATCTTTTCGGACTTCGGTACTTCTTTGCTTTATGTTAAATCTAAAAGAAGCAGCGGTACCAAAAGGGCATCCGAAATGTCAAAAGTTCGAAAGGCAAGAGACAAAACTAGTAAACATATAATAAAACACGAAAATACAAACAACAATACAAGTAAAAAGAAAAAAAACGTGTCTAAAAATCGCAGACAGAATACATGTATGCCTTACAGTGGTGTTACCAGAGATTCTACCTAGCAGTGCCTAGAGGACCTGTCAGACCAGCCTTTTTACATAACGGGCACATCATTTTCTTTATATCAAACCAAATGTGAATTTCATAAATTTCTAATTTCAATGAATTTGCCCATGCTAATGGACTTGTTCTTTTTTTTTCAAATACTCAATTGTCTAAAACTTCATATTCAAGTAATCATTTTTAAAAATATGTATTTATGTATTCCAGTTGAATTTTAAAAGTTATTCGGTTGATTTTGTGTTTTCTAGTGCTGTTCTTGTTCGTGTTGACCGGTTTTGTCGTTGCCCTTTCGACACTCGCATGCTCCATTGGTGCCTCTTTGCTTCTTTGGTTAGTATATTGATTACTTAACGACTATTACTTTTGATACCTTCATGCCTTGTTTAAATTCTGCCCGACTAACACTCATGCTTCCATCTTTATCAAGCCATTTCATGAGATCTATAACTCTATAATTATTGTCATGCATGTACTTAAAAAGCTCATCCACGGCGTTCATGTTATAATCGATGGCTTCGACGTCTCGCTTGTTCAATGAAGCATGACTGAGAGTGTGTCCAGTTTCAACTTTGAACTGTCGAGTCATTGTGATGTCATCAACTACTGTTATGAAGTCTTCGCTTACCACAATGTCCTGTGAAAGCAAATACAATAAGTATAGGAACATACAGTGAAAAGGTGTCCGGTCAACCAGAGAGATATGAAACTGTTTTTGCTATGCCCTTTAGTTTAATATGGTGATTGACATTCTTAAACTATATCTCATCAAGCTCAAGATGAATCTTAGGTAATGTTCAACGCGCATCATACGAGGCAAATTTGTTGTGTATTGCTTTGTTGTAATTTTGACTCGGGCATAGCAAACTCTCAAACATGATTCCAAACTTTTCTACATTTTCTCTTCCAGACTTAACATGTTTGCTGGTGAACTTTTTATCAAGTGCTGTAGTTCTTTCATAATTTTCATTGATCATTTTGTGGGTAAGGTCTATCAGTAGAAACTGGCCAAGGGATCAGCACTTTTTATTATAATTAGGTTTTATTATTTGATAACTGCCTTTTACTTACAGACATATCAAGATATTGAATTCTGCATTCAGGTGTTTCTTTAATTACTGTAATTATAGTCAGTGCTAACTGGGGTGTAATAGGGTTCCCTCGTATCTAAAAGTTTCAAGATAAAAATCAAATCAATCAAGTTGACTAATAACAAAATTCGATATATTGTGACAAGGATTTTGACAAATTGGTTATGTGTAAGTGTACTCTTCTGTTCACCCTTTCGGAGCACATGACTTCACTCTCGTTACGACTTGGTCGTGTTACTGATTGCTGTCAAGTTGCTTTGATTTTGTTTTGTCTATTTTTTTATCGAGTTGTTCCCATTTGTTTTCGCTCTCATATATAGTTGAATGTTTTATTGAGACCTCTCTGCTTCTTCCAAAAAATAATATATTGTTAATGTATACTAGTATGTAAATATGCAAGGAAATAAATGTGAAAATATAGATGTGGCTTCTGTACAGTATTCTTGAAAAACTTTGAAAACCTACCCGTAGCACCTCCAGCCCATCATTTCCTTGTATTCCTTTCAGTATATGACCAAATGCTTCTTTGTGTAGTCTATTGTTGGAAATATCTAGTTCTTTTAAAGTCGTGTTTTCCATAAGAGTTTGACTGAGAATGTAGCTCTCGTCTTTGCCGTATCCATTCCAAGATATGTCTAATTTGCGTAAACCTATATTTTTCTAGATGTGTTAAAAGAAAAGGGCATTTATAGAAATAGAAATCATAATGTACTAGTGTCACACCTGGGAAAGTCGCAATCAAATATTGTTACCCGGAAGTTTATTAATACTCAGTGAAAGAACACTTTTTGCAAGAATCAGAGAATGTCACTGCATGTGAAATTTGTTACAGATCTTAGATATACCAAAAAAAATGGTAAGCCTGTATTTTAGGCCAGAAATCGTTTTTATATCGTCAAGGCGATTCTATTAACCAGGACAAGTCCAGATTTAAGGAAAATGTAACTTAAAGTTATTAATTGAACAAAATAAACTGTTTTTGCTTTATTTACACTTATTCAACAAATATACATGGAGTTTTGGTTGCGACTTTCGAGTTTCTTAGGCGTGAGTGTTTAAACTATGTAAAGATTTACATGGGATGATAAAAATATGAGCATTCACTCTGAAATAGATATGCTAGTAATTTGGTAGGCTGAAATTTCCTATCATAATCTTTTTTAGATGATAGTCATTTACCAGTGGTTGTCTTTCATCATAAAAAAGAAAGTTGCCAAAACTATTATAATTTTGCCTTAGAAAATTTCATTCTGTATTACAAAGCGGAGTTGTCATTCTTTAGACATACTAACAATAGGCATTGACAGTAATTTCATTTAACAAAAAGGCACCTACTTTTTGTACTACTTTTTTTAGCATAGAACTATATGTTTTCTTTACCCAAAACTTTTATTACATTTTAAGTTACTAGTACATACTTTGGAACTTTATATATCGTTCCGAAGTTTGTGGACTTGTTTAAAAAAGATATTCAAACTTTGTTGTACCTGAAGAGAGGCAACAATTACCAAAACACATTTTTAATGTTCTGTCTGGAAAGAGGCAACTATTGCCATAGCACCTTCTACTGTTTTACCTCGAGAGAGGCAGTGGGCCGTGAAATCTTTCATTGTTTTACCTGCGGAGGCTACAATTGCCATAGCACATATTCTTGTTTATCTGCAGAGAAGCAACAAAAACCAGAGTGCCCTTTTTTCTTTTTTTTCCTCAGGAGAAATAATAATTGCCATAGAACCTTTTTCTGTTTAAACTGGGAGAGAGGCAACAATTTCCATAACACCTTATACTGTTTTAAATGGAGAAAGGCACCAATACCCATATCACCTATTACTGTTTTACCTGAAGTGAGACAACAATTGCCATATCATCCTGTCCTGTTTTAAGCGGAGAAAGGCACCAATTGCCATATCATCTATTACTGTTATAACTGAAGTGAGGCAACAATTGCCATAGGACCTTTCCTGTTATTTCCTGGAGAGAGGCAACAATTGCCATAGCACCTTTTCCTGTTTTATCTGGAGAGAGGCAATAATTGCCATATCATCTTTTCCTGTTTTACCTGGAGAGAGGCAATAATTGCCATATCATCTTTTCCTGTTTTACCTGGAGAGAGGCAATAATTGCCATATCATCTTTTCCTGTTTTACCTGGAGAGAGGCAATAAATGCCATATCATCTTTTCCTGTTTTACCTGGAGAGAGGCAATAATTGCCATATCATCTTTTGCTGTTTTACCTGGAGAGGGGCAACAATTGCCATAGCACCTTTTCCTGTTTTACCTGGAGAGAGGCAATAATTGCCATATCATCTTTTCCTGTTTTACCTGGAGAGAGGCAATAATTGCCATAGCACCTTTTCCTATTATACCTGGAGAGAGGCAATAATTACCATATCATCTTTTCCTGTTTAACCCGGAGAGAGGCAATAATTGCCATATCTTTTTTCCTGTTTTACCTGGAGAGAGGCAACAATTGCAATATCACCATAAATTGTTTTACCTGGAGAGAGACAGCAATTGCCATATCATCTTTTCCTGTTTTACCTGGAGAGAGGCAACAATTGCCATATCATCTTTTCCTGTTTTACCTGGAGAGAGGCAACAATTGCCATAGCACCTTTTCCTGTTTTACCTGGAGAAGGGCAACAATTGCAATGTCATCTTTTACTGTTTTACATGGAGAGAGAGGAACAATTGCCATATCATCTTTTACTGTTTTACCTGGAGAGAGGCAATAATTGCCATATCACCTTTTACTGTTTTACCTGGAGAGAGAGGAACAATTGCAATATCATCTTTTACTGTTTTACCTGGAGAGAGAGGAACAATTGCCATATCATCTTTTCCTGTTTTAACCGGAGAGAGGCAACAATTGCCATATCATCTTTTACTGTTTTACCTGGAGAAGGGCAGCAATTGCCATGTCATCTTTTCCTGTTTTACCTGGAAAAGGGCAACAAGTGCCATATGACCTTTTTTCTGTTTTACCTGGAGAGAAGCAACAATTGCCATAGCACCTTTTCCTCGTAGATGGTTCCAACTAAGATCGATGACACGCAATGTATCATTTGTTGCTAAAATGTATCAAAATGTTTTTGAACAGCGTAAAAACAACAGAATATACAGTCGTTTAACAATTTCTTTAAGGAACCGACCATTTAACTTGAAGGGGGGGCTTGGTTTTTGCTTTAATCAGGGGCGGTGTTCTCGAAGCTATCTTAGGACTTAGACGTGTCTATAGACCATCTAAAGACTCGTCATAGTCTAAAGTCATGTTCTCGAAGCAGTCCTATTTTAAGCTCTTGTCTTATTTTAGGATAAAAACTAAGACACCAAATTTGATGTCTTTAGACCATCAAATCTTAAATTTTACTTATTTCATACAATAAAACTCACTATATTTTGTGCAGGTGTTCACCTAATGACATTTAATCATCGATTAACTTGTATTCAAGGCATCATGCATGATTTTAAACTTTGAACTTATTTTCACATACTTCGATGACCCTGTATGTTGTTTTAATTATTTTAGGACAATGTGGTTATGAATTTAAAATAAAAACTGTAGCTAATAAAGTGTTTACTTTTAGCTTTATCATTCAAATCGTAGCCCTTTTGGTGTACATACAGAGGAATATATTCTTTAAAAAAGTGAATTATAAAATTTTGTGTGAATAAAAATTATATTAAATCTATATTGAGACGTCCTAACAAAAGACGCGTCTAAGATAGTTTCGAGAAACAGATTAGGATGGTCTAAAGATGGTCCAAACTAGGTCTCAAAATTTGACTTTAGACGCGTCTTTAGACAAATTTTAGGATACTTTCGAGAACACCGCTCCAGAATTTTTTTTTTTGGGCAAAATTTTTTTGAAGGCGTCGCGACAGAATATATTCTTATAACGCTCCCGAAGGGAGCGATAATTGTAGAAATGTCAATATCTTAGTTGTACTATGAGCTAAATTTTCCTTCAACGTCCGGTATAGCACGCGCTTGTTTTCCCGAACTTTCGGCGTCTTTTTAACGTTTTTATCTTTGAAAAGGATGGGTTGCGATAAGACCCTTTTCAGCCCACCGAAAAAGTCAAAATTAAAATTAAGTAAATTCTACCACAAAATGTATTGTTGGAACGGTTAATATTTCTATTTTTTGAAAATAACCGTCTGTAGTTAAAAAGCTTATTTTATTTTCTAGTAAATGGTGCTTGAAATGAACCACCGCAAATTATTTTAACATTGTGCCTATAGGACAGTGGCGCAAATGGGTGATATATATCCTTCCCGGAAGTATAGCCTTGCACGCGGAACCAGCTCCATATTTTATTCAAAAACTTGTATTACTAAATTACATCTTTTATGAAAGTTTCAAGCTGGTTCCGCGTGCAAGACATACTGAAAATTTAAAAAGACTATAATTTTTTAACTTGTTGTCAGTAGTTAAAAAATGTGCGAAATCTCTCCGTTTTCTTCGCTTTTCTTGAGATTAGCGGTCATTTCAATTTCAAAATTGTTGTTTTAAGTAATGTATATATATGATGATCCTTTTGTAGATCTTTAAACACTGGCTTCAAGTATTTTAGCACAAAATTTCAATTTATTGAAGCCCTACCTTGAAATTTTGTTTAAAGCAATATAAAATTTTTATTCAAAATGGGTCAGTTTTGAACTCGATTTTCGAAGCTGTGGTTGTGCAAACATATCTAAAAGTAGTGTTTTACAACAGTACAATCATTTTGTTACAAAATAGGATATAAAGTAACATGCTATGAAAAACTTTTTATTTTTCGCCTAAATAGGGCCTTATCGCAACTCATCCTTTTAGACGTCATTAAACACTCACGTAACCCAAAAGAAAAGCCAGTTTGTTTTTATTTTCGGACCCAAAAAAAAAAAAAATAATAATTGAAATCTCGGGAGCGTAACAGGTTTTACCTGCCTCATATTATTATTAACATTATTATATGTAGCAGAAATCGTCCTACAGAGTATTGTTTTGCTTACTCCCTGACATCCCTTTCACAAAGATTATTTTAGAAAAAAAAATGAAGCCCCTCCCCACTTCGGATCCCTAAATTAATAACTAAACAAAAAACAAAACAAGTACATTCAGACAAGAGAAATATAGTCGTAATTAAAAAAAATAGAACATGAAATATAAAGATATGTCTTGAATATGGGTGTCCTCCGATATCCATTAAACACAAGGTCAAATTACAATCAGGTTAGAATATTTATAATGATAAAAGGTAATGAGTTGTGGAACAAGTGTATGTGACACAACCTTAGTTATAGGTGGAAACAACTAATTCGGGAACCAGTCGGTGCATTTAAGAAAGTATTACATAATTAAGAAATAATCCATGGCCGCCCGTGGTTTATTGGAGATTTTAACATTGGTTGCCATTGTTTTCATTATTATTTTACAATGAGTGGAGCACAGCGGAGCGAGGGGTAAAATAAACGAAAACAACGGATATATGTTTAAATCGACAATAAACCACGGGCGGCCATTGATTATTTCTATTCTTATTTGCAATTTTTGTGTTATCCGTTGACCTATAGTGCAAAACAAAATGTTTGCCATTTTTGTTGTGTTTGTGCACAAAATATATTATCACGTCATTGATTTTAGCGTTAAAGTAACTGTGACGTCGACCCGGTGTTAATTGGAAATTTACACACATGGCCGTGGTCAATATTAGAATAGGAAACAAAGTAGTCCATATCAGGTATTGTATCTTTAGAATGACATGCCCTACACCAATAAATTTGGTATTTTCTAAAAGCTTAAAGACTTGCGAAATTTTGAGTCCATGAAGCAGTCATTTTTATGACGTTTAGAAAAAAAGTAAGTAGTGATTTATGGTCATGTGCTTTGGTTAGAATGTTTACATTAGTTCCCGTTTTATGTCACATGCCACTTCCGGTTAATCGTTCTCTCCAAGATGCCAAGGAATCTTATATAGAATTAACACCAAAGGTACTGTTATTCTACTTTAAGGCACACCCCAAGACATTCATTTTTGAGATTGAAATTGACCCCCCCTAAACCAGGCGTAACCACGAAAGTAATTGGAGCCTGTTATTTTACACCTCTTATACACAGTATCAGCCATGTAAAACCAAACACATATCGATTTTCTGCAAGATATATCTAATAATGATTAACACAAGCGTTGTTTTTCACGTGTAGTCTGAAACATGTGAAGTGCTCTAATTTTGTTTTAAATAACTACTTACTAAGAGCAGATCCAATTTTCATGCCACCGTCTCCAGAAAATCTGTTGTGGCTTACTATGAGTTCTTGTAATGATGGGTTGTTCTGTAAATAGGACCAGAAAGTCCAAGTTAAATTACATGTAAGTGCCACTTAGTTCTTTCATTCTTATATCATATTAGATAAAGCCAGGAGAATTTCTATATAAACAACCCTTGACCATTAAGTAAAAACAGAAAACTACGGATTGTAAACTATGGACACCCATTATCTTGTCGGTCCTGATTCTTAATAAATAGAGTGCATTATTTGAAATCTTAAGAAACGTCATCTCAATGTGATTTCTACAAAAGAGCGGTGTAATATAAATGGAACACACCTACCCCAACTATCCCGTATAAAACTTTTATGGATTTTTTAGTTCAAAAATTTTATTAAATATCAATGAGAGAGAAAAGACAGAGTGTTATCGTCAAATAAAATATTCTGACAGATAGCCCCCATCCCCCCGAAAAAATACTCACACAAAAACAAATGCCGGAAGTGGACAGTTCCATGAAATTTATTACATTTCAATTTAGGGGGGAAATTTGGATCAGTCCTAAAAATGTCATTATGTTTCAAAATTTCAAAGAACTGTTGTAAGCATCCCTACCAGTTCGTTTTTATTCAAAATCTTCCAAAGTTATTTGTTTGCCTGTGGTCTGCACAGAGTTATTTAAATAGGAATATACAGAAAAATGTAAGTTTTAAATGAAGCAGAGGTACCATTGGGCATCCGAATGTCAAAAGTCCGAAAGGGCAGACACAAAATCACCAACGAGAACAGGACGCAAAACAATCAGACAACATATAAAACACGGAAACACAAAAACCACTCGTCTGATCCAATGCTAAAAAGAAACTCGATAAACCGTTTGTTTAGGTATATTCTACTAATATGGTTTGGACACTGCTAACTTTATATTCCATGTAATTATTTTAAAACGATTTCACAATCTCAAACATGTTAAATACTTACTTGAATTATGTTTGCAATTGTCATTGCGTCTCTATCTTCTAGACCACTACCTTTGGAAAAAAACAATACGTATAATATGTGTCATGAACAGTCATAATCTGATCATATGGACTGACTGTCGAAACTGTACTGCCATGACTGTTTAGATGGAAAAAATGAGAAAAAGCTCAAATTGAAAGTAAAAATTTCCTCTTTAAAACATCTTTTATTAAAGTACGTGAGAAAAATCGGGACTGTTGTGAGCGTGAGTCAGATCGGTCATTTGAAGATGGTGGATAAAAATTTGATAAAAAGTCTCTGAGTTTCTAGTCCACTTGTAAGATTATCATCTTCGTGTGATCAAACTTTCTCACGTACACAATAGTGCTTTAGTTACCTCCTCTAAGGCGTTATTCTACTTCTTAAAGGTCATCTGGAGTGGCCTTAAATGGTTATTGAACCGATGTTTTTGTTTTGTTTTGTCATTTCTTTATGTTTATTTATTCAGACATTAATAGAAATAAGAATGCTTTGAAATGTTTTGAAAAATTTACACAATTTACCCGATGATTTACCATAAAAATGTACTCGCTTTATATAAAAGTAACTGACGCTATTATGTTAAATTATGACGGTCATTTTCCAATTTTGTACAATGACCCGTGAAGGTCGCTAGTGTTGGCAACTTTCTGTCCTCAGGGCTACTATGATGTCTAACTAAGGTGGTGAATGGGGTGACCCTATCTTCTTGCTTGGAGGGATCTTCAGGGGAAATTAGCAAACCAAAGTGTTTCACCTTTTGGGGGCAAATGTTGATGACAAAATTGCAGAAATTTTGTTATCTTTGTGGCTCTACTGCAGTCGGTGATGAATACCAATATATAATGTTTTGTAATTTTTTTTCAAGAAAGAGAGACGAAAATTCTTACCACAATATTGTAATACTATCAGAAACAATGTTTTGAAATTCAATAGATTATTTCTACAAATGATGTAATATAATTAGAAAAAAACTGTATAGATTCATAAAACCTATACATGTGTAAGTAACCCGTCCTGGTATATTTAATCTGTATATCACACATTTGGACTTTAAATTGTTGTATTATGATTGTTTATTATTTTCTCTGTAACCATGTTATACATGTGTATAGTTTTGTGAGAATAAATTTCATTCGTCATTTGTCAGGTGTCGGTAAAAGGGGGACCCATAGGAAACCTTGGAGTTCCAGTAAGCTAAGTTTATATTCGTACACATACTTTCTGTTTTTAGTGGTTGCTTGAGTGAATAGTAGTTACCATTTTACATGTATCTGACCTGTTGTTAATTACCTGATATATCTAATGATGTGATTCTGTTATTGATGGGCATCATGTCTGCTATTGCACAAACCCCTTCTGATCCAATCAGATTTTCTCCAATGTTCTGTCAAAAATACCATAAACAACATCTACCATATATACATTTACATGTTAATTTTTTATCTTAGTACGAAAGCCCAGAAGGCTCATACGAGATTTGAGATTCGGAATTCGAAATTCGAGATTTGAAATTCGAAATTGAAATATAGACCGTATGAGTTTTTCTGGGAGCCAAATGTTGTGATTTCAAACATAATGGAAGGTATTTTTTCGCATAATTCAATTTTCATGATTATTTGTATAGAGTACTGAATTTATCCTATTTACGATATTTTATTTTCGCGGTTTTTAAACTATCACAAGAAAAAAATAAATAATAAATACCCGAGAAAAAAAAACACGTGTCATCAAGTTTTGTTTAACTTCGCAGCTACTCGAATGGATGATTCATTAAGTGTGCCTAATGAAATTTAGGGATACCTAAGATGATAGGTGATATATATATAAAAATGATTTGCCCATGGGCGTTTGCCGAAGACCATCCACATAGTTGGGGAAGGTTCCTGGCTCTGATTCAGTTCAACTGTAACTTGAGTAACTAAGTAACTAACTATGGTGGTGATGTGTCATGATCTGGACGAATTATGTCCCACAGCGAGTATTAAAGTTAGCAGTCGCTACATGTAATATGGATGTTTTGGCATGATATGGCAATTTTGGGCTTGGTGCCGAAAATCCGCCCTACTTTCATAAAACCCAAAAGAAAGGGAGGTTATTCCAACTACGAAACCTTTCCTGAATCTGCCTGTGCAGCATCTGATTAAAACCGTCAGATTAAAATCGAGTCAGGTGATTAGAAATACACATTAATTATACAAATCCGACCAAGACTCATACGTGGTTTGCCAAATATAACATTAAATCATGGTGGGTAAATATATCTAAATTACAAATAGAAAAAAATATATATAAATATATTGAGCTTACCAAAATTATGTTTTGTTTGTGTCGTCGTGTTTTTTTTTTTTTTCGTTTGTGATGACTGTTTTGTTTTTGTCCTTTTGGGCATTTTACATTAGAATGCCACATAAGCTTTATCATTAATGCTTTATCTGGGTTTTGTTCTAGGTTCTGAAATTAAAATGCTTCTTTTAATTGGTAATTGGAATCACAGATCCATTCAACCTTTAATTTTTATACTAAGTTTTATATAATTTTCAGTTATTTTATTTTTTTGCAGAAATATAAGAAAACCTTATTTTGTACCAGACCCATCATTAATCCCCCTTTTGAAGAACAAAAGTTTGATGCCAACTTTGATAAATACTTGTAAACTTACTAGATGTATGATGACCTCGTTTTTATGTAACATTTCTGCTATATATTCTGCACCCTCTGAAAACAACCCATTATCTTCTAAATCTAAACTAGTAACAACTGGGTTGTCCTAAAAAGGAGGAAACTAAATATTTCAAAATCTCACAATTTTACAGCTGCACAAATAAAAGACAAAACATGCATAGAGCCACTTAATAATGAAAGTGAATAAAAATTGACCATTCCTCTCAAGTAAAAACCATGCTTATGACAAGTAAACATCTTGTTCTATATTGAACAATATCCAAAACGATTTTTGTATTAGTTTCAGTTTTATTTTCTTATCTAAGGCTCATATACACGTGTTTAATAATTTTTTCTGGTGAAGAAAAATAAAGTAAACGGCAATAACAACAAACAATTTTCAACTATAAGTTTGTTGGCTACATTTAGTTATAATCAAAAATAAAATGTACAAGTGCTAGCAGAGAGCGATGAAGATCTTGCTATACAACTTTCTTTCTATGGATATTTGTACAATTACAATTACATGTAACTTAAAAAAATAACCTTAATGGGTTTAGTTACATTTTTTCCTTCAAAGAATATGCCGACCGCAATGTACGGATTTCCGAGTTGATAAAACAATAAAGCTAACATGGGGTATCTTTTTGGTAAAATAAACAAATGCTTACACAGCTGAAAAAGGGGCCCTATAGTTCGTCGAAAACAAAGTATAGATAGCACCACGTGCGTACATAAAAAAAAAACTTACAACTAAAGCTACAGCCATCGCTCTGGTTCCATCAGGACCTGACGGATGGCTCTTCATCCTAATTTCCGCTAGTCCTAATTGGTTAATGAATGATGAGGCTGGAGTTACGCCCAACATTTTACACGTCTGACGGTATGTGTTCTTTAACTGACGGATTTCGTCATCGTCGTCCTCGTCGTCTGAATATTCTTCGGGTGATGAAACTGAAATTTTATACTTGCAATTATCCACCTGATCCATAATTAAAACTTAACTTTAATAAAAGTTTTAAAATATATCTTAGATAAAATCTTCATTATATTAAAGAAATGGCATATGTGTTATTATTCTTGTATAATCCATCCGCTTAAACATATTAAACATCCGATTAAAAAGTACATATGGCAGACACGGTTTTGGCAAAAACTATAATTTAGGCTCGGTCTTATAAAAAAATAAGTTGAATAATAAAAAATCTTTTTAATGAGCCAAATTTTATGCACCAATAATCTTGGTATTACTTTGTTAAAAAAAATAATTTGGTAAAATTATAGAAAGATTTTTAAACAAATTTACGAATTATCGAAATTCGCTCTCGAGTTGTCAATTTTAACTGAACTACCCTTTGATAATTTTTAAAGACTAAGATGACCATATAAAGTTTCAGGCTGTAGAATCTACAATGCATTAGGGACCAACCATTCAATTTGAAAGGAGCCTAGTTTTTTGTTATGGTTGTTAGGCGATGTAGAAACAAAATCCACTTTTAGCATTATTTTATATAGCAGCAATTCCTCTTCAGACTATTCCCTACTTAAACTCTGCCGAACAAAAAACAGAGATGAAAACGGCGAACCCGAGCCCTCTTTAGTGGTCGGTCCCTTACTTTGGTAGACCAATGAAACATCATTTTCTTTTATCTTTCTTACCATCTGCCATAATGTCATATCCAGTGAAAGTAAATTCACGTTTTGGTTTAAGTTGCTGTAATTCATCTGGAATAAGTCGAGATTTTTCTCTCTTTGTCTTGGGTTTCCCTTGAGATGCGGGTGTTTTGGATTTTGAAACGTCTGTTTTCTCTCGTTTCTTTGACAAGTTTATGGAGGCAGAGCTCAGAAACAGTGATGCAGTTCTACTTCCTATTTTGATAGGTTGTGCGTCCCGTTTTTCATTCTTTGAGGTGATATTTTGATTCACATCCTTATCTTGTTCCCCATCACCCGGCCCTGTACCATTGATGCCGGCCTCGCCCTTTACGGACATTGTTTGCTGAAAGGAAATATGAAAATAATTTAAAAAAATCATTTAATTATTTTTTTAGTTGTTGCTTTACCCCAAGCCGAAAAAAAACTTCTGTTATAAAAAGAGATGAAAGTAAAATGAATGATAGAATGAAATGATGATGAGATGGAGGAATCAATCAGGGGTTAGATTGCTTTACTGTTCAAGGAAAGAAGATGGATGGGTAGAATAGAACTATATAGCCTCTTCTTTTTAAATGTGCGAAAAACATGCGCGGTGAAACACTATGGTTTCCGGTCGGGTTATCCGAAAAATAACTTGAGGCCCCCAAGTATTTTTTATGACAGGACTGCCCCATTAAACTTCATAACTTGATGGACGCATTTTTGTGGATTTAATTGTACCGGAAATTTTGATATTTTTGCTGGCCTATTGGCCACGGCTGATATAAAACTAATTAGTTTAATTAAAGGACTTTGGGCAAAACGAATCTATAATTAGTTTCGATGCATTCTATATTTAAGCTTTGGTCATCGATTATACATGTTATATACTATTTCGCCAAGCAAAAACCTTTACCGATTAAAAACATTCCCGGTGAATGTCCGCTATTTTCTCAAAGACACAATTGTTTGTAGTAGTTTCATTTCGTCAATATAAAGCAAAATGTATCAAACACCTCAAACTTAGTCTTCATTCAAACTTAGACGTGTCTGCACTGTTCAATACGGACGCCAATGGAATGAAATATGGTTTCCGAATTTTGAATTTGTTAAAGTAATAGTTGATCAAGTGTCTAAAGAGACATTAAGTCTAAATCCAACAAACATTTCGTCTAACAATTTTGGACCGGTCTTTTCAATTTAAAATTTTTTGACACTTTTTGTAATAATGATTTTTTCTATTAAATTTAGGTTATTTTTAGTAGATTTATTGACATATCACAGAAGTAAATTTTGATTTTTGACCTTATAATTACTGTTAATTGTGGCATTAATTTATATATACATACTATAAAATAAGTTTTCAATAGCGTTTATTAAAAAAATAATTGAGGCCTGACCAAAAAAAAAGATAAATAATACATAAATGTTTTGACCTTTTTGGAGATAGACATCTTATCAATAGTTATCAATAACTATCATAATAGAATAGTTTTTTAATTGGTAGTGTTTCCTTTTTAATACTGATTTTCTTTTCATTTCTTTCGACGTTATTCACAACACGTTTGTATCATTGATTTTTTATTGTGAAACAGGGATCGGTTATTACATGAGGACGCATTTTACCAATAAAACATCGCCACGACGACCGGAGGCCGGAGTGGTCAGTCCGAAATAGCATAGGACAGGCACATATAAAATGTGGCGCGGTTTAACTAGTTTTTGTGTGTCAATCCTTCCCCTATCAATATTCCAAGACAAAGCAAAAAAACTAAACCCTCCAGTCAAATTCATCAAAGTTCAATTCCACTTGAGAGAACCTTAGACAAAAGACAACAAGAACAAACGAACGGACGGTAAAGGGTCTCTGCAGTCTTCATAATAAGTCCGTTAGGATTGTAATACAAATATTACAATTCTTTCTCTGTTTTCATACCATACAAGGTAGCCCTGTTGTACCCGATATCAACAGTCTTTATGTAGAATTGGTATTTTTTAGCATTGATTTTCCATTGGTCTGTTGGAGTTGCAATTAGTTTTGCTAAAGGGTGATGAACAGGGTATCAAGAGAGATGATCCGGCGACGGTCGCCTCTGTTAGAATAAAAGAGCTGGGATGCATGCCAAAGACTCATGTTGTGTTCAAAATGACTGTCTTTAAAGACTCATGCAAAATGACTGTCTTAGACTCATGCAAAATGACTGTCTTAGACTCATGCAAGTATGGAAAATACAGTGGCGGATCCAGAGGGGGGGTCCAGGGGGTCTGGACCCCCCTTTTGTCGGAAAATTCTGTGTTTTTCATGCAAAATTTGGGCAAAAATCATCAAATATTACTTTTGGACCCCCCCTTTTCTACCGAGGACCCCCCTTTTCAAAAATCCTGGAATTGCCACTGAAATAAATTGTGATTTTCTATTTTGTTTTGTTGCCCAATTTTCTCTTAGATTAATAAGTTCGAATCAAACGGTACAGAATAATCAAAGGACACATAATAATCCTGAGATCAATTAGTTGATCTTAGTTGGTACAAATTAGGTACATTAATGATTTACAATTTTAGACTTTTGTATTAATTTCATTTTGATTGCTAGCTATTATTTAAACAGTGAATACTTTCATTTAAAAGAAAAATAATCCTATAAAAATATTTATTAAATCATTAGCTTAGCTTTTTATATAGTTTACACTTTAGATATGAATAGCTACATATATCGGCACCTTATTAGGTTAAAACATGTCAATGATGATCAAGGAACATGTCGTAAAGACAGCTCTTTTGCTTTACACACATAACTTTCCTTATAAGTAAATTTTCCTCTTCTTCTTTCAAAAATCTGAAACCTATCATACATGATCGCGAAGAGGACTGGGGCCGTGTTAACGAATGTGTCCTAGGATTAGGACATGTCTAAGGATGGTCTTTAGACATGTCTCAGTCATAAGTCATGTTATTGAAGGCATAATTAAAAAAAGGCATGTCCTAAATTTGGTCCTAAATTTAGGATGTGAAAATTGTTGTCCTAGGACCATCCTTGTGCCTTTAAACTTAAAAAAGTGTTTGAAATAGGTTTCATCTCCTTGAATAAGGGCTGTATATGACCCAACTCTCATTTTTGATATTTTTCTTTCTAATAGCAAATAAAGATATTGGTGCCATTGATGAAATTAGTTACCCATATATTGGATATTGTTGATCTGTGTTCTTTCAGTTACATTTTGACGATATTCTAATATATGCAGTACTAGACTCTTGAAATTAACGTGTAAAGTTCACGTGGATATTTGCTTCTTTGTTATTAGTGATAAGTGCAAAAAAAAAAGAAAAGGAATGCAATAAATTATTTTAATTCCCTAAAAAAACCTAAGGCTTTGCAATAAATAAACATTTAAATCTATTTTACATTTGAAAATGTAAAAAAAAAATAAACAACTTCTTTCTTCAAAAGTCTTTACATCGGCCTCAATGCATTACATATGGCTATTTAGGATTATCGTAAATCGGTATAAGGATGGCCCCATTTATGGTTATCCTAAGATGGCTTCGTTTTACATCTAGGACGCGTCTAAGGATGATCCTTTCTACATCCCATTTTAAGTCCTAACACATGGTTTAGGACACAGCTTAGGACAGCTTCATTAACCTGGGGCAAAATTAATGAAACTGTCCTTATAAGCTGTGTCCTTAACCATGAATTTAGAAGTCCATATATACATATGTGATTTATATATAAATGATATAAATGGTAAACAAGAGGCCTGTTGCATTAATTTACAAGTCCATATATAAATGTGATCTATATATAAATGTAATAAAATGGTTAGCCAGCTAAAGAGGACGATAATCCATTAAAGTTTGTTAAGATTATCTTAGGATTAACCTAAAAAATTAATCTACATTTTACTACAGTCAAACCTGCCTTAAATGGTGCCTGTATATATCAAATCAGTCCCTATAAGAGGCACTTTTATGAACAATACAACCAAAGTAAACCCTTACATAAAGCATGTAAAGGACACCTGCTTATAAAGCGCATGATTTTGTCGTCCCATGGCTGCCCTTATATACAGGTTTGACTGTAATCCCTTCTATACAACTTGTTTCCTTGGATGGTCATCGCATCATTATTTCATTTTTAGGCAGAGCCTTATAGCGTCATAAAGCTATCTGATTTTCGCGTTTTTTTTCCGTCTAGACAGGGTAAATCGGTCAGTCAATATTGCTACCAGAGGATCTATTACAGAACATTGTTCGTGTATTGTATTTTAAATGTTATACGTATTGTCTAAAATAGGAGGTACATATTTATATCCCCAGCATAAATGCGATATAAATGTGGACTACATATCGTGTATTAATACTCGTCGACACTTAAGCATTTTGTCCTTTGACCTTTGATCAAGTGGGCGGAGCTTAATTACAGATTTCTTAACAAATGTGTAAGTGTGCGGAGAAAACAAACAAAACTGATGTGCTATGTTTCAAGTTTATGAAACACAGATCGTTCTTTATATTTAGTGCTTAGCTAAATTTAGCTCTGCCTTTAAACGCTTTAGCGCTTTGATTATATAAAAAGCCGAAAGAATAAGTTGTAGAGACATTTTGATTTAAAATAGCAGTTTCAACTTAGTTCACGTTGTTCGTTGTTGTCTTATTGGTACACCTTTGCAAAATGCAAAAATCGTATGCAATAACAAGAATAAAAGTAACGACTGTTTTAAGTTTGTGAACAAGCATTTGCTTTGTTTACGTGAGTTCAACGTATTTTGTATATTTTTGATGAATTCGGATCACTGTTTGAAATAAAAACCTAATTCTAATGATTCATTTTTTTCATGTAGTCATTTTAAAGATGACCCGCCTGTTTTGGGTTTAAGATGTCAATCTTTATTTACTAATTACTTCAACTTACAACCATTTTACAGGTCCAAATATAAAGTAACTGGGATTGTAAAAAGCGATTTGGAATCATTCGACACAAAAGTATAGATGCCTTTTAGTCTTTTCGGTTTGCAATTTTTAGAAACAAATACGCAAAATATAAAGCCGCTTATTTAATTCGAATCAGGATTCCATTCAATCGTGTGAAAATATTTACAAATCTTATCACGCTTTTAGACCTTTCGATAAAAATTAAAATATGACCCGACAAAAACTTATAAATCTTAATTCTTTAAGTAAACTATCAACAGTCAATAAAATCATGGTTTACATGACTGTTACAACGTTCAATGAATCAACCGTTATACTTTCTTAGTCGATTCTTTCTATTTGAAAACACTAAAAAGAATCAAAAACAAAGTCAAAAAACAAAGCAATTAGACACAGAAACCAACACACAAACAACATAACAAGCACAAACAGCCGAATAACAATCATCATCAGCAACGCGAACACGTCTAATCGAGAGCTAACAAATGTGCACCGAAAGAGTGAGCAGTCCCTGTGTGTTGCAAAACACCCGTTGCCTTTCCAACGATCATCTTTATATGCAACGAAAAAACAATAAGTGTGTATAAACAAAAGGCCGCGATAGTCTGCATGTAAAAGATCCATTCAAAGAGGCTAAACAGCATTTTCAACAAGCTAGCAGAGCAAAATTATACATATTAATCATCTTTTTACACTAAGTTTTTCAATTTTGCTTTCTTTACTTATGGTATTGGCTTAAACAAACAGTTAAAAGAGAGAGGCGTTGTCTTGTTTATTACTTTAAGTTATAGGCAAAAAACCAAGCTATCAATCGGAATCATTGTTTGTCAAATTGAAGATGGAAGTCGAGTTATTGTGGGAAGGTAAAATGAGGCAGGTGTTTTAAAACAACTTAATTATTTTGAAATTTGCATTTTTTGATTATTTTTATTATTGCTAGACAAATCTGACAGCTGTTTTAAAGATGGAGGATAATTCTATACTGTATTTTAAATGGCAAAACCTTTATTATTGTCAAAATGTTAATTATGAGAATTATCTCACCTTCTCATTTTATTGAACTACATGTACATGCATTTATAAGTCAGTTACCGAAATCGATAACTGTTCGATATTTATCTGCGAAGGTATTACATCAGCGAACATATTATTTTCCCTGTTAAATGTATCTGCCATGTAACGTGCAAATGTAAAGCACACACCGCCTTGAGATTCGGTGAAAGTCGGCTGTGAGATTAATTAGATGATTGTTTCATCTTTCAGATTTGACACAGTATCAACCTTGGCGTTGAATACATGTATTCAACAGTCTACACGTCATTGATAAAGGGCAAAATATTCAAATTATCACAATTCTTTTCCAGGTCCCGTCGCCACAAAACTTAAAAGAATATTCTCAGACTTCAGTATTTTTCAAGTTCTGTGGCGCAGGGGCCAGTTTAAGTAGAAAGGTCAAAACGCAAGAGTAAACATTTTACCTAAATATGTAGTACGTAGTATATTATCTCTTAAATTGTATCTCCTTTGTGTTTTTTTTTCTCCTATGGCACTTTGATTTAACAACATAATATGGAGTAGGCATTGCCTAAATGCGAGCATAGCTAAAAGGGACTTCGTTTTGTTTATACAATGTATTTGGGGCGAGATGGTATGGGGCGATTAAGCTTCGAGACACGTTAGTTTCGTACGTGCATATTACCAAGACGAAACGAGCAGTTTATGTGTATTTATTATTTTAAGAATATTATTTTCTTGTAAAAAGCGCAATTTATTATTTTTTTAAGCATTATTTCTTTTCTTATAAATTATTTTAATATTCACTCCGGTCCTGTAAAAATAATAACCCTTTCCGGACCATGAAAAATCTAAATCAGCATTAGCAAATTTCTCGCGGAAACAAATACCGTAGAGCTCTCCGCTCGAGCGGGCAATGCTCGCTATTAATAGAGAGGGCAAGTCCTAGTGACTTATTTTTATATAAAGATCTCTTTTTTTCTTCCGTTCAGATGGTAAATCGAGAGGGTAATATGATATTACAAAAAGAATGAAATTCAACATCCACGCTTTCCACTTCTCGACCCTAACTTGAATAAAAAACAAAAAAAGTTGTTGTTTAAAACAGTAAAATCAGTAGATTACTGAAATAATTTCACAACTTATGCAATCACGTAGAATGTGCTTAAACTTATATATACATATTTTATAGGTTTTCTTTTAAAATATAAATTTGAGTTTTTACCAAATAGATATACAGTTAGGGCCATGAGGAAGCAAGGCGTGGATGCTGGGTTTCGTCGGATTCATTTCATTCTTGTAAAATTATATCTATTGTACCTCGCAAAGTAGGCAAGTTGAACACTTATTTATTTTAATTGAATGTTGCATAATATTTGAGTCCATGTGATATTGGACTAAAACGGCCTGTTCTAAATAAACCGAGAAAAAGGACAACTATAAAATAAAGGAATTTATCTCGGAGAATGAATAAAATTCAAAAGGGGTTTATAATATCTAGGTCCTGATAGGCTTTATCGTTTATAGTTTTTGACTTCAGTTTGTGCTGTGTACACACTAAACAAATAGCTGGAAATTATGACTTTTAAAAAAAATATGGTGCTGATGGACCGTAAGCAAGCTTAACCACCTCAAATACAAATGACAAAAACAATGACTAAGGAAAACATTGACCATTAAGGCATCAAGAAAAGGCACATGTCATAAATAGTTTGAATAATAATAAGATGCGATGTACAAGTCATGTATTCATAGAGAAACTAGTGGTTATATACACATTTTCAAGTTTAAGGTCTGAAACTGTCAATGTACATTTTAAATGACCCTTTTCTTACTATAAGTTACTGTTAATCTATTTCTTTAAATTTCCACAATCAACTGAGCGTAAAAAAAGCTAATAAAAGTAAAACGAAAATAACCAAAAAAAAAAGAAGAAAAGCTAAGAAAACCTTGTTACACAAAAGCCCGACCTCCTTAAATTTAAAAGAATGAATGTGGGACAAACACACAACACGTCAACAACTTCCCCGAAAACATACAAGTTTATTATTTTTCCAGCTTGTGCTTTTAAAGTATTAAATAAATACCCAATTATACTATAATCTAAAGAATTTTATGATGTTTTAACACACGTATCAGCCACAACAGTTTAATAACAGGAGAAAAAAATATAGTCATATCAATTGTTATATGCTCGACGATAAGTAAAGAAAATGCTCATACCCGATTACCCATGTGTTCGACGATAAGTAAAGAAAATGCTCTTACCCGATTACCCATGTGCTCGAAGATAAGTAAAGAAAATGCTCTTACCCGATTACCCATGATTTCTTATTCTCATAGGAACAACATTGTGAAATCTGATATTTTATGGAGATGTTTGTCTTTTTATGAATCTAAACAATTTGAACAAATTTGTTAACTCTTAACCTTTTAAATTTTTATTTTAAAGTGTAATATACATATTTATATTTGCTATTGTGTGCATGGAAGAAAGAAATATTTGTAATGACAAGCCTTAAATATAAACAGTGTAATTAGGAATCTGATCATTTACATTATTCAATGACCTTTTTAGCATTAATAAACTTTTTGGTGTCTATTTAAATAACTATTTATTTATTCCAATTCTACTTTAATCAGTTGTTACGTTTTCCTTGTTCCGAATTTAAATGAATAATTAAAGAAAAATATACATTGACGTTAAATTAACGTTAAGCTGGATTAACACTAATTTAACGTTAATGTAACACTAATTTAACGTTGAATTTCCGTTAGTTTAACGTTAATCTTTTTAACGTTAATTAAATGTTAAAAATAACGTTAATTTTCCTGTTGAACAATGCGACTTCAAATTAACAATCGAAGCTCAATTAACACTACTCCAGTAATTAAGAGGCTGTCCAAGTAAAACTCAGGCAATAGCTGGCACATGACAAATTTTGTTTTTCAAAAATTTTCATTGATTTCACATCAGGTTAACATCCATTCCCCAAAACAAATGCAGATTTTTGGTTTATTGAAGTGATAACTAATATATAATTTACATAGAATGCATTGAAAATATGCAGAAAAAGGGAGATAACTCTTGCATATTTGCAAAATTTGGTTGCTTTGTTCATGAACTTTAAGGCTGAATCACAAGTCATCCATGTTGCTTTCAAAGAAACCCTGGTGATTTTTGTTTTACATATGAGTCCAACAACACATAAAAACAATAAATTTGCTGGGATAAAATTCTTCATGTGCCAGCTTCTGTAGGGTTTTGCCTGATTTCTACATGGACAGCCTCTTAAACGTTAATTAGTTTAATTTAATTAAACGTTAAAGTAACGCTGACAAAAATTGCCTGTGAAGTGAGGTCAGCTTTTTGATTCAAGAAATGATGTAAAGAAATTTTTGTTATCACTTCATTGTAAAGATTTTGCTCAAATTTTGTCTAAATTACTTTGTCGTCATTTTCAAAACTATACTGTCGTGCGTTTACAGAAATTGTTCAGAAATGCATTCTAAGATTGATGCCAGTATAACATGTAAAACATTTCATTTTTATGAAATTAGATTTTGAAAATTTATTATTTCTCCTGTTCAGTTTTAAGGAAAAAAATAACAGTGGATCCTGTGAAATAATACGTCCATAACACCGCGTGGTTCGACGCATATCATAATATATGAAATGAATTGGACTAGACGCCCAGTCAAGTTACTCTATACATAGCAGAGAAATAATTCCGAAATGAATGAAAAATGCTCAGACCATTTTACTAGAATCGTTGATATATAGCAATATAAAACAAGACTTAGATTAAAACGACCTTTTCACAACTAATGAAAGTAAACAATAACAAAAACAAGAGGCTCCCAGGAGCCTGAATCGCTCACCTGGTCTTAATGTCAACCCTTTGAAGACTTTTGTATAGCTAAATAAGCTGAATGTTTAAGCAATAAAAAAGCTTTTCTCTATCTGCAATAGTTTTCATTCCAAAGCAAAAAACACTATTTTTCACCTTTAAAGGGCCATAACCCCTTAAAGGGGTCATCTGACAACTTCGACCTTAAAAAGACTTTTGTAGAGCTAATTAAGCTGAACATTTAAGCAAGCAACATCTTTTCTTTATCTGCAAAAGTTTTATTTCTTTAGGCCAAAAACACTATTTTTTGCCTTTAAGGGGTCGTAACCACTATAAGGGGTCATCTGGCAACTTTGACCCTATGGAAACTTTTGTAGAGCTAAATGAGCTGAACATTTAAGCAAGCAACAACTTTTTTTCTATCTGCAATAGTTTTCATTCCATAGGCCAAAAACACTATTTTTTGCCTTTAAGGGGCCGTAACCCCTATAAGGGGTCATCTGACAACTTTGACCCTATGGAGACTTTTGTAGAGCTAAATGAGCTGAACATTTAAGCAAGCAACAGCTTTTCTCTATCTGCAATAGTTTTCATTCTATAGGCCAAAAACACTATTTTTTGCCTTTAAGGGGCCAAAACCCCTATAAGGGGTCATCTGACAACTTTGACCCTATAGAGACTTTTGTAGAGCTAAATGAGCTGAACATTTAAGCAAGCAACAGCTTTTCTCTATCTGCAATAGTTTTCATTCTATAGGCCAAAAACACTATTTTTGCCTTTAAGGGGCCGTAACCCCTATAAGGGGTCATCTGACAACTTCGACCCTATGGAGGCTTGTGTAGAGCTAAACGAGCTGAACATTTAAGCAAGCAACAGCTTTTCTCTATCTGCAATAGTTTTCATTCTATAGGCCAAAAACTCTATTTTTTGCCTTTAAGGGGCCATAACCCCTATAAGGGGTCATCTGACAACTTTGACCTTATGGAGACTTTTGTAGAGCTAAATGAGCTGAACATTTAAGCAAGCAATAGCTTCTCTCTATCTGCAATAGTTTTCATTCTATAGGCCAAAAACATGAAAAAATGCTATTTTTCACCTTTAAGGGGCAGTAACTCCCATAAGGGGTCATCTGACAACTTCGACTCAATGGAGACTTTTGTAGAGCTTTTGATGCTGAAGCAGTAGCGTGCATCAGATTTCATCTATCTCTTATACTTTTTGATTTACAAGCCAAAAAACAGTAGTCTGACCCCCCTGGTCTATTTTTAGCAACGGCGGCCATGTTTTTCGACGAATCAGAAATCCCCACATCAGTTCAGTGGGGGATACCCTAAAGTACCACCAGACCAAATTTGGTTTGAATCTGTGCAGCCGTTTCAGAGGAGAAGAAATTTGAAGAAAAGTTAACGACGACGACGACGGACGACGACGACGACGACGACGACGACGGACGCCAAGTGATGGCAATAGCTCACCTGGCCTTTGGCCAGGTGAGCTAAAAATGATATAATTTAATGCTGAACAAGTCAACGACATATAATCTGCTATCGGTTGGTTATAGGGATAAACGAATAAATTTATGATATTTTCGTTTTATTTGTCCAATTAATCATCTATTGTTACCTGATTTTTCTTTTCTGAAAAAATCGTATTCCACATTCAAATGTATACGAACATTTGCTGAAAGAGAAAACAAATCTTGCTTGTTTTAACCCCCAGCTTATTAAGCTCTTAGTTCTGCTAGAGGCTCCATTTGATTAAAATGTCAGATAATCTTTTAAAGAAGAGATCCTTATCGCTTATGGACCAGGTTATCTATTCTAAATCCTGTGAGATCCTCGTTTAAACATAAAATTCAAGATTTAAGACACTTTTCATTTGAAATATTCATTCTTTCATCTATTGACATACTTGTTAGTAGATTTATTGACATATCGCACAAGTGAATTTTGATATTTGACTTTATAATTATGGTTAATTTTGGCACATTCATTTGTATGCACAAACTATATAAAATCAGTTTTCAATGGCGCTTATTTGAAACAAATTCAAGGATGACAGGAAAACATATGATGAATAATAAAGAAATATTTTTAACTTTTTGGAGATCAATATCTAATCATAAATTATCAATAATTATCAAAATGGATAATATACAAGTGTGATCTTTTTTTATCGGTGGATGTTTTATTTTTATCAAGGTTTTCTTGTTATTCCTTGTAATTCACAAAATGGGTGTATCATTTGTTTTTTAAATGTGACATAGAGATCACAGATTCATATTATTTCCAAATGACGGTCTTGGACTAATACTCATGCCAGTATGTGTAATTTATGTCATATTATTGTGATATCTTAACTTTTTGTATTTCACCAATGTCTGATGTTTATAACATTTCGCAATGGAAATTAAAATGAATTTTCTCATCAAGAATGGAAAACAACAATTTGTAATAAAGCTTGTTCTAAACTTCACAAATTATATTTCTTTTAGGCTTTAATAACAATGTCATTTTAGATAAACTAAAACAGTTCAAATGAAACAGTACAGAATATTCAAAGACACTAAAGTCCTGAGTTCATTTAGTTGGTACAAATTGATTTAAATGGTTAGTCATTTCTATAGACTTGATATTATTATTTTAAGAGTGAATAAATTCATTTAAATGGGAAATAATGCTATAAAAATATTGATAAAATCATTACCTAAGCTTTTTATAAAGTTCTTATAAGATTATTACACGGTTATCAGCACCATATTGGGTAGGTGGCAAAACTACAGAACAATGTCGTGAAAACATCGCAATTGCTTGAGTTTTTCTTTTCTCTCTGGAAATCTGCTCCCTATGCAATATGGTCCTTATGCATGTAATCACAAAGACAACTATTGAATAAATTTAAAAGTACATAGAACATCTATATATGAATGTAGATGCTAAGCCAGTTGAAAAGGGCCACAATCCAATGAAGTTAGTTTAGATTATCTTGGGATTAACCTTACAGCTTAACCTACATTTAACTAATCCCCTTGTTTCTTTGTAAGGTCATTGCAATGTTGTTTTAATACACCCGAAAGTACAATTTTGACACCTCGTGGTGGGGTTGAACTAGTTTTTTTGGGCCCAACCTTTCCCCTACCAATATTCCAAGACAAAGCACAAAAACTTAACACACAATGAAAATCAAATCGATCAAAGTTTAATTCCGCTAGAGAGAACAAAAGACAACAAGAACAAAAGAAAAGGCGGCAAAGGACGGTAAAGGAACTCTCTATAGAACATTCGCTGTTACTGACAGCTAGCTGCGAATCATCAATCGACTGATGTAAAAAAATAAAACATATCAATTTTAAATCCGACACAATACTATAATCAATGATGATTTGGTGAATTGTCATCACACAAAACCAACATGCCCAATCGCTATAATGCTTAAAATGACAGTTACAAATGGGTGCACACATAACCTGTATGATTAGTTAACTTGAGAAGCAGACATCAAGTTAACTTCAAGTTCACTTGCCATTGGTCATGCGACTGCTTTGAGCAGACGCACGACTGGTTTCAAGTTCACTTGAAAAGCAGTCATAATTCCACGTTTGCTTTTAAAATCAGTCACATAATTATGACAGGTCTGGTCAAGTTAACTTCGTGAAATGTCTGCTCTAAAACTGAATGTAAAAGAACAAATGTTATGTTCTTTTGCCATAACTGTATTTGAAACTCATTTTTTTATGTTAAAAACAGTTGTTTTCAAACTAATTGAACCTTTGCATTATTAAACATGTGTCCGGTAAGAGCAGACTTGTTGCAATGACTGGTCTGGTAAACGCAGTCATGTCTTTGTGACTGGTATGACCAGTAAAAAAAAGCTGTCGTAAGTCTGCTTGGACCAGTCACGAGTTAACGCAAGTTAACTTGAATGTCTTTTATAGCAAACATGAGCAGACATGAAAAGCAGTCACAAAGTTAACTTGATGTTAACTGCCGTAAAGGTTATGTGTGCACGTATCTGTAGTAAAAAAGCTGTTGGAAGTTTTCAATTAAGTATCAAGTTATCAATATTTCTGCCAAAAAACACTTAATTCAAAGATTTAACCAAAATATTCAATTCATATCCTTTGCGTAATACATTTTGAAGCCAATGTTTCATTCCCAATGGATTGTTCCAATGTGGAAATAATAAATACCAAAAGCTGCAAACTTTGTGTGCTTGTTTAGACAGCCAAAACATGTAATAATACTGTGAAACAGATCAACAGTTGTCTTATACAGTTTAAGATTGATTCAGACCAGCACAAACTTATGAACTGTCCTGTTGTCATGTATATTTCTCTGTTAAGACATATGAAAAAATAAGGATAAGAAAAACAATGAATGTCAAAAGTTTTTGAACAAATTTAAGCCTCATTTACGTGAATCATTTGTCTTTTATACGTTGTTGGTGATTTTGGGTCGCTGTTTGGAATAATGTATTCTTACAATTCATATTTCAAGTGATAGTCATTTCCACTAACCGGAGTCGAGTTCGAAGGCAAATCTTTTTTTAACTTCAGTTTTACTCTTACTTAACAACAATTAGCCACACACTTACTAATTAGCTGACCTATTTTGTATACACTATGGTGTAACGACCGTTTTCATAGGTCTAACTTTATCATGTATATGGTAAATGGGTATGTGAAAAGAAATCGTAAATTCTCTGGCACAAAAGTAAAACCATAATTGCTTAAAATATATTTTATAATATATATTTTAATAAATCCATTCGAGATAAGACTTGTTTACCATTTTTCAGGGATTTAACAAAATAAAGAGGCTCTTATTTAGTCAAACGAAATGTTAGCACGATTCCATTCAGTCGCGTGAAAACATTTACATTTTTGGGGCGCGATTATTATTGAGGGAAGGTTATACGAGGCAGGTGTTTTAACACATCTTTTACATTTTTTATTTGAATTTTTAAAATTCAAAATGCCAGCCAAATATGACAGCTGTTTTAGAACACATTCAACATTTTTATAAGTCAAATCCCTGATTAATTGTCACAATAATGATTGTGATAATTATCTCACCATCCTGTTTACATTTACCACGTATTGAACTATTTCATACAAGTCAGTAACATTTAGTATAATTTGGTCGATATATGTCTACGTCAGGCGTGTCTAGAAGAGGCAAAGAGGCACCGATGGGGCACGCGAGTGTCAAAAGTCCGAAAAGGCAACGACGAAACAAGTACATAAATTACAGGAAAACTCGAACAAAAACAGCACAAAGAAACACAAAATCAACTTTGTTGTAATTTATTATTTCAGCGAACATCAAATAATCTTATTGCATTTACCTGCTATTCAACATGTTAGATTTAAAAGACGCATTATTAGACCGACACATCTGACGCAAAAATTGCTCACACAGGGTTATGTTGATCCTCAGTTGCTGTCTTCACTCAAGATATTTTACGGAAGACATCATGCACTTATAGACAAATATGGGAATTCGATCTCTCAGATGAGTGCAGATGTTGGTTTGTCATAGGGTTTTGTTTTGTCTTCCTTTACCGGATTTGACACGCTGAAAGGACTATTGGCCACGCGACGGGTGTGCTATAGCAAGCAGGAACTGCTTACCCTTCCGGAGCACCTGAGTTCACTCTTGTTTCGACTGGAGTTCGCGTTGCTGATTGATATTCAGTTATTTTATGTTTCAATGTTTTACATGTTGTCTGTTTTTGTCCCGTTCTTGTTAGTGTTTACTGGTTTTGTCTCTGCCCTTTTGGACTTTTGACATTCGGATACCCCATTGGTACCTCTGGTTCCTTCATGCAATACTAGTATTTGGTTTGCCTGGCTCAGTTTTGAGATCAATAAGATAGTAATTCTTTAACTATCTATGTTTGCCTACTTCAGTATTTATACACTTTGGAGTTGAGCTTTTTTTGAGCCAATTGTTTTTACAGTTTGCTTATTAGGAATTTTTACATAAAGCATTTATATTAACTTTGTTAATTTAGTTGCTAAAAACACGTGTCAAGCAAACTAAATCATTTCATACACGAAATGCAAATAACAATAACTAAAAAAACACTGATACGTATTATCATTTTTAATTTAAAAAACGTGCAAAAGGACACGTGTCATAAATATTTTAAAAAGTAAAACAATGCGATACACGCATTTGTTTGTTATACAATGATAGCATAAACAATTTTTTCAACTTTGAGGCCCGAAACGGTCAATAATACATCTAACTTTTTACACGTCTGTTCAAGTCAACGAACTCGGTCTAATAGCAATTGTTGTATTTTATAAGACATTTATAAATACAAGCAGCATAAACAAATTGCTCCCCCCCCCAAAAAAAAAGAAGAAAAAGAAACATAAAGCAAAAACAACAATAAGGAAAACCAAGAGGGTACAAAATGTGTCCTAAAATTAAATAAGAGACAATACGCCCAAACACCACTCTATATCACCCTAAGGGAGTTAGCCCCTCTATCTTAAAGTATATTAAAATGAATAAAGTTGCATCTGTTTTGAAGAATTTTGACAAATGATCAAAATAAGCTAGAAAATATTGTAGGTCCATATGTTTTTATGCTATAAGCAATTATAATTTTGGCGGGAAATAACTTCTTTTTAGGTTTTTCATTACTTTTGCATTGCCGCAAATTGGCATCTTTAAACCTTTTAAAATGTATGACAGTGTAAATAAAATTTCATAAAAATTGTGAACTGCATATTCGGTGGACACATTTTTGAATAAGGAAATGAAAATAGGGGGTTCATGGGCAAATAATTTCAAGCATAATAGATGGACACACGCTGAGGATCTCTAACATCTGACAAAATATCCCAAAATATGAGGAGCAAACCTCCTAAAAAGACAGAAAGAAAAAACCCAAACCCCGTAAAAACAAAAGATAACGAAACACATACAATAAAATAATAAAACAACAAACAAAATAAAAGATACAACATGTACTCTAATCTCTGACATTCTACATTTGAAGAACTTTATTATGCTTCGATTTGTTTTCAATTTGATACATGTATTAGATACAAGAGAAAAAGAAAAAAAAAGTTGAATATATACAAATTAATTTATGCATGACGATAAGTATAGATGATGCTCTTACTCCATTTCCCATGTTTTGTAATTCTCTTAGACTGAATAAAATCTTGTGTCTATGGAGATGTTTTTATTTTTATGAATCAAAACAATTTAAAACTAATCTGTAACTCATAGCATTCTAAAATTTCTATTTTAAAGTTTAATAAACATATTTGTATTAGTTATCGCGTGTATGAAAAGAAATATTTGTAATGACAAGCCCACAAGTTAAACAGTGTAATTTAGAACTTTATCATTTAAATTATTCAATTACTTAATTTAGATGTTCAAAACCTTTTTAGCAATAATAAGAATTATGGTATCTTTTTACATAACAATATAATTATTTCTATTATTATTTTATCAGTTTTGATGTCTTTCTTGTGGTGAATTTAAATGAACACTATAAAAATAGAATAATAAGATAAGTCAAAAAGATAACCTTTCCATTTAAAAACCATGTAAAGAAATTATGTAATATCCATTTGTTAGGTGGTCATTCACGTAAAATATGTTTCATTTAAATAAATTCAGATAAATCATTTATTTAAAACCCTGACTTTATAAATCGGTTGCAATACTACATGTAGAAGTGAAATATTTGTAGTGATGATTTTTTAAAATTATTTTCTATATTATTGCTATACCATTATTGACAAAATTGTTTTACCATATATTTACCGACTCACTGAGATGGATCGACAGAACAGGGTTAGTATCTTTTCTTTTTTAATACATGCGAATTCTAATTCAGGACCGTTGTCATCCAAATTTTCGTGGTTTTTTTAATATTTGATTTGATTGTTCCATAATGTTATATATATATTATGTTTCTATCTCATTATATGAAATCAACGGGTTTTCGCTTAACATTTTACATTAATATTTTTACTTGAACACCCACTTAAATATAAATGTATCAAAAATTGATTGTTCTTTTTTTCATGTGTCGTAAGAGAGAATAAACACATCCATTCAGAGCTTGCAATTTCCCTTTGACAATGGACTTTCTTGGTGCAGGACGGATCCAGAAAGCTTTAAAATTACTCTACGTTATTAATCGGGTAGGTCATGTGTCAATTATTTCTGACTTCTTTAACTTAATCTTTTCTAAAAGGCAAAGAAACTTAAGCTTGTGAATGCAATAGATAAGGTGGGCTCCAGGTCGATCTTGTTTAAAATTTCGCAAAAATAACAAGCTTTTCCTAGAAAGGAGAAGATGTTAATCCCCGGAATCCACCCTCTAGGTCCTTCAGTAAATTAATAAAAGTTATTGCCTAACCCCAATGTATTACAATTCGACTACATGTATATGTACAGCTAAAATGTTGCAACATGTCCACTCTTTTCTGTACATGTTGCAACATGTAGAAACTTTTTAATGAAATTTGTTCTAACTTGTACAAATGGCATACAAGGATTAATTGGAGTCTATATAGTTATGATCTAATTTGCTTAAGATTTAGCTTTTTTACAAATACAAATATTATCAAGGAGATTTTATCAGAAAAATTAACAATGTCCAGCAATATTCAACGTAAAATTATTATTGCAAGGTGTAGATGAATGACACTTCAAATTACTTACAATTTTTTAGGACACTAACATCTCCCCTTACGTATTTTCCTTTTACAAATTTACAAAGAAATGCCCTTGCCCTCTACTTACTGAAATTTAACAAACAGTCTGAAAATGCACTCAATATCAGAAACAACATCTACACTTATCATCAAACCTGTAAGTCATGTAACCTTTTATCTGTCCTACTCTTATGCATACTTGTCCTATATGGACACCTATAAAATCTGTAGTAGATTTACCTTGGAAAAATCGCTCAAATGCAAAAAATACTTGCTCAAATAAAAGATTGTTCTCGCCCTAATGAAGTGCACCTTAGCACTGATTATACTTTCATTATTTTGTCTCAAAAGATTCAACTTTTATCACTTTGTAATGCATTATAATTTTTCTATCTCTGACAGTTAGTTTGTGTGCTGCCGTACAAGGACTTGCGCCACTCTATCAATATTTTGTTAGAGTCAATGTGTCATGTTTATTCGTTTAAGGGAAGCAAGTACATGTGGCTGCTGCACGTTTTTGCCTTTTTCAGGCTTTGTATGAGAGCCAATGTATCTACGTTTGTAAAGGTATTGTTTTCTTAAAATGGCGGGAAACTGTCATTCTAATTTTCGTGGAACAACACAAAGCGTAATGTACATGGCAACTAATTAAAATAAATATTCTGCCGAAATATTTCTGCAGTCATAAAATTGTAACCTTGTCCGTGTTGTGTCTTGAGCAGTATATGATATTGTTTCTTCTCTAAACTTTACATTCGAAAATGAATGTAGAAACTAAAGGTGTCCTCTATGACGTCCGGTTCTATCGTCTATTTTAAGCATATATTATGACGTCATTTTTAGTTTGAGAAGAAATAAAAACACTTCCTCGTTCTGTTTGCAGGTGCGCTCCTTTTCAAAACCATGCAAAAGCTTGCATTTCTTGCTGTTATTAAAGAAATAAGGGGACAACCATTTGATTCTGAAAAGGGGGGTCTGCAGTTTTGGTCACGTCAGAAGATTTATTTTCTGCCGTTTTGTGCCGCCGAGATTATTTATTTTTAATATACCATTCTAGTATTTAAAAGAATCTTGGGACAGATTTTTCCCATGGATGTAGAGGCCAGATTTTTTATCTCCATTCTTTTTGCAGGCAAGATTATTTATTTACTAGAACTGCCACTCATCCCCGTCAGAATCAAATATGTCATCCCCTAAAATATATCTGCGGGAGCTTATCAGTTTGAACCTGCATCATATTAATTTTTCTATCTCTGACAGTTAGTTTGTGTGCTGCCGTACAAGGACTTGCGCCACTCTATCAATATTTTGTTAGAGTCAATGTGTCATGTTTATTCGTTTAAGGGAAGCAAGTACATGTGGCTGCTGCTCGTTTTTGCCTTTTTCAAGTTTTGTATGAGAGCAAATGTATCTACTTTTGTTAAGGTATTGTTTTCTTAACGAGTGTTCTTGGCAAGCTGCACAATCTCTTGATAGAAATTCTGCTGCAGTTAAAGGGGTTTGCTCACTATCTTAAAGTAAATAAAAAAAAATCAAGTAGCATCTGTTTTGAAGGATATGGACAAATGACCAAAATAGGCAAGAAAAAATTTAGGTCCATGTGCTCGTTTAATGCTATAAACGTTTATAATTTTGGCGGGAATCTCTAGATTTTTCCTTACTTTTGCATTGCTTAAAAACCTTTTAAATTGATGACCCTCCCCAAGACATTTAGAGACGTTCTTAACTTAAGTCTCTCGAAGGTCTCTCTATATGGTTTTTAAAAATGGTCATAAGAAGGGTTCTTAAAGAAAACATTAAGATAAAATAAGAAATGACCGAAGAAATAATCAGGTAACTTCTTAAAATAGCGATCCTGACTCTATTCTAATTACATTTAATCGGCAGGTTAAGACCCAGTTTTATATGTTAATTAGTTATCGATGATTACTTGTCTTAGTAAAAAAGCAATTTAAAATTAAAACCAACAGAAAAAAATACATGTATGTCATTGAAGACAACACCTATACTTCTACCATATTGATATCAAGCATTAATACAAATACAGATTTTCCATTTTTGTAAGTGTCAACAAAGTGGTGTTTCTTGCATAGATAGGATAACATTTCAGCTAGATGTGTTTAAAATAGTTGTTTGGATTTTAGTTCTGCTGACGAGGAATAAAATTCCGAAATGGCCCTAACAAAATTAATTGCAGTTGGAGTTTACATTGGTGTTATTGTCTCATGTTCTTTTACTCAATATACCTTTATATTTTTTAAGTGTTGAAATGCAATTTGAAGGTACTAAGTCAAATTCTTACATGTGTTTGTCTTAATTAAAGGTAATAACAAAACTACCGAACTTGAATGATCAATCTCATAGTCCAGAGAAAATGACAAAAACGAATCAGTCATACCGTAGAACTGGTGGATCGCAATGGTCCTGACTTGGTACAGGCATTTCAAACGAAATGGTGGGAAATAGTTAATGTTAGGAAAAAAATGACGGTGCATCAGACTTGTTAAAGATAATTCTGTATTGAGACATACAAAAAAAACGATGTGAAAAAATCACAAAATCTAGATGTTTTGATAAAAACATGTATGAAACAAAGAGACATTCATAATGAAAAGGGCGGTCAAATGTGCAATGGAATGCCATGTAAAAGGGGTTAAAATTCTTAGAAATTTAATGCTTTGTGTATATTGTGCATTGTTTGTTATGATTTTGAACAAAATAAGATAATAAGACAAGGTATTTTTATATCATTAGTCTTCAGGAATTATACATAATTAGTGCTCAAAATTTTAGTAATTCTGCATATTTCCTGAAAACCTCAGTAATTATGTATAATAAGTAATGAGGCCAGTAATCATACATATTTACTGAAATTTTCAGATTATAATTACACACTTTTATTGTAACATATCCACATATTGATGGACTTGCTCTCCACTATCAATATTTTGTTACAGTCAATGTTTATTATGTCAATGTTCAAAACGAAAACCCTGTGGCGTTTCCTAAATTTTGAGACATTCTTCAAAATCTGTATCACCTCTCGTTCAAATTAATAAAACATTTGTCCTTTGGCGTTAATATTCTTATACAGTTAGTAGTACCATAACACCGACAATTCTAAAGAAGCAGAGGTACCAATGGGTTATCCGAATGTCAAAAGAAGCAGAGTTACCAATGGGGTATCCGAATGTCAAAAGAAGCAGAGGTACCAATGGGGTATCCGAATGTCAAAAGAAGCAGAGGTACCAATGGGGTATCCGAATGTCAAAAGTCCTACATTATAACAAGGAATACTGTGAGCGAGTACCCCACCATGATTCATACTGGGTTATTATAAAAATCTATCAAACGGTTTAGGAGGAGTAGCACCTACACAAAATGTGTTGACAAACAGGCAGACAGACATAAGGCCCGACAAACAGGATGATTCCTATTTACTCCCAAATTTTATAGCTGAACGAAATGAATCAGGTGTGACAATAATTTTGTTGAAGTTCATGATACTACATATATTTTCAAGAAAATGATCAGATTCAGGACGATAACTTATGTTTAGCAAAAAGTATTAAAAAACTGCTTTAGACATAATTTTCTTTCTTGCAATAAAAAAAGGGATAATAAAGAGCAACGTTAAACATATTTTTTAAGGCCTTGGCAACATCAGTACCATAATTCTAAAATTAAATTAATGAATAAATTGATAAATAATAACTTGGAGAAAATATTGGCTAATAACAATACAAAATACTTACATAACAAAAAACAGCAATATAGCTCTAAAAGTATCCCAAATTCTCGTATAATTATCTAAAACTTGTTGAATTCAATTACAATTACATTTAAACTTTATCATTTATAAACATTAGCTCCATGTATTTTATTGTATTTTTATAAAGTAACCATACATTTTAACCTGAGGTGACTGAAAAGCCACCGATATGTTCATTTATTAGTTTAAGATTACATTTACGCGGTAGTCGGTCATAAGATTAAGATTTTAACGTATACTAGATTAAACAATAATTCTATTTACGTTGGATAAACTTTAAGAAATATTGTTTATTGTCACAAGTTTAAATACTCGGTTCAAGCAATGAAGCAGATTCTATTTGATAGTAGTAAACATTTAAACAAGAGAACCCTACCAAATATTAGACGTTAAAAGTCTAATTAGAATACTTATTTTCGTGTGCAATATAGGTTTCAAATGACAAAGTTTCTCTTATGTTCCCTACAATTTCGTCTTACTTGTTACTACCTCAATGTCTGTCCAACAAAAAGAAATGTTTTGTTATACGCCTTAATGAAAACTTGAGAAAATTAAAAATCCCCAAACGGAAGGCAATACTCTACAATGAAAACAACAACTAGAATGGTATTTGTCCCCAGTAAATTAAAATTGGAGTGAGAATATAAACTTGTTTTCCCTCCATTGTCAATTATTAAATGAAAGCTTCTATAGACATTTTAAAGGCTATACCAAATAAAACGATCACATTTATCAAAAAGTATGCGAGGATACAAACAAAAATTCTGAACAGCTACATCTGTGTTTCTTACTAGTGAAACATTTACTTCTGAATCTTTTACTTTATAATTGTCAAGTGTTTCATTTGGAAGAACCGCTGGCCTGCAGTACGTTACATAAAATGGAGTACCTTTGGTTGAGTGATGAACTGGTATCCTGTAGTAAAATAGACATTGATCAATGTACCTGTTCCAGTCTTGAGGATGATCATTTACGGTTTTAATTAATCATGACTTTCAATGTTTGATTGGAACGTTCAATCATGCCATTGGCTTGTTGATGGATCGGAATTCATATGCTTCATATTAAATTTCTTACATAATGTTGTCATTATTTTGCTGTTTAATTCCCCACCTTGTTCAGATACTCTTTACTTCATTACACCAAACCTGCATATGGTATTGAAGATTTTATCAGCTATCTCAGCAGTAGACTTTGAAAAAATAGGAAAAGCTTCCGGCCAATTAAATGTTTAATCCATATACATATAAGAACATATCTGAAATTAAAGGTAAATAATAAATGCGTTAATCATTGTGCATATTTTTTTGTAAATTTTTATGATAGATGAAATTGCTTTCCTTGAAAAATTACTACATTTGAAAAACTTGATTAAGGGAAAGACGGAATATCATTTGGATGGGCGAAGATAGACCAACAAATTAAGTGACTCAAACTCTACTAGTCCAATATCATAGGTGGAGATAAAATTACATGTATATATGAATACATTAACCCATGCTAGCCGATAACCAACCGGACAAATTTTACACAGACACATTTATCACTCACACACGGACCATGTTTACCCTCGGCCTCGTTACGTATTTAGAGATGGTGAAGCTTTCGATTGGATACCTATACTTTAGAAAACAAAAGTAAAGAACAAGAATTAAAGTGGCAAGGTTCTTTAATCTCAACAGATATGTTGATGATGCCTTTTCTGTCAACAACGCTTCGTTTGATAAATGAATATCTTTGATATATCCAACAGCTTTAGAGATTAAAGAACCCAAGGAATCAAATTGCTTCAAGTCATTCTTGAATTTACATTCCAAAATTAACCAGGGTCATCTCAGTAAAACAATACGATGAAAGAGACGACCTTAATTATCTTATTATTAATATTTCTAACCTTCAAAGTTATGGTGTTTATATTTCACACAAGGTATTCGATATGCCAGGGCTTTACACATTTTCAGATTTTTTATACGACACCGCTGTCTTCGTGACCGACTATTAGACCAGGGTTACAAGAAAATCCGCCTTAGACGATCTCTTAAAAATTTCTTCTTCCGTAATCAATAAGTGGTGGAAAAAATTCAGCATTGTGTCAAACGTAATGATTAGTGCTTGTTTTTGTTTAGTGATTAGCTGAGTGCTGTACTAATATCCCTTTAATCCCTTTTTTCTTCACACTGTGTTGTGTTATGTAGAAGAAAATGAGATGTGGAATAAGTGTACGCGACACAACCTACATTATAAACGTATAATTTAAATATCCACAATGGAAAACAGCCAGCAGCCTTCAATGTGACCAGCGGTCGCTGCTCGCTGTTTTTCAATTGGCCCCTGGATTGAAAATAAAATACATATGATTCATGCCCAATCCCAAAGTGCATGTGTTACTACCCTGAGCAAACAATGGAACAGGGAGTTTGGCACGCCATAAAATCTGGTTTGACCGACCATTTCTTTTGAAATGCCTGTATCGGGTCAGGACCATTGCGTTCTCCATTTTTTCCGATATATCTACCTTGTTTTGTCTCTTCTTTTGGACATTGAGATTGATTCTCCAAGTTGGGTCGCTTTGTTATTACTCTCATTTACAAAAATACAAAATCTTTCACACTCAGTAATAAGATTGTTATAACTTTAACCCCTGTAAATCTGCAAAGATGACGATTCAAGTTAGTGGCTTCAATCAATCTAAACATTCTAAAGGTAAATTATAGTCAATAACAACACATAACTGAAGTTACATGACAAAATGGCCTTATTAACCTACATTAATAGAGGACATGTCTTTATAAATATATCTAGTATATTTTTAGACCCTCATATTCAAGATCTCATTCCACCTTATTTTGCTAATACCGGACCGCCTATTGTATCTTAAATATATAATAAACCTACAGGTAACATTATTTTTAACTATACAACAACTACAACTGATGAAGAACTAGACACGAGTATTCCTTTGTCATGCAACTGTGCTAAATCTGATTTCAGATATGCTCCTTGTGATCATGTTGTTACCGGAGACCTTTCAATCGTCAATGACCTAGAGGTTATGAATTTCTTGAAAAAAGGACCAAAGTTTAGACCACCCACTAAAATTAATGGGAATTCCTGCCTAAACTGTATCAAAACTTCCCTTCTCTCTAATTGCAGATCTTGGTTCAGGAGAGAAGGGACCGACTAAAAACCTCTAGACCGTTTAATTAATTGTTCAACTCAGAATCAGCCAATTTCAATATTCATTTGTAGATTTTAGGCCTAATACTTACCTTAATCGAATAAATTCAAAAATCCGTTTACTTGGTTTGCGATACGTGTTTGTTCCCACCGATAAAGCAGCTAACAATGTCGTTGTGGTATGAAAAAGTATTACCTTGAGGTTTTAATGCACGAAATAATAGAATTGAACACTTTCGTTCCCGTGCATTTGACAAAATCGGGTATCATTGACGATCATATCATAGCGACCACAGCACTTCGAGTTGCCCCGACATACTTTAAGTAACCTATTATGTACTGGATACCTAAATTGCACAAATATCCATATAAATCTTGTTTTACCTCTGCTTATAGTAAGTGTTCTTTAACCCATATTTCCAAAGTTCTATCTCTTACTTTTACTACTATGAACGAATTTATCATTCAATACTGTGAAAGGGCATTCGAAAACAGTGGAATTAATAATTTTTGGAGCATTAAAAATTCTCTTGATGTTTTGGACAAGCTCCGTGCATTTGAAAATACTTTCCATACCGTTCTTAGTTACGATTTTTCTACTTTATATACTAACCTTCCACATAATCTGATTAAATAGAAATTAGAATATTTGGTTAAATGGTGTTTTGACAAATCTAAAAGTGATTATATCTGTTCTAGAGTTTCAAAATCATTTATATAATCATTTTGTAGTAGCGAGACTAAAAAAAGTTACATTAACTGGACTGATGCAGAAACTATTACTGCTCTAATTTTTTGTTAGATAATATTTACATACGTTTTGGTAAACAAATTTATCGCCAAATTATTGGTATTCCTATGGGTACTAATTGTGTGCCACTTATAGCCGACCTTTTCCTATACTGTTATGTATCACAATTTATGGCTAAATTACAAAAAGACCCCAACAAACAGAACCTAATCGAAACTTTCAATTATACTTTAAGATATTTAGATGACATTCTTGCACTCAACAATCTTTCATTTTCAAATTTTATTACAGATATCTATCCTTCTGAATTAACCTTGAACAAATCTAACGTCACCGGTGATAGATGTCCCTTTTTAGATTTAGATTTAAGTATTATTGACGGAAAATTACAAACCAAAGTATATGATAAACGTGACGACTCTACCTTCCCTATTATAAATTTCCCTTTTCTTGAAGGAGATGTTCCACTAGCGCCGTCATACGGGGTTTACATTTCACAGTTAGTAAGATATGCTCGCGATCGGAACTGCAGTTGTGTTTCTGATATTAATAAAAACCGTTTTATTACTGAATAATCATTAAAACAAAGTTATCGATATCACAAATTAGTAAAATCTTTTTCTAAATTCTTCCACAAGTATCGATCTCTTATTGAAAAAATTAATTGTACACGTCGTTTTGTTATAGTTAAAGGAATATCACATCCTGAATTTTATGGTAATGTTTTTATATAAAGCTCACAAATTTAAAAGCAGCCCAAATGAAAAATTGGCTTCAAAACGGAAAGGATATGAATTGAATATTTTGGTTAAATCTTTGAATTAAGTGTTTTTTGGCAGAAATATTGATAACTTGATACTTGCTTTAAATAGACGATAATGAGATGTGGAATAAGTGTACGCGACACAACAAACATAAACAAACAGCAATTCAAAAAATCACAACGGAAAACAGCAAGCAGTCTTCAACATGACCATAGGTCACTGCTTACCGTCTTGCATTGGCCCAAGACTTATAATACAATTCAAAAGTATTAAAAACAATAATTAAAACTTCCATAAAAGTTTTTACTATTGTCATTTTTAAGCATTATAGCGATCAAGTATGTCGGTTTTGTGTGATGACACTTCACTAAATCATAATTGTTTGAAGTGTTGTGTCGGATTTAAAATCGGTTCGTTTGATTTTTTACATCAGTCTATTGATGATTCTCAGCTAGCTGTCAGTAACAGCGAGTGTTCTATAGAGAGTTCAATTACCGTCCATTTATTTGTTCTTGTTTTTTGTCTTAGGTTCTCTCTAGTGGAATTGGACTTTGATCGATTTGATTTTTATTGTGTGTTTAGTTGTTGTGCTTTGTCTAGGAATATCGATAGGGGGAAGGTTGGGCCCAAAAAAAAGTTTAACCCCGCCACATATTACATGTGCCTGTCCTAAGCCAGGAATCTTTGACAAAGCTTTCGTTTGTACTTGTCTTTTTGATGTTTTCTGTTCCTAGTTTAAGAAGAATATTTCAGGGTTGGATTTGAATTATATGCATTTTATTTAGACCATGGGCCTATTGCAGAACCGCGAGCAGTGCCAAATGGCCTCCTTGAAGGCTGCTGGCGGTTGTCCATTTTGTTTTTGCCGTTTAATTGTGGGCTGTGTCGCGTACAATTATTCCACATCTCATTATTTTCTATTATTATTTAATTGACGATTAGTGACAACTTTAAAAGGTGAATAAGAACACTAGTGTGTATAGATGATGTCGTGGCTGTCATTGGAATATGAAGAGACGAATAAGGTTGGATAATTGATAGGTTTTGGTATAAGTATTACCTGTAAGATCACTTGCAGAAGGCTATACTTCCCGATCTTCCCATTTTGTCATATCACCCATTTCATGTCATTATATTAATTGTATCACCCTTTAAAGTCATTCTGTTCATAGTATCATCCCTTTTCTGTCATTTTGCATAAGATCCGAGGGTACAAGTCATATTGATAAGCCTGACAACCCTGACACAGTTCATAATTATAATAGTCAATCAATGACGAACTTTCCAGTTGCTCTGTGGGCAAAACGTCTGGATACTGGTTGCACTTCAGTAAACTTTTACCGACAAATACAGATTCCACATACATAGAAAATATGTTATTACAAAATAATGAACTAAGGTGATCAGTCTCAAATGTCCAGGAAGAAATAGGTAAAGCAAGACACTGACATAACGGCAAAATTGAAGATGACAATGACCTCAACTTGAAAAGGGCAATTTAAAAACAAAAAGACTTAACACAGGTTTAACTGCACCAGACTTCCCTCTTCCGTTGAGAGTGTATGGTCAAGTATGTACCTATTTAAACTCAAAGTAAGATAGAGTGATTATATCAGTACAACAGACAGTCAAAACTAGGAAAATATTTATATTTATATTCCATGACGTTTGACAATTCTTTGAAATTCTGCAATTGTCTGATATCGAAAAAGTATAAGGCTTCATGAAACATACTTTCCCATAACCTTGATCTTAAATCCAGACACGAAAAAATGGTGTCAGGGGGAAAAAGAGGAAAGCAACGAGTACACACTCTAGCTGATCGTGTAAGTTGTGACTTATACACACAACCTATGCCACTGGTGAAGGTATGTTACTTTCAAAGTAAAAACTATAATTAATTTGAAGGTTCAAACATGTTTTCATATATTTAACACTGAGAAATAACCGAGTCAAGTTCTAGATGCAAATTCAGGAATGGTGTTGTACAAGATGAATCGATGGCTGTTGAATCTCTTACTCTATCTGAAGAATAAATTAAAATGAATGAATGCGTATAGATAACGAAACGTTGTTGATAGAGGGCATAAGCAATATTCCTCAAAAGTGAGATTTAAGTATCCAAATAGCCTAAACAGAAACTTTGTTATGATAAACAAAACAGGTCTATAAAGGGCATAAAATTGGTTCCTCCTGCCAGACTTTACACGTATAAAAGAAATACATGTATTAACGACTTTATTGTCACTTTATCAATGACTCAATGTTAAGAACATTTACAATTGTTTTGTTCCAATGATTCAAATATTTCATTAACCTACCACCAATCGAATTTAAAAATACAAAAAATGTCTCTAACAACGGTGGACTGAAAAGAGGCTTTATTGCAACCATCCTTTCAGAACGGGATGATTCCAATAGCTGTTCATTAACCTAACAAACAACCAAACGATACTTCACGAACCTTCAAAGAGGTATGACATCAACTTAGTTGTGCTAACTAATGAAATATGCTTACGTTAATGTTAGAAATGTAAAATCATACTTGATTGAAATGAACTATGTAAAAATGTTTAATAAGACTGCATGAGACATACTTTCCTATAGCCTTGATCTTAAATCTGGACACGCAAAAATGGTTTCAGGGCAAACAGAGGACAGCAAAGAGAACAAACGCTATAGCTGATCGTGTAAGTTGTGATATATACACTCATCCTATGCCGTTGTTGTAGATATGTTACTTTCAAAGTAAAAACTATTATAATGTCATTTATTTTACACTGAGATGATCCGAGTCAAGTTCTAGATGCAAAATTAAGGAATGGCGTTGTACAAGATGAATCGGTGGCTGTTTGAATCTCTAACTCTATCTGAAGAATAAATTAAAATGAATGAATGCATATAGAAAACGAAGCATAATGTTGATAGAGGGCATAAGCAATATTCCTCAAAAGTGAGATTTAAGGACCCAAATAGCCTAAACAGAAACTTTGTTATGATAAACAAAACAGGTCTATAAAGGGCATAAATTTGGTTCCTAAGGCCAGAATTTACACGTATAAAAAATACATGTATTAACGACTTTTTGTCATTTTATCAATGACTCAAAGTTTTAGAACATTATCAATTTCTTGTTCCAATGATTCTTATAGTTCATTTACCTACCAACTTAACGTATCTTATTAATACAAAAAATGTCTCTAACAACGATGGACTGAAACCTAACAAACAACCAAACAATACGTAAGGAACCTTCGAAGAGGTATGACGTCAACTTAGTTGTGCAAATTAATGAAATATGCTTACGTTAATGTTAAAAATGTAATATCATACTTGACTGGAATTAACTATGTAAAAATTTTTAAAAAAATAGGAAAAGAGTTTCATAGATTAGAGTTTTCGTAGATGTAACGTTAACTTTCAATAACATTGATGTGTCACAAAGCAAAATCAATCTTAAGTGCATTATTTTCTTATTTTTGCCTATTTTTGATAGGCTATGCTATTCTAATTTTGTTATGTTTGAACTCAGTTACTTTTTATTGCCTATTGTCCCGTCTGATCAGGAACTGTAAATAGCTATTACAGGTTACTATGCCGCGTGAACTATGATAATTATCAGCTCCTAGTGCAGTAAAAAGCTGGGGCTGTCATTCTGGCGCAAACAGCTATCATTCAACATTTGATATTCAGTAGTTTTTGTGTTTCCGTGTTTTATGTTGTCTTCTTTTTTGTCCTGTCCCTGTTTGTGTTTATGAATTTTGTCTCTGCCCTTTCAGACTTTGACATTCGGATGCCCCATTGGTTCCTTTGCTTCTTCCATTATTACCAAAACAATGAGCCCATTTACAGAAAAGAGTTTCATAGATAAAAAGTTTTCGTAGATGTAACCTTAAGTTTCAATAACATTGATGTGTCACAAAGCAACATCAATCTAAGTGCCTTATTTTCTTATTTTTGCCAATTTTTGATAGGCTATGCTATTCTAATTTTGTTATGTTTGAACTCAAATGAAAGAGGAACATAAAGAATTACCATATTTGTACTGGATACCTAAACTTCACAAAAATACGTACAAACAAAGGTATATAGCTGGATCTTCATCATGTTCAACTACAGAGCTGTCCGTCCATTTAACTAAAATCTTGTCTGCTGTCAAAGAAGGTCAACAAGCATACTGCGACACTATTTATAATCCTAGTGGAATCAACCAAATGTGGATTTTGAAGAACTCAAAAGATTTGTTATATCATTTTAAATCTAGATCATTTTCTGAGGTTCATTCTTTGAAAGCATTCGATTTTTCAACTTTATACACTATCTAGACACACGAAAAACTAAAATGTCGCCTGAAAAAAACTTCTCGAAAAAGCCTTTTCAAACTCTAGGACTTTTGTTGTTTTGGGTTATAACTCTATATTCTTTTCCAAAACATCTTTCAAAGATAAAATTTGTTACACACTGGAACAAGTTTGCAGTATGCTGTATTTCCTCATTAACAACATATTTGTCACCTTCGGAGGAGAGATTTTTCAGCAACAAATCGGCATTCCAATGGGCACAAACTGTGCTCCTCTCCTCGCAAATTTGTTTTTATACTCTTACGAGACTGAATTTCTTCAGGGACTCGTAAAGAACAAGAAGATGAAAGAGGCAAGGTAATTTAATCTTACATTCAGATATATTGATGATGTCCTTTCTGTTAATAACACTTCATTTGGTAGATGGATTCTTCAATATATCCTCCAGAATTGGAGATTAACGAGACCACCGAATCAAATTGCTTCACGTCTTTTTTGGATTTGCACCTCAAATTTGACCCAGGTGGTCATCTCAGTACAAATATTTACGATAAAAGAGACGATTTTAATTTTCAAATTGTTAATTTTCCTTATCTACAGAGCAATATACCTACTTCCCCTGCATACGGTGTTTATATTTCACAACTTATTTGATATGCCAGAGGTTGATCACATTTCACAGATTTTTTTATCAGACACCGATTTTTTCTTGATCGACTTTTGGAGCAGGGCTATTAGAAAATACGTCTCATACGATCCCTGAAAAAATTCTTTCTTCGTTATCAGCCACTAATAGAAAAGATCAAAATTGAGTTAAAAGATATGGTGGTTATATTAATTGTTTCAATCAGTGTCTGACTGGTCTGCTGTACTGAGATGATCACCTCAATATCACTTTTGTGTCTCACAACTATGTTGTGTTCTATGGTCATTACCAGATCCTAAGATCACAATGGAAAAGGGAGGTTTGGCGCCATACAACTGGGTTTAAACCACCATTTCGTTTGAAATGCCTGTACCAAGTCAGGACCATTGCAATCCACCTATTCTCGTTTTGTTATGTTGGTTGTGTGGGTTACACTTATTCCTCATCTCATTATCGTCTATTACTAGCTGATAATGTTTGTTTTTATTGATGCATTTTTGTGTTAATAAAACAGTGCTGTTAACAAAACAAACTTACAAGTGGGTTCAAGGTGAGTTCATTCTGATGTTTATTTTGAAAAAGTGCAAGTTAGATAAAAACAAGAAAAAAGTAAACTTACTGTTATATAACAGATAAATATTTCCAAATTGTCCTGATATAAAACATTTGTCTGTCATAACCATATCATAGAAAAATAGAAATGTTAAGCAAGATAATCATGCTGTTAAAATATGAACCAATAAATACATATAGAAAAAAGTGTTCTTCAAATTCTAAAATAAACTATGATAACTATATTCTGATAGAAACACATTATTATTTTGTATGAAAATCGACATATTTCTTTTAATGGTATTTTACCAGTTTCTTGAAAGTGAATGTCCATGTAGCAGAAAATGCATTTTGCAATAACTGATTTCTTCTTTCTATAAATACTCTATTCCTGCCTATAATTGTGAAACCTACAGATTGAAATTTCTTATATAAATAATTCCATGTTATCTCACATACATGTACGCCACCAGAAACCATGCAATGATGCGCTATACGAGCTAATGTAAAGAAATGGTATACATGCCAGACCATGTTTTAAAGCTCAAATATGCCAGTCAAAGATGTACGCTATTATAAATGAAAATAGATAGGTTTCAAATTTGTTATATTAAAAAGAAAGATAAAAAGAAAAGATTTAGAATAAGCAAAAAAAATGTATATAGGTTTTTTGACCTCGTTTTCAAGATATTTGACGTTAAAAAATTTTGGCAGGAAAAAGTTTTTTCATAGTTTTAGCATTATCACATTTTAGCTTTTCAAACCCATAACAGAATTAATAGGAGTTGATTAAACTTTGTATATATCTTCATTATGATGCATTAAAGAAATAGGTTAAAGAAAACAGGGGGTTCGTGCGTGGTCAAAATGTAACCATATTTTGATGGTAAAATTCAGAGGATTTCGAAAAAATAACAGATATACCAAAACTGGACATAAGAGTATCCATAACTACCAGAGAGGTCTCCAACATATGGGCCTGCGAGTATCCTTAACTATCAGAGAGGTCTCCAACATATGGACCTGTGAGTATCCTTTACTACCAGGAAGGTCTCCAACATATGGGCATGCAAGTATCCTTAACTACCAGAGAGGTCTCCAACATCTTAGCGAAGTATGCATATTTACTGAATTAATCCCTATAGAATTAAATGAAATATAAAAAAATCCTTGATTTTTGTCTTCGCCTAAGATGTAATGATTTCTGTAACACAAATATTTGGTTCTGATTTCAAACTTGTTTGTCGTAGACTTAAAAAATATCCTACCAATTTACTTGCGTAATCTGATTTGAACCAAGCAGGAACTGTTTGCTTACTAGTTAAATTTCGGTTTATGACCGAGCCATTATTTACACCTAATGGCATGTTCATGAACTAGACAACCAAGGAACAAAATTAAAATTTTTCAACCCCCCCCCCCAAATAAAAGAGTCGATGAGTTAAATAATGACAGGTTGGATTCCATTCGGAAACAATCAAATTAATGGTCTAAATAAAAAAAAAATGAAATGAATTAAAGAAAGATAAAATCAATATTTGGAATAAGAACTCAAGAATGTCTGTTTACCAAGATAAAGTGCAAAAATTAAAGTAATTCAAACAGACGTGAAATTGAATTTTTCGCACCTTTTTTCCCATTAAATATCTTTAACATGGAAATAGCAAAACCCTTAGAGAAAAGAAAAGATAAATCAAAGTGAACCTATTGCAAGGCAGATGTAAATTTAATGCTTTAAAAAAGTATTTCTTTCCTTTGAATCTATGTCCATTTTCCCGATGTTTAGTAGAAAACAATCAAAATTAATTGTTATACTGAATGCACTTAAGAAAAAAAAAACTTCATAAGCACACACAATCGAAGAAAGACCATATACACCTATGACTAAGTGGAGGTTATATGTTTAGTATGTACATGTATTTTAGAAAAAAAATCTGTAAAATGCTGATTTTTTTGGTGTCATTCGAGTACAAAGTCAGAGCTTCAATTTCTCTGGAATGTCTTTGTATCTACATATAAAATGATCATTCCATGGATAGTTTTGTTATTACCTTTTTATCGATAAACAAACCCTTTTAATGACAGGTCATCAACGTTTAAAACAGTCTTTTCTGAAAATTAAGGCATATCTTATATTATTTCCGTTTGCTAATATGTCCATTTTTTAGGACAGTGGCGATTTTTCTCGTTGTTAAAGCTATTTGTAAAAGTGCAAGTATCTTACAGATGGGGGTTTGAAACATGTATCGATATGAGGGCAGGCATAAATCAACCGCAACGTCTAATCCCTCGGGCCGATGGCCTGGAGTCTGGCCTAATGGAAGTAGTAAAGAGGTGGAGTATAGACTACTTCAGCTGGTAATGAGTTCTAGGTCCTGTTCCCATCTGGGTAGAATGACTTATGTATGCTTGTACTCGGTCATATTAAGGCACCAGGAAACTGCTGTTGTTACTCATAGGCAAAGTAGTGGGGGTCAGTCGTTAGGGCAGTATGTTTACAACATGTAGCTTGTTGATAATCCTGTACAGCATTATAACTTTTTTGTGGTGATCTCCGCTCCTGTAAGGTCTTTCACTGGAGGTGATTCATCAACGCAGTAATACTGCTGGTTTTCTGTAGTCTGTGAACACCATCCGGGTATCTCTAGGCTGAACCATCTCCTGACTGTTGGTGTTTTCTGCTGTGAACAGATCTCACAATACGGATGCATATTCTGTGTGTGGTCTAATCAGATTGAGGTTGCACAAGGCATTGGAATTACATGGACAATGTTGGATATTTTGCCTAAGGAATACTAAGGTGTATATTCGAATCTTGACTACCTGGTTTGTGCGCTCGTTCAATATGAGTGTCTTATGTATGGTAACGACGAGGTATTTCGTGGAGTCTACTAAGTTAAGGGTATGGTTATGTTTTAACTAAAGTGTTAAGCTCGATTAATGCTTATTCAATTTACCATGTAAAAACAATCTTTGTAAACATTGGTTGTTTAGTTTGCTACCCTGATAGGTGAAGCACGGGTGTGTATTGGCTTTTGTTAACTAATCTGTTCATTCAGATTCGAAACCCTGGGCAGGTTTACCTGTAAACTAGTCTCCTGATTTACCTTTTATTCCTAATCTATTTGAAGAAAGAAATTATTTTGAAGTAACGAAAATAAACCATATATAATATAAAAGCATTAAAACAGTAGAAAAAAAACTGGAATAATATTTGTTTTATGTGTAATGATGTTGAACATAAAAGTATAAACAAAACTACCGAATTTGTAATGAAAACATATTGAAGAAGATCGCAATTGTCCTGGTAGAGGCATTCAAATTGAAAAGGTGGGTTAAACTAGGTTTTATGGTGCGCCAAACCTCGCCCTTCAACACAACAAGGCTGTGTAAACATGGCAGAGATATTGAGGTGATCATCTCAGAAAAACAACAAGCCAAACACTAATCAAAACAATCACTAATCAATTATCTAACAAAAATTGAATTTATCCATCCGTGACTGAAAATAAAGATAATAACAAAATTACCGAACTTGGAAAAATCAATCTCAAATGTCAATTAGACGAGACAAAACAAGGAAGAAATACCGGAAAAATTGAAGATCGCAATGGTCCGTACTTGGTACAAGCATTTCAAAAGAAATGGTGGGTTAAACCAGTTTTTAATGCGATCCAAACCTCCCACTTCCATTGCGATCTTTGGGTCCGGTAGTTTCACAAAACACAACAGGTTTGTGATGACATACCAGGGATGGTAAGGTGATCATCTCGTACATCAACCAGTCAAACACTAATCAAAGCAAGAACTAACCATTTCGTCTAACATAATATTGAAAGTTCTACCAGTGGCTGATAACGAAGAGAAAATATTTTTAGAGATCGTAAGAGACGTATTTTCCTATAGCCTTGGTCTAAGAAAGCGGTGTTGGATAAAAAAATCTGAAAAATGTACAAGCCCTGGTGCAGATGACGTTGGTATGTTACTTTCCAGGTTAGGAAAATTAAAATGAAATCGTCTCTTTAATCGTACATTTTTGTACTGAGATGACATTCCCGGGTCAAATTCGAGGTGTAGATTTAAGAATGATGTAAAGCAAGTGGATTTGGTGTTTTTTAATCTCTAGTTCTGGAAGATATATTGAAGAGATTCATCTGCCAAAGACGAGTTGTTGAAAGAGAGGACGTCATCAATTTATATGAAATACAAATGACAACAAAGTTCCAGACAATTAAAGTGAAAAGTGAAAGTGAGATTAAATGACCCTGCCTCTTTTATCTTCTTGTTCATTACGAGTTCCTGAAGAAATTCAGTCTCGTAAGAGTTAAAAAAAACAATTCGGCGAGGAGAGGAGCACAGTTTGTGCCCATTGGAATGCCGACTCGTTGTTGAAAATCTCTCCTCAAAATGTGACAAATATGTTGTCAATAAGGAAATCAAGTATTCTGCACACATGATCCAAAGTGTAACAAATGTTATCTTTATAAGATGTTTTGGAAAAAAAATGTAGAATTATATCCTAAAACAAATAAGTTCCTTGAATTCGAAAAGGCCTTTTCAATAAGTTTCTTCAGTCGACACTGAAGTTTTTCGTGTGGAAATGTGGTGTACAAAGTTTAAAAATCAAAAAGTTTACAAAGAATGAACCTCAGAGAAGGACCGGGATTTAAAATTATGTAACAAATATTTTGAGTTCTTTAAAATACTACGATTATGAAAAGTGACACAGTATGCATGTTGTCCTTCTTTGACAGAAACAAAAGATCTTTGTGAGTTGAACTGACTATTTTGTAGTTAAACACGTTGACGATCCAGCTATATACCTTCATTTGTACGAAATTTTGTAAAGTTTAGGTATCCATTACAAATATGGTAACTCTTCATGTTCCTTTTTCATGATATATTTACGGAGGATATGAAAGAGTTATGGTTGGCTATTATCTCATCTTTGTCAAATGATGTCCGAGTGTATGCAACACTTAAAAATAAATTACCATCTTTGCCTAATTCTTGAATCAGATATTTGTAGTAATTTGCTTTACATACAAAAACTATGTTGTTGGAAGCCTTGTCTGTCGGTGTGACAACATACATTTTGTATTTGTCATGTAAGGAAACGTAGTAATATTTTTTTCAGAAATAGTTTGCGACAACGCTTTGTCTTACACATTGTATTTTAAGTTTTAAAATTCTTAAAATTAAACTTACATTAACAAAATTCCGGCTTCATCTAACAAAATTTTGTTTTTCCACCCGAGGCTGAAAACGGAGGAATATTTTTTTAAGAAATCGTATGCGACAATAATTTATCTTGTTCATTGTATTGCCAATATAATATCGAGTTAGACTTATCTAGCATGCTTAAAATTAATTCTTAACATTAGAATAACATTAACAAAAATGCCTCGTCATCTAACAAAATTTTGCATTTTTCCATCCGTGGCTGCAAACTAAGGAACTTTTTTGAACTCGTCTGCAACAACGCGTTGTTTCACAAAATATTACCAATATAAGAGTGAGTAGCAATAATTTAACATGTTTAAAGTTAATTCTTAACATTAAACTAACAATTACAAAATTCCTGCGTAACATTTGTCTTAGTGTTTAAAGTTTCTTTCTGGTTTCTGAACTTTTTACCTTACCATAATTTCACACTTTTTTTTTACTTCATTTAAAAAAGAGACCATTTTTTGTGCCAAGTTCAAGTCGTAAATAACAAATGATTGGTTTAGGAGTCAAAGGCAATGACCAATGAGAATGGACGTAGTAGAACAAATAATCATGTAAAAAATTGGGAGAGTCAAAGGAATGTTTTCAATGCAATGAGGTAAGTACTGTAATGATTTGATAATAATTCATACCATAATAACATAATGCAATAGTTTGGAAATAATTCATACCAAAATAGTTTGGAAATAATTCATACCAAAATAGTTTGGAAATAATTCATACCAAAATAGTTTGGAAATAATTCATACCAAAATAAAATAATGCAATAGTTTGAAAAATATTCATACCAAAATAAGATAATGCAATAGAAATCGAAAATTCTTTTATAAGATGACTTATTTGTAGAGATACTATGAATTCTTTAACGTTACAAAACTTCATGACAAAAACAAACCTTGCTGTATCTTAAGAAAAATGTATGCTTTTATTATTCGTATCAAATTCACTAAGTACTTATACAAATTTTAATCTATCTTTCAGAAAATGAACTTGACTTCATTGGTTCTTCACAGATATCTCGTGCTTTTGTTAGCGGCCTCCTATCATGCTCATCCTTGTGGTGGTAACCCAAGAAAGGCAATCGTTGCCTATACAGCAAAACAAGGTAAAACTCTAGAATACAAAAATCATATCTAGATATTTATACTGTAAACATCATTTTGTGTTTTGTTTTAGCCTCGAATCGAGTTTTGTTTGGGTGCAACGAACTGTCATTCAGATTTATAGAATGCTTATTTAATTTTTGAAAGAATCAAATCAAATAACAAACGAAGCACAGGTGTACAAAACGGGCAACCGAGTTTCGTAAGGTAGACAAGTCAAATAAAAAATTGGTAAAAATAAAACTTTAAAAAACCATACAACAGAAAATCAGAAATAACAACTAAACCGCAACATGCCGACACGAGAGTAAAGTCAGGTCCTCAGGAAGAGAAAGTAATTTCTGCTTGCTTTAGTACACCCGTCACGTTATCAACGATCGATTAAATGTGGGTAAAGACAAGTAAAAGACAACAATATTTAGCCTTTTTGTCAAACCAGGATCTATGAAAGTCTAAGAAATAGCAATCCTGTATTTTTCGCTATTTACAAGCATAGATACACCAACATGTAAAATGTGGGGTAGCATAAAGAAAACAACCCTTCATACAGATGCAGTTTAACTTTAAAACAACAAGTATCAACTAGTCTCCAAGTTCATTTTATCATTTCATCATTACATTGGAAATCGCACATATTATCAATTATTAGGCAATTTGGTTTTCATTAATGTATGTTTAACTCCGCTTTTTATATTTCAGGCCTGCCAATGAAAACATTCCTAGACAAGTTAAAAATGGAAAACAATTCCGTGTACATGGTCTTGCTGAAAAGATTTGATTCGTACGTTAAGTGTGTTGGACTTGTGGACGTCTCCTACTTTTAGAAAGATATATTATAGCATCAAATTCACATACATTACTTTGTTTGCCAATGGATTTCACTAATCACGACATAATCATTCAACATCGTGTTAAAACAAAAATAAACATGGATGTAGAAGATTGCTCAGAACCTGTAATAATGACAATAAACAAGTGATAGGCATGAGAGCTTTGTTCATGGTTATGTTTGTTATTTCTATCTATGTTTCTTTTCAGTCTTTACGGAGGTTGTTTTAAGTTCATCTTGCTAAAAGGCACGTGATCTATGCTATTACCATGTTTCTTTTTCCGTCTGAGGTATACTTATATAAATATCGTTGTGCTAGGTTCATCGTAACACACAAGGCTTCCACAAGGATACGCCAACGAGCTCTGCTCTTTGCCTCTCTCTTAATTTCTGTCCAGCTGTCATCTCTGATAATTCGTGGTCTCCCCTTGCCACCTGGAGTCCTCCTCAGTGCTCTTGTTACAAGCTGTTATTGTATATATTTACAATAGGCCTTTTAATCTCCACCTTGTCTTCTTATCTAATTATTTTGTCTCAATACTTGTTGTGTTGTGTTTTGTAGTATTACCAGATTTTATAAAATTGTTAAGGAAGAAGGATGTTTGGGAAAATAAACTCTAGATAATTGCATTTTTTATCTTTTGATATGACTAAAACTTGGCAAGATTTATTACGAGCATAAATCTATGTTGTGTCTCTGTCCTGATTTCTCATGTCTGGAAAATGTGAGATACCAAACTTTAAAACTTAGGATTAGGCCATTTATGAACAAAAGGTTAAAGCGTCATCAGGAATGTTAAGAATCCTTCAATCTTATATTATTTATATTGTTTGTCTGAACTCATTTCTTATTTGATACTTGTGGCCAATTACAAAAACACAAACCCACTTTATCTTGATTTGCGATGAAAACACCTTAGGTCTTTTGTGAGAGTAATTCCAGGAATATCGATCCCTTGGATATATGTGCGTAGCTAAAAGTGTTGATCGAAATAAAAACAAAGATGACGTCTTGTTGCAAAAGTGTTATCTTAAAAACTGCATTGCAGCTGCGTTACTAAGTAAACATGATTTCTCTTTGTCGCACCTTTGATATGTCAGTTATTGTTTTTAATTGCAACAATGTCTGATAAGGTGTAATATGAAGAATATACAATATAATATAAACCAAAAGTACACGATGTTTATTGCTACTTGTGAATATTATGGATTCTAAGGATAAGTTGGATCTGGTTGTTTTAAAAAAAGAACGTCTTTTGTTGTATAAGCATATGTAATGTATTCAGACACATTTTATTTTCACACACCCCATTGTACAGATTTTTGTTTAAAATGAGTTGACAAAATACATACATAAAATGTTTTTAAATGTTGTTTTTACTATGATTTTTTAACATTACGTTTATTACTTTCATCAATGTGTCACATATAAAAAGAACATTTGTTACAAATTCACTAATAACATATTCACATCTATTCCATTTGTGAATAGATGAATTTTATCATGAAAAACTTATTTGCTTGCTATCTCTCAGTGCGTCAGTACTTTGAAATTGTACAATTAATTTGAATTATCCCCCTTTGAAGTATATAAAAAAGCTGCAGCACAGTTTTTCGTTCCTTTTTCGCGCCACAGTCTGCCTGGTAAGAAGCCTTCAGATGCATGTTACATTTTGCATTTTTTTTTAATCTTGTTGTTTTGGGGTTTTCTCTGATAATTGGAAACATTGAATATTTTGATTACAGTGTATTAGATATAACTTTCAAATATTTTGCTTGAAATGCTTGTTTTCAGAGGGACCTCTTCATAATCAATATACAACTTAACCCATTGAGGTTATTCTGATTCCCGCATTTGGTACGTTGTGTTTGAAAACCTATCAGCGATAACCATTGCTGGTAGACTAGAGATACCAGTGGGAAACGTAATCACGAAACTTGTCTGACAAAACTTTAACACCTTTGGTTTTGTTTTGTTTAATCGTTTGAAAAGCTAATTGTCTTTCCTTGTATTGCACTTGTTGCATACCATCGGTTTTAGGTTTGATTTCCTTTTTCGAATTTTTCGGAAACGTGTATGTTCTTGACATCCAGATGATTATAAATCGATCGTTGGCAACGTTACGGGTGTGCTAAAGGAAGAAGGAACTCTTCCGGAGTACCTGGGTTCACTCTCGTATCGACTTGAGTTCACGTTGCTGAATGCAGTTTTGATGTAATGAGTGTGTGTATGTTTTATGATGTTTTGTGGTTTGTTTCGTTGTGATGATATTTTGTCTACCGGTTTTGTCTTTATCTTTTCGGTTTTATGATGTTGATTACCTCTTTGGTAAACCTTTGCTTCTTCAGATCTTATCAATGATAGGTTGCTCCTTGCTTAAGTAACCCTCTTATTGATATTTGGTACATAAATGGTAAATACTAGTACAGAAACCATTCCAACAAAAGAATTTAATAAAACATGATATTGTTTGTTAATCTGTAAAACGTTTATTGTTCAAATAAATGGTTGACATTGCGCGTTAAATCACATAATGTTAAGCTTTTTAAATAAGCGATGAACATGAAATAGCATGATTTAAATAGACATGAAATGTTGCTAAAAATTGGGGTGGATTTGAAACAAAAGAAGCAAAGAGGCACCAATGGGTTATTCGAGTGTCAAAATTCCGAATAAGCAACGACAAAACCGGCAAACACGAAGAAACAAATAACACAAAATCAACCGAACGGAAATCAACAACGCGGACTCAAGTGGAACAAGAGTGAACTCGGGTGTTCCGGAAGAGTAAGCGGTTCCTGCCTGCTATAACACATCCGTCGTGGTACTTATTTCCAATTCAATGTGTCAAATTTCTACGACAAACGAACATCTGCACTACACGGTGTCTACCGTATAATTTCTTTAGTGAAGACAGCAACCGTGGAGCAACATAACCTTGTGTCAAACGTGACCCTCTTCCAAGGAAAAAATCGATGTAATTCCCTAAAGCTCTGGAGTAACGAATCAACTATGATACGAAGACTCCATAAGCAGGAGCGGACGGAATGTTGCTACGCAAAAGGGAAAGTTGACGATTGGAAAGTTGAAGTCATTACGTTTGTCATAGATCTTTGTTGGAAGTCTTCCTTGAGAGTCAATTTCGAGATGTAGATCTAAATATGAATCAGACTTTATTTATATATATGAGATGGAGATAGTAACCACATCGAGAATTGTTTAGTGATAGGACATCATCAATATAACGGAACGTGAGGTTAAAGTGAGAGCTAGTCTAAGATTTTTTAGAAGGATTGTAAAAAGTCTGCGTCATATGAATGAAGAAACAAATCAGCAAGGAAAGGTGCACAATTAGAACAAAACAGTTGTCGATAAGAAATTGAGCATGTTGACTATTTAGTTTTCTGTATATTTGTTCTTTCTCTAAGACTCACCGATGACAAAAATAAGTCTTACTGTAATCGACTACCAGATATTTGTACCTGCGTTTTCCATTCTTTTTGAAAAAATCTGCGTTTAATCAACTGTGCCAATCGTGATTTGAGTTGTTCATGCGGAATAGTAGTGTAAAGAGTGGAGCAATCGAAAGTTTTGATGCTGTTTCAAGATGAAACTGATTTCGAGCTAAGAATCTCTAATAGTTATTTCGAATTCTGTAGGGTCCACATTTGATCGACACCATTTCTAGAATAACAACAACCGTTATATTTTATTGCTGTTAGTATTGAAGTCAACGGAACTTAAAGAGGTTAAGTGGTACATTTTGATGACCGCTGTTTGTATGGATTTTATGTAATTAAGGAATCCAATACAGGGATGAAATGGCATCACTGTCAGCACCAACAGAGAGCCCGAAAGAAGAGTCAATGATTTCCTCCTAGACAGTGTTGTATTTGTGAATGTGGTGCTTTTGCTGGTACAACCAACCCCTAATTTAATTGTCAGGCAGTCAATATAGTGTTTATTTAACACAAAGATAGAACAACACCATATTTGTCATGTAAGTTTGACAGTGTTTCTGCAACATCGGTGTTGTTAAAAATTGTTGTCGTTTTAGTGCTCATTGAGCCCTTCAAAGAATTTATTCTTTTCAAAATCAATAACCTCACAGCTTTAACTAACTCAGACAAATCGTCATTTTCTTTCTCCTGTTCTTCCCAGAAGGTTGTTAAGCCTGGAAGTGGCAGGGGAGATAAGCGCCCTCTGTCGACTGAATACTCCCTACGGCATGCAAAAATAAAGCCTCTGACAACCAAGCCCAACTCCTACCTTCTCGTGGTTGAAACTGTATAAACTGACAGGAGAAGGGGCAAAGGCGAGATCTGGCGCCTTAAAACCAGTGCTTTGGGTAGATGGAGATCATTAGCCCGGTAAGGTAGTCCATCTAGGAGAAGGAAAACTCCGATCTCAAACCCGACAGTGAGCGTCGTTAGTTGCACACAACATTCACATGGGTAGACAGGACTCATCAGCCTTGGTAGGCAACCAGTCTAGGAGAAAGAGACTCTGATTTAAAACCGTACTCTGCAAACTTCAAAATCCAACCCTGTATCAATGATATGAAGTAGGTGGAGTCAAAACACAAGCGACATAGTGAAGCTGGGTAGGCTAATCCCCCGCTCAGTGTATAAATTGGATTACAGAAACACAGGCAAAGAATACAAATGTAAGAGGTAACCAACGTCAAGGAACCAATCCAATTGGAACTATGACGCTCAAACAGCCGAATATCCTATCGACACGGAAACCTATTAGAATTGGAACATGGAACGCGCGCACCATGTATGAAGGAGGAAGAAGTGCAATAATTGCGAAAGAAATGAAAAACTACAACATCGAGATCTTAGGGCTCTGTGAGACAAGATGGAATGAAGCAGGAAAAGTTAGATTAAATACCAACGAAACTATTATCTTCTCAGGACACAAGAACAAAAATGCTAACCACACACGAGAAGTAGCCATAATGATGTCACAGAAAGCAACACAATCGCTTATAGGATGGGAGCCAGTGGACGAGAGACTTATGATTGCTAAGTTCCACACATCAGAGAGGAGAATCACACTTACTCTCATCATGTGTTACGCTCCAACAAACGACTCAGAACAAGAGACAAAGGACATATTCTATGAGAAACTGCAGAGCATCATTATCAAGAGATCGGAAAGAGAGGTCATCCTACTGATGGATGACTTTAATGCCAAGGTAGGAAGTGACAACTCGGGCTAGTATGAAGACGGTATGGGGAAGCACGGAATAGGCACAATAAATGAGAATGGGATGCATCTGGCTAACCTCTGTGCAGAAAACAACTTAGGAATTGGAGGCACAATTTTCCCACACAAGGAAGCTCACAAAACAACTTGGGTCTCACCTAATCAGAGAACTAAAAACCAAATAGACCACATCTGCATCAATAGAAAATTTAGAAGAACATTGCAAGATGTAAGAGTGAAAAGAGGTGCAGAGGCAGCTACAGATCACCAACTTGTAGTAGGGAAATCCAGCGCAAGCTAAAATGATTTGGGAACACCAACCCTAGAGCAAAATACAATGTGGACAGACAATTTAAGAACAATGATATGATCGGCAGAGATACCAACAGGCACTTGCTGGAAAGACACAACACCTAGAGCTAGAAAGAGAGGGTTCTGTAGAAGGGAAATGGGGCAAGATAAAAGAACTATTCATTACATTAATAAACCATGGATACAAAATGAAACTCTAGATATCATAGAAGAAATAAAGCAAATCAACATTAAACTCACGAATGCTCGAACAAGATCAGAGACAAGTAGACTGCAAAACGACTACAAACTCAAACACAACGAAGTGAAAAGGAGAGTGAAACAAGACAGAAAGAAGTTCATTGAAGACCTAGCTATACGAGCAGAAACAGCCGCGGAAACAAATACCATGAGAGAACTTTATAACATTACAAGACTATTCTCAGGAAAGCGAGCTACACCAGAAAAACCTATTAAAGATCTCTTAGGACACACCTTGACAACCACTGAAGAACAAAAAGCTAGATGCAAAGAACACTTTGAAGACCTGCTAAATAGACCTAGTCCAGAAACCCCAGCTTACATACCACCAGCTAAAAACAACATTCCTATCTTATTAGCTGCACCAAGCAAAGAAGAGATCAGAAAAGCCATCAAGTCCCTCAAAAACGGAAAATCAGGTGGACCAGTTGGGATCCCAGCAGAGGCCATGAAATACTCTCAAGAAACAACAGTTAACATCTTCCACCAGTTGTTCAACACAATATGGCAAGAAGAATCACTACCTGAAGAGTGGAAAGAAGGCTTTCTTATTTAATTACCAAAGAAGGGTGACCTTAGCGAGTGCAAAAACTACAGAGGAATTATGCTTTTATCAACCCCAGGAAAAGTATTTAACAAGATCATATTAGAAAGATTGAAATCATCAGTAGATAATCTTCTGAGAAAACACCAGGCAGGCTTTAGAAGGGAAAGATCGTGTACTGATCAGATTGCCACACTCAGAATAATAATTGAACAGTCACTCGAATGGAACTCATCATTATACATCAATTTCATAGATTTTGAGAAAGCATTCGACAGTGTAGATAGACCAGCACTGTGGAACATCATGCGCCATTATGGAATACCAGAGAAATATGTTAATATTATCAGTAACATGCATGATGGTATGTCCTGCAGGGTATTACATAGTTGAGATGTTACTGATAAGTTTTCAGTCAGGACAGAAGTGCGCCAAGGATGTGTACTATCCCCCTTTTTGTATATTCTTGCCATATATTGGGTAATGATGGAGACTACAAACAGCAGGAAAAATGGTATACAGTGGACCCTTCTGGATCAGCTTGACGACCTTGACTTATATCTTTGCAGATGACTTAGCCCTACTATCGCACAAACAAAGAGTCAAATGCAAGACAAAACATCTGCTCTAGAAACAACAGCAGAAAAATTGGGCTTCGAATCAACAGAGAAAAGACAAAAATTATGAAGATCAACACAAATAACACCAATCCCATCATGCTTCACAATGGCGAACTAGAAGAAGTCAAAGAGTTCACATACCTTGGTAGTAAAGTCAGCACCACAGGTGGAACAGACAATGACATCAAAACCAGAATAAACAAGGCAAGAACAGCATTTAATTTACTAAAGAAAGTTTGGAACTCAAGACAGATAAACAGAAACACCAAAATCAGAATATTTAACTCAAATGTAAAAGCCGTCCTACTCTATGGTTCAGAAACATGGCAAACCACCCAAGCCTCAGACCACACCATTCAGACTTTCATCAACAGATGTCTTCGTTGCATACTTAACATCTATTGGCCAAATAAAAACACCAACAAAGATCTCTAGAGTCAAACACACCAACTCCCACCATCTGCTCAAATAATCAAAAGGAAATGGACATGGATAGGGCAACAACTGAGGAAAGATCAAAGCAACATCACTAGGCAGTCACTCAGATTGAATCCACAGGGCAAGAGAAAACGGGGTCGTCCAAGAAACATCTGGCGGCGATCAGTAGAGGAAGAAATGAGAACTGCAGGATTGACCTGGCAGACCATGGTACAGCATGCCCAAAACCGAGTGAGATGGAGGCAGATTGTCAGTGGCCTATACTCTGACTAAGAGTTACAGGCATAAGTCAAGTAAGTCAAGTTCTTTCCTGGAAAATTTTCTGGCATAGTCTTCAACTGAATCCATAAACATTATTTTTTAAGACCACAGCAAAATGGGAATTAAATGCTGATCGGTTGGGTGGAAAATTTACCCGATGTGGTATAGTTCTTGGCAGTCCAAAAATGTATCTTTTACTTGCATGAAGCGTGGTTCGCCACAACACACACGATGGCTTACTATATGACAAGTGGTCTGTCTTTCCGCAGTACAGACTGAGCAGCCCTCGCGGATGAGTTACCTTATGTCGAAATTCGCCTTTTACTAAAAGCTAGACTCTACTGGAGGGGCTGTTTGCTATCCGGGCCCCACACGTGACTACTTTTATAGAAATGATGGGGCTTTGAAGAAGTAATTGATATATAATTTCAATATTTTAATAGTTCTTAATTAACTTCCACTCAATAATTGTTTTTTTCTAATGCACTTTTTTCTAAAATAAAAAGAATATATTGGACTAGCTTTATACACAAATACCGGGCGAAAATGATAAGATTGTGTCTCATCGAACAGTCGTTAGCTGTAGAACTATTAGTTCTGCAGCTGCTTTTATTTGGTAGAAATATATATGATTATCACACCTTTGCTATGGCTTTGATGTTTGTTTACATCAACTTCTTCTTAGGTGTTAAAACAAGTAGTTTAAAAAATAAAGTTGTTTTAAAGTCATAATTCGAACTACAACCACATGAGTCTATGCATTTCAATTTTGAAAATGCAACAATTTGGTGTCCAAGATGTCATAGAACGTTCATTTGTGTAGTTTGGTCATTTTGCTATGTGATTAAGTCATTATGCTGTGTGGCTTGCTCAATATGGTTTATTGTAAAAGAGGCATCAATGATGCATTTGAAAGTCCGAAATGGCAAAGACAAAATCAGTCAGCACAAACGAGAATAAAACGTAGAAACAGGCAACGTTTTACCAGATAAAAACTATTGTAAATCAAACAGAAACACAATCTAGTCGTATACGATGATTACACTGGCGTTAAATTGTTATTCTCGTTGTAGATTTATTTACTTGTTCGTTACTAAATTGATATTATGAAGTCTATTCAGGCTTTCATAATGAAGATATATAATATTGTTTTTGGATCTTATACTTAAAGGCATATTGTTTACCAAAATCAAATTTTTTCCTGCCAATTTTTTTATATGTCATTGAGACCGAAATGTTAAAACAGAATACTTTGACATGTTCGAATATACATTTATTACCTTTGCCTTCAATTTGGTTTATTCTGCTCAAAAGTATTCGACCATGTTTATTGATTATTTGTTTACCTTTGTGACGACAGATATATATTTAGTGTTTTTAATACGGCCATAATCAACAAACATATATAATTCTGTCATTTCTTCCTTTGGCATTTCTGTTTTTGGCGCGTCCCATCCTTGTATTGGATTCAATATTACATAAAACTTTATACAAGCAACGTTTTATTGCTGGGTCATCCAAGTGTACAACTAAACCTCTTTGATTTTTGTTTACATCAATATTGACTATTGTCAAAAACACGTCCAGCAAACCACCAATCACGGGAATAAAATCAAGCCTTCAAAGTAATTCGATTGTTGTTATTCTAGAAATGGCGTCAATCAAATGTGGATTCTCAAAACTTCTAAACAACTGATGGAAAGTCTCGATTCTAAGTCATTTTCATCTTGTAATAGCATTAAAACTTTGATTTCTCTACATTATATACTTCAATTCCACATTCACATTTAAAATCTCGTTTGGCACAGTTGATTAAACATAGCTTTATCAATAAGAACGGAAAACGCAGGTATAAGTATTTGGTAGTCGGTTATAAAAAAGACTTATTTATTGTCATCCAAGATTCTTGTAAGAAAAACAAATTTACAGAAGATTAAATAATAGAAATGCTCAACTTTCTTATCGACAACATAATGGTATAGTTTGGAGGACGTGTTTTTCAGCAGACAATAGGTATCCCAATGGGCACAAATTGTGCACCATTGATTGCCGATTTGTTTCTTCATTCATATGAGGCGGATTTCTTACAATCACATCTAGACAAAAACGACTGCAAGTTGTTTTATCCTTCAAACTTTTTTTTCACATGAAATAACTTTATTGCACTTAATTGCTGTGTAACAATTAGTACATAATGTACAGCATTCTACTATGCACTCCCTGTTTAGTTAGTCATTAGTCAACCAGGGGATCAACTAATGAAAACAATCATAAAAATTGCAGTATTAGTGTATTACATAAAGAATTTTTACAATAAATTAAACAAGTACAGATAGAACATATTTACCAGTTACTCTTGGGCGGTGTTCCGAAAAATGGATGAGGTAATTACTACATTAGAAGGAAAACTGGTTCAGTTTTACAACATTTTTTAATATACCGTTATACCAGTCACCACGTGTGTAAAATACTGTGTTAATACTGATAAAACAGAATACTGCATCTTTGCAAAAGAAAGAAAACATCCAGGACAGATAGATCTCAGAATCAATGATAATGCTATCAATTACAACAGCTCACCTAAACTTTTAGGGGTAACTCTAGATGAAAAACTAACTTTCAACAATCACATACTAAATGTGGAAAAGAAAGCTGGAAAATCGCTCGGCATCTTGAGAGAAGTTAAGGGAATTGGAAACATCAAAACTAAATTTCTCATCCAAATTTATAACAGCCTCATAGGATCTATACTGCAGTATGCCAGTAGTGTATGGCAAATAGGATCTCAAGATCATCTCAATAAACTGAACTGGATCCAAAGAAAAGGTCTATCAATCATTCTAGGATTATCATCGACTGCAAGTCTAGAAGTAATGGAGGTAATGGCAGGAATTATACCGCTAGATTTAAGAAGAGAGGAAACAGCAGTTAGAGAACTGGCAAAAATCTTCTCATATTCTACCAAATTTCCCATCAAATGCCAATTAAATAACTGGATAATAAAGGAAACTCAGGATCGGTATATGACACCACTAGGTATGATGTACGTTCAAGCAGAAGACATGAGAAAAGTAACGGAAATTAGTGTAAAGAAAATAGAACCTGAGTTTGAATTTCGTGGGTTGTATGCTGTAAAATCAGCACCAGAATATTGGAAAAACTTGGGGTCATCCAAAACAAGAACTAAACAACAGGAACAAATAGGAAAATCTCTGATTACGCATCAACTAGAAGAATTAGATGAACACACTGCAGTTGCCTTCACGGATGGATCTTGTTTATCTAACCCTGGGCCATGCGGGGCTGGAGCTGTACTATGCTTTGAGGAAAATATAACTGCACTAAAACAACCGGTATGTAAAAGAGGATCAATACTATTAGGATAGTTGTTGGTAATTAATTTAGTACTGGAACACATCATCCAATCAGAAATCAAAAGAAAAATTCATCGCGTTGTAATTTTTTCGGACAGCCAATCATCAGTAGGAATATTATCACTTAACTGGAAATCGGATAGTCATAAATTCACAATAGCTGGAATTAAGGAAAAAATGACATTAGTACAAAAAGAAGGTATAGTTGTAGATTTGAAATGGACTCCAGGGCATGTCAATGTAGAAGGAAACGAGCTGGCAGATAAACTTGCAAAAGAAGCAGCTAAAGAAGCAGAAAATCAAGATACTGATGCACATAATACCATCACAAAACAAGATGTAAAAAGGGCAGCGAGGCAAAGCATAGAGAAAAAATGGCAAAGCAGATGGGATGCAAGTGAGCGAGGAAGGTTTTACTACCAATTCCATACAGAGGTAAACAAAAAATCCCAAAAAGATTTTCCAAACAAATTGATATCCAGCATAATGAACAATTTAAGATCAGTATATGCTAAACTCAATGACTACTGTCATAAATTAGGATTTGTAGACAGTCCCAGATGTACATGTGGAGAAATAGAAACCGTAGAACATTACCTGCTTAAATGCGAAAACTACGAAGAACAGAGGCAAAAACTAATCCAGGACATATTTCTATTAACAGGCTCTATTCACCTGGATTTGGAGGTGCTCCTAACCGTAGGAGAAACTGAAAACAAAACTTTATCGGAAACGGAGAGACTACGACTAATGGCGACCTACATAAGTGAATCGAAACGTTTTTCTTTATAAAACAGCTACTGCCACCTACCATATTAAGTTTACACTAGAGTAAATACCGTTAGAAATAATAAATACACGCGAGGGTTCATTGACAGTACACGAGTGACCATCCAGTGTCAAAAGTTTATGACACATACAGATATACAGATATACAGATTTTTACCGTTATAATTCGAAATGGAATTAATTGTTGAAGTAAGTTTAAGAAATTAACAGAAGTGTTATAATGTTCAGCTTAAAAAAAACCTGGTAAACATGCAAGTGGAAATAACCGTATATATTAAAACATTTATTCACATATTATCAGCTTCACTACACTGTGACTGTCTACAGACTAAATCACAATTCACATTGTCATGTACATGTATAGTACTGACAGTACATAATCAATTAACATTGTAAAAAAAAAATACCCACAAATTCTCGATACTGGGTCAAAGGTCATGACCTACATTTATATTTGCATGCATGTTTATGTCACACTCGGGCAATAACAATCTCAATGTTTTTTGAAAGAAGATATTAACATCCTTAGTCACTTTTATGTAGTTTGTTAGTTCTTTTTCAAAAATTTTTGTAATGTCTACTTTTGTTTCCCTACCGCAAGACATAAAATATGATTTGTAGATTGAAAAGTAAATTAAAGTTAGGATGACATTGATATCATAGTAAGCAACATCGCTTATTTTATAGCCAATAATTAGACTATTTACATTAAGAATGTGTTTGTCAAAACCAAGTTTTAATAATACAGGTTTAATATTATGTAAAAAGTCCTGGACCATTGAAGTCTTCAGATAAAAATGTTCATAATCTTGTTTAATTTTACACTGAATACACTCGTTCTTTTCTGAAAGATTCCAAATATGTAGGATTTCCTTGCATGGAAGAATGTAGTGAAGTAATTTCCATTTAAACATTTTATATCTATTATCTTTTAGGTGATAGAATATAAAGTTTAGAGTATATGAAAAATTTATATGTCTTCTAAAGTAGTTTTTCCACTTCAAGAAGCCGTAGGAAATGTCATCATTATGTTTTGACATAAGAGTGACATATATGTCTTTGGTTTTTCTCAATTTAAGCACTTCAGTTGTGTACATTATTCTAGGATTTGGAGTCTTTGGTAAATTAATTTGTGATTTAATGGATGTCTCTGTCTTAATAATATTTTGCCACGATTTTGGGATGGCATTTTTTATCATATTTACCTCTCTTATCCAATCGTGTTTTATTCCCAATTTTCTTAACACTATTCTTTCCGAAATGTAACCTTTCTCATCAATTATATCATTTATATAATAAATCTTACTTTTGATCTATTCTTTGAAAATAAGTGGTTTATTATTAAATGTTATATATTGATTATCTCATATGACCTGCTTTCTAATTTCTAGAAAGTTTTTGGGTAAATTACATGAACCACCTTTTCCATTAATCCAGGATTTCACAATGTCTTGATAGAATATTGTTAATTGTGTAAAATGCTTTTTATCTAAATCATGATGACTTTTTAAATTCATTCTGAAAATGAAATTATCTTTGCCAAACTGATTTAGATAAAAAGTCGGGATAATTTTCCAATTATCACTTGAACTTACACATAATTGTTTAACCCAATTAATATGTATGGATTGTATAAAAGCGTCTATATCAATCATTTTTAATCCTCCATCGGAATAGCTTTTAGACAGAACATTCCTTTTTATTCTATCCCGAGAAGATTTCCATATTAAACTATATGTGATAGATTTTTAAACAGCAGTAAAAACATTTTAGGAATGACCGAACAAAATGCTAGATATGTAATATTTGGCAGTATTAGTGCTTTGAAAACTCTTACTCTACCAATAACAGTTAGATTTCTTTTATTCCAATCAGCCACTATTTGTTCGCATTTTGTCATTTATTTTTCAAAGTTAAGTTTTTGACATTCTTGGTAATCATAACCAAAGTATATACCAAGACTTTTAATAGGTTTGTCACACCAGTTTATATTTTCAAATTTATCTTTACAGTGTTTGAGTTTTTACAAGCCATATTCCGTCTGTTTTGTTTCTATTAAGGATTAAACCTGAGAGCTAGCCGAAAGTTTCAATTAGGTTGATCGATAAACTTATATCTTTTTTTGAACTGAGAAAGAGTGTTGTGTCATCAGCTAGCTGACATATTTTTAGTATGTTTGTCTTTTTATCAATCTTGATATCTAGACCTTTAATGTTTGAATTCTCTCTAATTTTTATTGCCATTACTTCGACAGCAAAAACAAATAGTAAAGCTGATAGTGGACAACCTTGTCGTATTCCACGGAAGATTTGAAATTTATTAGATACCCAGCCATTGTTACATACACACCCTCTGATGTCGGTATATAACAGTTTAACCCATCTAATAAAGTTATCTATAAAACCGAATTTTCTTAGGGTTTCAAACATAAAGCTCCACTCTAGTGAGTCAAATGCTTTTGAAAAATCTAAAAATAAAATAGCTCCATCTACTTTAAAGTTTTCAGCGTAGTCTATGATGTCTTGAATTTGTCTTGTATTAAAACCTATGAATCTATTTTTTATGTAACCTTTTTGATCAGAGTGTATAACTTTTGGTAAGATAGGTTTTATTCTTTGGGCTAGTACTTTTGCTAAGAGTTTGACATCATAATTTAATAGAGTTATTGGTCTATAATTGTCTAATGAAAAGGGGTCATTCTTCTTGTTAATAAGTGATATGAGACCAATTTTCTGTGATCTTGGAAGATTTCCCCTTTCAAAGCAAAAGTTAAACATAGGAACTACAAAATCTTTTAGTTCATCCCAGAATTTTTGATAGAATTCAACGTTTAAGCCATCACTACCTGGGGCCTTATTTAATTTCATAGTGAATAAAGCGTCTGTACATTCTTGAAGTGAGATGATATGTTCACATAAATCACTATCTTGGGAATCTATTGCTTTCATATCTTTTATAATGTTTAAATAGTTCTTTATATCTCTTATTTCTGGGTTTATACTTTGATAAAATTTTTGATAATAACTAACTTCTAACTTTAAAATTTCTTCTTCATTGCTAGTAAGATTACCTTTATCATTATATAATTCTGAAATGTTTTTTTTTACTTTGTCTTGATTTTTCTAGACCGAGGAAAAAAGCTGAATTTTTTTCTCCTTCTTCAATCCATTTGATTCTCGATCGAACTTGATTTCCTTTTATTTTTTCTAAGTATAAAATGTCAAGGTGGTCTTCAACTTTTTGAATTTTTTGTATCAGTTCAGTTTTTGTATTTTCATTATTTGCCAAATTTGCTTGATCGCTTAGATTTTTTAATTCTGCTTCTAACATCAATGTTTTATTTCTTTTCTTTTAGCTTGACCTTTACAGTATTGCATTGTTTTGTCACGGACTTCTACTTTAAAACAGTCCTAGAAAAGATCGATATCATGGTTTGTATCTATTTTGTTTTTATATGATTTGATAAGTTTCTGTTATCATAGAAACATAATGTTTATCATCTAATATACTACTATTTAACTTCCAATAACCATTCAATTTGTTCCACGATTTAGATTAATTTTTATTGATATTGCATTATGGTCTGTATATTTTAGTACTATTGGTCTTATATCAGATGATACACAGTTCTTAAAAATTTCACTGCACACAAGAAAGAAATCTATTCTAGTGGCTTCAGTACGTTTCTTATTTGACCATGTTAATTGCATTTTTTCTTTATTTTTTTTTCTCAAAACATCAACTAGTTTCATAGATTTTCTTAATTTATTTAGATGACTTACAGGTTTTTTGTTGCTATTTTTGTGGGATTTATTTTTTGTATCATTTGGTGATAAAATTTCGTTATAGTCCCCATCAATTATCAGTTGACCATTGCTGTGTTTATTTATTTGTTGATGTACAAATTTGAAAAAGGAATTTCTTTGTTTCTCATTATTAGGAGCATATATATTTACAATAGTTAGAAAGGTTTCATTTATTTCAATGTTTAATAAAATGGATCGTCCTTCCTTATCATATTGTTCTTCTATTAATTTGCAATTAACATCTTTTTTAATTAAAATTGCCACTCCTCTTGCATTACTTGACCCGTTACTAAGGTACAATTTTCTGTCAAATTCAATTTTAATTTTATCAAATATTGTGTTTGTGAAATGGCTTTCTTGAATTAATAGAATATCTGTTTTTTGATTAGTCATCCATTGATATAGTTTTTGCCTTTTTTCAGATTTCTGGAGACCATTGCAGTTGATACTGCAGATATGTAACAGATTACTTTTCATTTTATAGAAGGTAATTTATTTCATATAGAGTTATCTTTCTTTGTCCCACATTTTCACATTCATAAAAGGATTTACATTCATTGTACATGACAAAATGCATTTTTTCAAGTATTATGGTCATCATAGTGACTATATCATCAACCAGTACTATGTATAAAATACATTTACTGCTTGACTCATACACAAAATAACTTGTACATATATTACATACAAAGACAAAAACAAAGCAAACAATTATACATACAAATGCAAAAAGTTTATGCTCTGTACAAAAAATATTAAAAAGTTATTTCCATTTTTAAAAACGGATGTACATACATATGACATATACATGTTATTATTTACGCACACTTTAAGTATTATTTGTTTGTGAAACAGATAGAATTAAAAAAACATGAATTTCAGCTGAAGTAGAAAATGAAAAAAGATTAAGAATCTTATAGTTGAAGGGAGATAACTTGAAACAAAGAATGCATAAAATAACTTGAGAAATAATTTATTTGAGGTAAAAAAGTATTCTTTATATTTCAGATATGTATTTTTGGCAAGATACCGAAGGAAATGGTTTACAGTTGCTGAAGAGTTTTCTCCAGCATAATCATTCTGTGTAAAAAGTGTGTAAAAAACAGACAATAGCCTCTGATACAAAGACTTTTCAAAAATTTCTAATTGAATCATATTTTTTTTTAAATAAACTGAATAAAAATAAAACAAAATAGTAGTACAATATCATTTATAAATTGTAAATGAGATGCAGAGTACATGTACAATTAACCAATTGGCTTTGCTTTTTTTGTCGCTACGCTCTTTATCATGGAGGTCTTCTGTCGGTGTAACTGGTGATTTTGTTATCCTTATGTTGCTATTAGTCTTATTTGGAGTACCCTGATAGTCTCTCTCTGATACGAAGCTTGTTATTGGCTGCTGTTTATATCCATTACCTCTGTTTGATGGTGGAATCGACCTGCTTCTTTGAGGTTTGGCTTTTGGTCTAACCTCTTGGGTTGGTGGTAGGTCTGTAACCCTGGGTGGAATTGAGGAAGCCTGTGGTGCCCCTGCTAATGACGACGGTGAGTGTTGGGTGCCACCCATATCCTGGTGGACTTCAGAGTCATTAACACTCCCTGCCGCGCTGGCCACTAGTAGCTTTGTCGATTATCTGTCTTCCCAGCTTGCATTTGACATTGATTCATTATCATTATGAGGATTTGAAAACATTCCACTTGCGCATGAGCTCTGTTTATGCCCGGATTCACCATATGCCTTACACCGCCAGTCGTTGGTACATTCTTGGGCCTTGTGGCCATTTTCCAGACATTTTGAGCAATTAGAGTATTGATTTGATCTACCAGTATTTTGGCCTCTGTAGATAATGGTTGCTCGGTATTTGCCAATCGGTATTTGTCTAGAAATTTCATTAGCAAGGACTGGACCCTCACATATTACAATCCTGTCTCCAGTTTGACAGTTTGCTAACATATTGTTATATCTCAATCGTTCTCTGAAGTGTTTAAGGATTACACAACCATATTGTTCTAGGCTTTGTAAAATCTGACCGTCGTCAGCAGACAATGACAATGGAACTCTTTGACGCGTATACGTATGTCAGTGTTTCTTTCATTGTTTGTGACTCTAGGGTTACTTGAATACATAATAATTGATTTACCTCTCAGTTGAAGACCTTCAGAAAGTAGAAGCTTTTTGTCTTTGTCTGTGTCGGGATATATCCTCCATAGACCTTTGATTCTTTGTAGACCCTTGATGTGATGGAAGGGTATGACTTTACCCACTGCTTTATACATCTCATCAGAGAGTAGGTAGAGGGCTTTGATAGGGGAATCTACACGTCAAAACACGTCTGATTCAAGGATGAAAACAGGTTTGACTGATGAAAGTGAATTTGGATCATCCGATTTTGGACCCTGCTTAAAAGCCTCGTCATATGACAAAGACGCCATATTTGAATTGTCACTTGTGTCTGACTTGGTCATTTTGAATGGAATTTTCTGGTATATACTTTACTAGACTTCAAAAGTCCACTTGAAATAAGTTAATAGATGAAACTTGGCTCAACACATCAATAAACTTCGAATTTAACTTCCGAAAATCGATATTTTCACTTATTTTTGCTGGTGTGATCTAGGAACCCACTGCCATAGCCATGGGCAGACAACTCCTCTCTCTTCTTTATCCTTCAATCTCACATTTTGTTATAACGATAAAGACACTTCACTAAACAATCCTCGATTTGGTGACTATTTAAATATCATATATCCAAAGGAACTTGGGATAAAGGACACTACATATTCTATGATGTCCGCGTCATATTAGGATCTATTTCCCGAAATTGACACACTAGGAAGGCTTTGAACAAAGCTCTATGGCATTCGTGATGACTTCACCTTTCCAATAGCAAACCCTTTCTGTGTAGCAACATTCCGTCCGCTCCTGCATATGGAGTTTACGTATCCCAATTGATTCGTTATTCCAGACAATGTGGGGAGTACAACGACTTCCTTGATAGAGCTACACGGTCAACAAGCAAATTTTTAACACAGGGGTACGTTGCTCCAAGGTTGTTGTCATCACTCAAGACATTTTACGGAAGCCATCATGTGCTTGTATAAAAATACGGGATTTCTATCTCTCAGATGAGCACAGATGTTGGTTTGACAAAGACTATTGTTATGACATCCTTTCCAGATATGACCAACACTAAATCGATCTTTGAAACGTGACTCTCGTTTCGACTTGAGTTCACGTTAAGTGTATGTGGGTGTTTTATGTTGTTGTTGTTTCGTTATGATATTTTTTGTCTACCGGGTTTGTCTTTGTCTTTACGTTTTTATGATGTTGATTACCCCTTTGGTACACCTTTGCTTCTTTACAGCATTTTTTTCATTTCCAGCATAATGTACAATTGGGGCAATGTGAGTCCCTTCCGAAGGACTAGCATCGTTTCTTAAGATTGTTCGCTACTATTATTGAAAATAGATAGGTTTAAAATCTTATCCCTTTAAAGAAAAGATAACAGGAAAGGGTTTATAATAACAGAAAAAAGATAATTGACGTTAAATTAAAGTTTTAGCGGGAAACGGTTTTCTCTGACTTTTTCTCTGACGGAATGGCTAGTTTTCCCGGGGATGATTCTTTTATTAGAACTTTTTTAAAGCATGTCAACTTCCGGTGCACAAATGAGCAAAGGATAAAAATAAATATGCTTTATTATTTATTAACGATGGAATCTGAGATTTTAGAACTTTTTCTACACAGGTAAGAAAACTTGTCCAATTTATTGAAGTATTTACCGTTTACAGAAATATTATTGTTCTCATAATTCCACAGACGCTTTTGCGTAAGCTTATGGGGCAGCAAACCAGTTTGCTTCAAAAGCTCGTAAAGTCACGTGATAAATTCTATCCTAATTGCGGGATTTTTCCGGAAAAGCAATGAACTCGAAAATTGCGTATTGAGGCCAATTTCGTTGAAACAATTTTTCATTCGTTATAACGAGAAACGAAGTCGTTATATCGAGAAATAAAAGTCAAAATAACGAGAAACAAGTCGTTAATACGACTTTCGTTTCTCCACTATTTCTAAAACGACAATTTCTCGTTAAAACGACTACATTATCTTTATTATGACTTGTTTTTCGTTACATGTAAAACGACTTCCACTTCAACTTGTAACGATTTTTTTTTCCTTTCAACAAAAATGGTCTCAATAGGCTTCCGTAATCACCATATGTCTCTAATTGTTTCGTGATCTATACAAAACAAGATCAGTTTACATACTTCTTTGTTGTAAGGTTTTAACGGAATAGAATATAATTTGAAAACGCTGATTCAGTTTTTATTATTTTGCGCAGTTATATTTGTATGACCTTAAGTGAATTAAAGGTAAGTAATTGTATTTATTCATTTGAGGTTAGTAGAAAAAGACAACAGAATAAAGTACGTAAAAATATTTCTATTTTTTTAACCAACACTTTAGAATAAACTTTTCAATTTTTGAAATCATACTTGATGCTTACAGATACATAATAGATATATGTTTACAGTAAATGTGTTCAATAACCCCCACTTTCACATATCCGATATTTCCTTACGAACTTTAACGAGTCTGCAACTCTTATTCGATTGAAAAGACTCGCAATCTACTCACGATTAAATCTCTATTACTCGTAAAGAGATTTTGACAACTCGTGGGAAATAGTCTGAACTCGTCTCAGTTTTTTCGAGGATTTTTGACAACTTTTGTGAGATAAACAATGTGATACTTTATCTCGTAAGTGCATCGCATATCATTCGTAAAGAACTGATTGTAATCGTAAATGACTCGTGTTTACCACTAACTTGGGGAGACTTCACAGAAGATTTATTTTTACGAGTCGTTTGTGAGTTAGTTACAATTTCATTTACTATATGTACCTCGCATTTCACTCAAAAAGACATCGTTACGTGTTCATTAATACCCCCTTCACATATACGAGATTCCCTTACGAGTTCTTACGAGTTGCAACTCGTATTCGATCACAAAGACTGCAATCTACTCGCAATTAACATAAACTTTCAGTTACTCGTAAAGAGGTCTAAACAACTCGTGTGAAATCGTCTGAACTCGTGAAAGTTTTACGAGTTGAAAAATTACAATGTCATAATTTAACTCGAAAACGCATCGCATACTACTCGAGAAGAACTCGTGGTGATCGTAAATGAATCGTCTTTATTCGCAACTATCTCGGAAAGATCTCACAAAGGAGTTATTTTACGAGTGTTAGTTTAGTTAGTGTCCTTTTTGATATCGCAAGTAACTCGTAGAGACGTCGTAAAGACAAAGTTACGTCGAAAATACAATTCGTATTGTCGCTGAACTGGAGTTCGTAAAATCTCCGCACATCTGACGAAATCAGAAATAGATCGTAAAAGGTTGAAAGAAAATCACACAAGAACTCGTAAAACTATACATGTAGAAAATCGTAACAACTCGTAAGAGAATATCGTATATCATGTATATGACAGTGTATTACTACATCTGAGTGTACTCGAAAAGACACCGTACATGTAACCTGTTCGTTAAAGCTTCATTTTTTTTAGGTTCGCAGGACGGGGATGTGTAAAGCTCGGAAAGTAAGAACTCGTAAAAATATAAATTGTTAAAATCGGAACTTATCGTAAGAAAATATCGAGTATAGCAGTAATTTCTGATATAAGAAATAAAAACGTATAAGAAAAAATTATTTCGGAAAAAGAACGTTATTTGAAACATTATAAAGCGTGAAATCGAACATGTAAAAATATCAAATAACTGAAAGAACTCGTTAAGTTTTTACGTGTTTTGAAAAGTCGAGCAACACAAATGATGGCACGTAGACGTTTCCGTAAGAAGATTTAATTAAAGAACTAAATAGGTTATTTGTATATTAAAGGGGGATTTTGAAATAAAACAGAACAACATTATGTTTTAAACCAAACAGGTAGAAGTGTACATGTCATCATCTCCATACTTTATGAACCGACACTTTAAAATTGTGTTTGGTGCTCATGCTAAACCATAGACTTAGTCATTCTTAGACATAGCGAATATTCTAAAGGGTGATACGTAAAGTTTCTTAAAGCTGTATAAGAGTTTTATATTTTTAAGTTACATTTTTGATAAAAATAAGTTGGACTGCACAAAATGAAAGAAATATGTCTTATTCTTTAGCTGTCAGGGAGTTTGTAAAATTAGACATATATGAAATAGAAATGGTATTTACTCCCTTTGTAAAGAGAATGTCAAATAATTAATTTGCCATTCTATCAAGTATGCATTGAGCCATTTCTACTATTATCTACCTATGTGTTTGTTGTTGAAAATAACATAAACCGTGTAAGAAACAATGTACCATCAAATAGTATTTTAAGACATTTTGTCATTGACAGTAGAACTATAAATCCACTGTTACTTTCCTATCAAATGATACCCCTGTGACGCGTCTCCACAGTCATCTCTTCCGTAGGCTGCATTTGTGTACCAGTATATGACATCCATCCATTTGTCCCTTAATTTACTTACTTGTATTTTTTTCTAGATGTTGGCAATTCCCATGCAGATAATGAAAAAGGGAATATATCCCTTAATAACATTATGATACATTTATGTTTTAAGTACAAAAAGGTACTAACTTAAAATGACTTTTATCCCTTAAACGATGGATATTTCACCAAAATTTTGCATTATACTTTAATATCTTTTTGCAAATTTCATTATCATTTTTGATAGCCAATTTATACATGTACCGAATGTATGTAAATTTCATATTTTTTCAGTAATTTTCACTGATTTCATGTAAATAACTAGAGAATTAATGAATTTCATGTAATTACCAAAATAGCCTAGTATTTACATGAAATTCCTGAAAAAGCCAATAATTTCATGAAATTCCCGATTACACACATTTACTGTTTCATATATTAGGAAAATTTATCCTAAAATTGAGGCAGAATTGTTTTTGTTTTTATTTTGACTTAATGTATATAGCATATAGGAACAAAAAACATATATCGCACCTTGTGGGACAAAGTGTTCTAAATTATTTTATTCAAGATTGTCACAAAATAGATGTAAGATTACAAATACAGTTTTCAAAAAATCATTGTATACAAAAGAGCCATTTTCCACATACAGTTTTTTCACGGTAACATACAAAAGATACAATTTAATTGGGTAATGTGATATTAATTATGTCGTTTGTCAAGACCATTGATACGGAAACGTCTACGTGCCACCATTTGCGTTGTTCGACTGTTCATAACACGTAAAAACTTCACGAGTTCTTTCAGCTATTTAATATTATTACGTGTTCGATTTCACACAGTATCGTGTTATATACAAATTGTAAGTGTTTTATACAACGTATTTGTTTTTTACATTCCACGGAAAGCTGACTTGACTTTCGCCGCTCAGAAATCTTAACGAGATCAACTTCAAGTGTTCATCTTTTACACCCTTATATTTATGAGATATCTAACTCATGTTCACTTATTTCTTTCAATAAAAACGTATAAGAAAAAATAGTTTGTCAAAAGTTCACGGTTTTATTGAAGGAGTAAAAAAACATGAGTTAGATTTCTTGTAAATAAAGAATTAAAAAGATTAACACGAACAGATAATCTCATTAACATTTCCGTAATAATATCAAATAACTGAAAGAACTCGTGAAGTGTTTACGTTTTATGAACAGTCGAACAACGCAAATGATGGCACGTAGACGCTTCCGTAACAAATACCTTCGCATTCCAGAACCTCAGACCGATAAAAAGGTATGTCTACTCTTTTTTTCCAAAACAGTTGTGTAAGATGACCTAAGATAGATATACACATTTTGTAAAACATAATTTAAACAACTTTTGAAGCAGCAATTGATTCTCGGTACAATTGTCGCGTACAATTCATTTTCCTGTGGAAATTGAGCAAATCTGCGTAATATGGAGTAAATACTGTAGAGGATGGAAAAGCTTATTTCATAATTACAAATCGAACTTAGAAACGGGGAGGAGGGTGTTGAGATATTCACGCAAGGAGAGTGTTTTTATCAATATAGAATTACAAATACAACCTTTCAAATAATTCATTGTATACAAATGAGCCATTATCCGCATATAGGCCTTTCCCGGTAGGACACAAAAGCTACAATTTAATACCAATTATGTGATTTGTCAAGGCCAATGTTTGTTGACAATAACGTTTTCATTTGTTAATAAACCGTTATGACCTTTTACTTTTAACTTTGATGCTTGATTGAGTATTACATTTTCGCAACATCTTAGTAATATAATTTGCATTTTACTCCAACTTTTTCAATGTAATCAGACCTAAAATAGATTAAACAGCGTAAAATCAATTTTAAGATTTTTGGTTATTTTTTCTTGAATGTAACTAACAGTTATCTAGACAAGAGTCCACGTGATAGTTAGTTTTGTAAGGTTATTAAAGGATACGGTAGACGGGTTAATAACAACTATGGATGAACCTTGCTCCTTTATTGTAGTTTGGGAAATTGAATATCGCAAATGCATTTTTTTACAGAAATCATGTTTTGGTAAACACTGTGGTAAAGTCACCTTTCCCGACTAGGGCGGTATAATCTTTAAAAAAGGAATAACCAGAAACAATTTACCTTAAAACTTAGTTATAATGCTGAAAAACGAAACGGACACAATACAAGTTAAAAAGAGGCGAATATGTACCAATTTGGCAACCAAATATCGTTATTACGAAAAGACAACGACACAATCGGTAGACATAAAACCATCCCAATAAAACAAAACAAAAGACAAACAAACACACACACACAACAACCAAACCGCAATCATCAACGTGCACTCAAGTAGAAACGAGAAGGAACTCAGGTGCTACGGAAGAGTAAGCATTTCCTTTTTGGGTAGGTAAAAACAAACTAACTTGTATATTAATGCAAGATTTGTATGTTTTGCCGTTTGGTTGTCTGATGAGTCGATGTCTACCGATATTTCTCTTCGCTTTTTCTGATATTCGATTGTCCCTTTAATACAATAACCTTTTGGCATTCCATTTCTAGTTTACAGAGAGTAAGTGGAACGACACGAATGGCCTACTTTTCTAACGGAATACAGATTGTTGACAAGATTATCAAAAACCCATATGTGAGTATTAATTGGGTTTCGAATGTCGTTTATACAACCGCAAATAAAAGTGCGGACGTACCGGTATTATGGTATGATGCTGTCGTTGTCTTCGTCGTCGTCGTTGATGTCTGTTAACTTTTAGTGTTGCCACAATTACTTTATTTCTAGTCATCTGATCGCTATGAAATTTGACAATGGTGTTCATTACCATAAAAGGATTTTTTATTTGTTAAGAAATTAGGGGCTTTAAAAAGGCAAAAAAACTCAAATATTTTATTTGTTCCCTCAATAACTTTGGTTCAAGTTGGCCAATTGCTATGAAATTTGACAATGATATGCCTTACAATTTAATCATATATGGGATTGATTTTAGGGGTCTTCCCTTTTTTTATTTAGAAATAGAAATAAGTTGTAATATTATGTAACTTTTTAAATTCTGATCCGATTTTGATTTTTTTTTGCAATATAATTATTGTAGAGTAGTGGATACAGATCACACCCCCTGTTATGCAATCAAGGGCTAAAAGGGACCAAAATCGAATCTTATTTATTTATTGTCCGATTTCATTTTTTTTTGCTAATTGATTTTTATCAAGTAGTGATCTTACAAATTTGAGGATTTATTATATGACCTTCCCTCTCCCATCATTGCCGTTAGGGGCCAAAAGGGGTGAAAAGGTGAAAAGATGTAATATTTTGTAACTGTAGTAAATTTTGGTTTACCTTTGAAAGTAATATGGATTCCTTCCGAAATGTATGTGGAAAGTCCACCAAAGGCTGCATGTGTAAAAAAAACTCTGTCAGTCCACCATGTGTCCATATTGGGCCTAACACGTTCAGCATAGGATATGTTGCGGTCGTATCATGCTACGCTAGGTGGAACTTTTTTATTTCAATTGATATCATATTGCAATTTGTGAGGTATAGCTTTTTAAGGCGAACAATTATTTTGAAGAAAAAAATCGTTTATCTGCTCAATTCTATTTCAAATAAAGATAAATAATAAAAATACCGAAGTCGGGGAATAAGCTTAAATGTCCAAGAAACAGGTCAAAACAAGGGAGACATTCCGGAGAAGTTGAAAATCGCAATGGTCCTGCGCGCTGACTTTGTAAAGCTAATCTTGCCATCACTGATAGTGACAAGATTCATGATCTCAAAATCTACATATTCAGTATACTTATTTAATGTATATGTTAATGACAATAGATGAATTAAGGCATATAAGATTCAATCCTAGGCAATACGATAATGCTTAGTCATTTATTTAGTGCTAATGCTTAAATCAATTTGACATTAAGCTTTATGCCTATGACCTAGGTCTATTAATGTCTGTATTTTGTCTATGAAATAACCGCATTACTTAAGGCCAAATTGTAACATTTGGTATGAAAATTCAAGTTATAAAATGCATATGTAAAAAAGAAAAGACTTGACCTTAAACTCAAATTGCCTAGTCGTACAAAATTAAGTCGAAGTTCATAATTTGAAGGTTTAATTAAATATTAGGGCACACTTTTGTAAACAGTGATAAGAATCTAGGCTTTGAAACATAAAAAATAAAAATGTCAAGTAAGCCCTATATGCCAAATAAGGGCTTTTGTTTAAGTAAGTGAAAAGTTATAAATATAAGTCTTTAAATTTTCACAAACAAAAGTTTTTTTTTAAAGTTACTCTCCAAAATAATTTTGGGGTCTGGGTGGCGAGTGGTATAAGGCGCTTGTTTCAATACCACACTATTGATCACTAGCCGATCATATCGGGAGGTGTTTGAGTCTCGCTTGTAAGGACAAGGTATGATAAGAGTCAAATTTTGCCCCTAAAATATGGAAATCACGATTAAAATGAACGTTAATATTCAATATGTATTCTATCAATTAAAATTTATTATACCAGCATGACTGTGGTTTAAATAATCCATGGTCGTATTCAAAAAAAAAATAGCCAGAGTATTTTTGGTGAAAAACTGTAAAAAATCTACAAGGTTAGTGATTGTTTGGCAAAATTGCGTCAAACAGTGTAAGACTACAATAATTTGTGAATATGACCTTTTTATACAGAAAATAACCACAGAAATATCTTTTTGGTACACCGTTTGGATCATAGCTCACAAATGTCCCATTTTTGCATAATATGATGACATCAGTGTGACGCAATAAATTAGTTTTTGTTAGTATTACTGTTATTTTACTATACTTTGCTCACCAAGAACTGAACTTGTAAGAATAGTTTCATTTCAATTAAATAAATATGGTGAATTATGTGACTTCTCCGGTTTCCTACGCTATTAAAACTGAGATCCCTAAGTGGCAAAGGTGTGTCAAAAAGGGCGTTACCCCCCAGAAAATATTTTTTTGTTCCAACTTATTTATATACACGACATTTACTAAATTCAGAAACAATACATTAGCTTATTATGTGAATTTCTCATGTTTGCAGTGTGCGATGAAGAAGTTTGGAGTGTTAACATTGCGCTTGTGGTTATCAATTATTTAAAATGTACTCCTCTTTTCGAACTTACTTTGATGAGATTTTGGATCTGGTCTCAAAAAAAAACCTCGGTGATATCAGCTGACACCACAAGACCACCAATCTTAACGTTTTCTTTGAGAGACTCATTTCTCTCTCGTCTTGAATAGACGAAACGCGCGTCAGGCGTAACAAAATTTATTGTCTGGAACTTTGTTGTCATTTGTATTTCGAACACACGTGAAGGTTAGCACTGCTGGTGGAGTTTGAATTCCCCGAGGTTAGCCCGCTCCGGCACCAACACTTTTGAGTTGGAGAATACATCAAAGCTTTAAATTATCTGTCTAAATTTCAAAATTGTCTAAACCCTGAGGTTCTTCCTACCCCAGACATAGGTTGAATATCTTAGAAATAATTTGGTTCCCTAGTTTGGTACTTTGGTTATACTGTTCTATGCTCTTTATATTCATACAGTGTTTGGCATTTTCAATATTTTTGGTAGAGCGCCTCTGATGAGTCTTGAATAGACGAAACGCGCGTCAGGCGTAACAAAATTTATTGTCTGGAACTTTGTTGTCATTTGTATTGCAAACATATGTTTCACAGTTTATCAGTAATCATTTACCTGAAAAAGAGAATGAATTTACATGAACGACAACTAGCGACAAAGAGCGACAGCATCTGCCGTATTAAGGAGTTTCATGCCACATACACTAAATTTTTCTTGGCAATTAGTTTTCTTTAAAATTTGTCAATGGATGTGCTATGGCTGGGAAAAGACCATGCTTCCAACTTGGTTTTTAAGATAAATGAATCAAAAGTCTTGTTGATTTACATTGAAATGTTAAAGAAAGTTACCAATTTCGAAGGAATATTACATATGTTCTAAAATTTTCTAAATGGTATTTTGCAGTTTTTTTATATATTTAATACAAGGCTTATATAAGTTAGAAAAAAAGAAAAAAGCTGCTTTCACCTCCTTTTTCTAATATCGAGAAAAGATTGCCAAAAAGTGACCCAGATTGACATTTTTAACAACAATTATCTACCTCTGCAAAAATGCAAAACACGACATTTTGGTTTATGATAATTGTTATCAAAATAAAACAATAATTAACTGAAACAAATAGTTCAAATGGTTTTCAAACCAAAACCAAAGTCTATACAGCATGTGTTAAAGAAAACTTTTACAGATATTTTTCAAAAAACTTTTGAAACCTAATTCTACGGAAAATAAAAGTTTAATTTTGTCTGGTCAAATAAACACTGTCCTTCACCGTATTAAAGATTGCCACTCTTTCAACAGTTGCATATTTTATGTACAGTATCTAAGACTGAAGTCACTGCATACAAATAAAATAAAATATTTAAATCTACCACCAACAAAAGGGAACAAACCAAGACATAAACAATATCATAAAAATATGAATTAGGTTTGACCAATAAAAATAATACCTCTTCAACTTCACAATATTTAGCCTTAAAACACATACATTGCAGTTTATAATATTACAATATTCTGGTAAGGGATTGTTCATTGCTTAAAAAACAAATGACAACAAAGTTCAAAACAATAAATTTTGCTACGCCTGACGCGCGTTTCGACTATTCAAGACTCATCAGAGGCGCTCTACAAAAATATTGAAAATGCCAAACACTATATGAGTATGAAGAGCATAGAACAATAAAACCAAAAATAGCAAACTGTGGAACCAAATTATTACTAAGATAATCAACCTATGTCTGGTGTAGGAAGAACCTCAGGGTTTAGACAATTTTGAAATTTAGACGGATAATTTAAAGCTTTGATGTATTCTTCAACTCAAAAGTGTTGGTGCCGGAGCGGGCTAACCTCGGGGAATTAAAACTCCACCAGCAGTGCTAACCTTCACGTGTGTTCGAAATACAAATGACTACAAAGTTCCAGACAATAAATTTTGCTACGCCTGACGCGCGTTTCGTCTATTCAAGACTCATCAGAGGCGCTCTACCAAAAATATTGAAAATGCCAAACACTGTATGAATATAAAGAGCATAGAACAGTATAACCAAAGTACCAAACTAGGGAACCAAATTATTTCTAAGATATTCAACCTATGTCTGGGGTAGGAAGAACCTTAGGGTTTAGAAATTTTGAAATTTAGACAGATAATTTAAAGCTTTGATGTATTCTCCAACTCAAAAGTGTTGGTGCCGGAGCGGGCTAACCTCGGGGAATTCAAACTCCACCAGCAGTGCTAACCTTCACGTGTGTTCGAAATACAAATGACAACAAAGTTCCAGACAATAAATTTTGTTACGCCTGACGCGCGTTTCGTCTATTCAAGACTCATCAGAGGCGCTCTACCAAAAATATTGAAAATGCCAAACACTATATGAGTATGAAGAGCATAGAACAATAAAACCAAAAATAGCAAACTGTGGAACCAAATTATTACTAAGATAATCAACCTATGTCTGGTGTAGGAAGAACCTTAGGGTTTAGACAATTTTGAAATTTAGACGGATAATTTAAAGCTTTGATGTATTCTCCAACTCAAAAGTGTTGGTGCCGGAGCGGGCTAGCCTCGGGGAATTAAAACTCCACCAGCAGTGCTAACCTTCACGTGTGTTCGAAATACAAATGACAACAAAGTTCCAGACATTAAATTTTGCTACGCGGGAAGCTAAAGTTTAAGGATGCTGGATATTATTATTGAACATATAAATAGGTTTTAAAGATGCCTTGAATTAAAATATCATATGTAAGGGTATATATGTTACAGTGGATTAGTGTAATCAGTAATTTCATGAAATGACTAAAATTTTCAGTAAGTTCATGAAACCGCAAAAAGCACCAGGGATTTCATGAAATCACTAAAATTTCCAGTCGTTTCATGAAATTACTGACAAAACAGATGGAAAATTACACTACTTTACTGAATCCATTTTCAATTTTGAACATCTTTTCATCATCAAAATGCAATGTACCCCAAGGCTTACATTGATCAAAATAGTCATACAATTGTTTCCAAATTTGGTGAGTGATTATATGAGTGTTAATCTGTGAACTTTTCACTTCAATATAAGATATTGAGCTGAGCAGTTGGTTTGATTTTAGTTGGTGTTTATTGAATTAAAATGTCAGAAATGGAAGAGAAATTTAAAGACAAACTCAACCAGGAATATGGAGATATTAAGGATATGCTGAATGCTTGGCTCGCCGATAATGACACTACCAATTGGTCAGTTGGTTTATTAAGTTTGTGCAGTTTCAAAAGAACTCAGCCTATCATTCAGGTATTAAATGCTCGCCCTATTCAGCTCTATTCGGTGATGAAGCTCATGTAGGATTGACATCGTCGTCATTACCGTCTGAAATTATTTCTCGAATTGAAACCGAAGATGACCTACTTGCCCTGACTCAACAACAAAGCCAGTCGTCAGTGTCATCCATTGACTCAAATGATAGCAGTCAAGATACGGGTACCAGTAGTCTGGATTCAGTCGGTGAAACAGACACTGAAACTGACCACAATGAGTTTAGCGTTACTGATTTGGACAGTATCAATGAAGACACAGATGTAGTTCCTGTGGAAATCGCTGCGATCAAGGAGATTGGGGAATGCATCAGGCAGAGAAGGCATTCTGCAGCTCAAGGGCAAATGGAGCAAGCAGAACGGATTGTGAAAAGAGCTAGGGTTGATCTCAAGGCAGGAGAACCTGGAGACAATGTTGCCGTTTCGATTCCTCTGGTTGATCGAGGCCGTTGTGACCCGCGTTATATTCTGGGCGTTATTATTGAGACTTGAGTACTGATCAGTTCACTATTGCTGTAAAATCTTGAATCCTAAATGGGAAGTACTCTAGAAACCAATTTTATCTGTGCCAACAAAGGCTTCTTAGTTCAGCTGATGTTAGTACAGCAACAAAAATATCATTGAGACAAGCTGCAGCTAGTCAGTCATCTTCCAATGGACAAGGATTTCACAAGTGTAATTGTGCTGGAGTGAAAAGATGCAAGACAAATCGCTGCAAATGCTATAAAGCAAAACAACTGTGCAATTCAAAGTGTCATTCTAGCTTGTCATGTGCCAATAAATGAACCCTGTGTCATCTATAAAACCCATTTGTGTTATATGTCTGATATATTTTGTTTTCACATTAGTGTGAATTTGAAATTTAGATATGATTGACCTTTATATAGAAATGTTTGTATAGAATGACATTACTTATTAATATTCATTCAATTCTCCTCTGAAATGTGAAATTTGATGTATAAAATATATTAGATGTTCAAAATGGATTCAGTAAAGTAGATAATTTAGGTTTGAATGTTGGGGAATGATTTTCTTTGCCTTTTTCGTAGGTCTAGCATTAGCACTATTTAACTATTAAAACCCATGACAGAATAAATAGGATTTGATTAAACTTTGTTGATAAATTCTATATGATATATTTAAGGCATTGATCAAAGGAAACAAGGGGTTCGTGTACAAAATTTTAAAACCCATTCGTGATTGTAAAACCGCCAAGGACCCCACAAAATAACTGAAATCACAAAAGTAGAACAGCGTACTTCCTAAATGACTAATTTCACCTATAGCCTCTAACATTAATATGTTCACGTACAATATTAACCTTATTATTAAAGTTGATAAATTTAAAGCTTTACTTGTACAAGCCCTTATAGTCATGGCAAATATAAACTTAGCAAATACACTTGATATGAAAAGAGAACTACAAAGTAACAGGCAGATAATTTCAAATTAGATCTAAGAAGTCCGTTTAAAACTCACAAGAGACGCCCAACATTATAGGCAAATGGATAACCAAATGATGAAGAGTTAGAATGAATCAAATAAAACATCTAACAAGTTGCCAAAACTCAGATATAAGACCATCTAAACTGATATAAAACTATCTTAGTATTTAAAAAGAAATATATATATGAATTTAGACTTGCATGTATCTCCATTTTTCCCTACAAATTTGTGTCGCTGCTAGGTGCTCTCTTTAAAAACGTTCAAGGCAAAAGTTGAAAGCCCAGTCCAAAATATCAATATTGTCTTTAGAACTTATCATCATATTAGCCTTGATCTATAAATTATACCTTTTTTGATTTGCTACTGTAGTTTGTGTATGCTTAATTTTCAAATGAATAGGCAATTTATCTTCACTTATAGATAAAAGTTGGAAAACAACTCTACAGTACAAAATTTTCTTTAACTGTTGACCCAAGAGTGACAGATAACCCAAGCGGGTAAGTTATATTTATTAAAATTCCTGCAACTTTGAAAAGCCAATGTCTAAATACAGGCTGTTGGCATTTTGATCCATTTTAATGGCAACTATCTTGCTGTACTGCTTAATGGTCTGTTAGTACCACACAATATGCAGTGGTTGCTAGATAAGATTATTTGTACAACAGATTGTCACCTTAAGTTTGTTTGTAAAGTTTACATAGATATGACAGAGAGGTACATTGTATCGATATTATTTCCCTAATTTGTAACGATTTTAAAGAAAATACTATTTATCGAGATAACTTTTCAAGTCAAATTCGGGATGCAAAACAAAGAAAATGTTTGACCAATACGTTAATCTATAACTTTAAGATTCTATTCCAAGGAGTAAAATTTGATCGAAAGGAAAACCGTCAGACGTGCGTTTTGTCTGGTCATCAATCAAGTGAAATTATGTACGGCTACAAAAGCCCAACCATAGATAATTACACCGTCTGTGGTGCTTTGTAATTTGAAACCACTGAGTCGATTCCATTGTAACCAACAGTTAGCAAAAACATGACCTATGGACTTACTTGGCACGAAATTGAGAAATATTTTTTGATAGTCTAAATTCAAACGCTTTTACACCCAGGTTTATTTAGTTATATTGCACATAATCGATATCCCTGGTGCTTGATTGACTTCTGTTTTCGGTACTAGTGCAGTTTATTCGATATGTTCGGTTTTCGACCTTCCAATAAAATCAATTACTTGTGTGTTCGTGGTAAAAATACCACGGGGTAGTAATATGCGTCCAAAAGAGAAAAGAATGAACGTCCTTTCAAGATTTCTGTTGTTTTTGCTATCCTGCTTGTAGGTGTAAGGGTTGGTCGATTGCATAAACCCTACCTTGCCAATACAAAGCCTCCTTCAATGGCTCCCTAAGTGGCAACCCACAGTTTCTAAAGATCTGTGTGTATCAAGAATATATAAATTTAGTACTCAAGTTAACATGTTTCTCACATGACCATAATGACCACTATTGATTTACAACACGTTATGAAGATAACATTACTATGTATGAATAAAAAAAGTAGCGATGTTTAAGGAAAGACTATTTAGTCTTTCCTTAACCATGGCCTAAAACAATAATACAAGAACCTTCTTAAAATTGGTTAAAACAAAAGTAAACATACTAACAAAGTCATCACATAGCATATTTTTACAATTCAATGAAAAAACGGAATGTAAAATCGTGAAGGAAGAAAAATTCAAACCGTTTATTGAACGTCTACTTGGTAAAACATAATTATATTTCTCTCAATATTTCAGTGGGTATGCTATTAACTTCCAAACGAAACCTGCAATAACTACAACAGATGACATAATCCTGCACTTTAACCCGAGACCCTCATCAGTTGTGCTAAATTATAAAGTAGGAGAGGTTTGGAGCCAACACGAACGTCAATTAGCCTGGAATCCGAAGAAGAAAAACTTATTCAAGGATCAATATGTTCTTGGAATCGAAAAGGTTAGAGACAGATGTTATGCTATATCTGTTGATGGATTCACACTGACTGAAATGACCCTGCATGAAGATATCAGCAATGCAACCTACATTGCATATTCTGCAAATATCGGTATAAAATGGGCAGAATGACTGCGCTGATGGTCGTTTTTTTTGTTAAAACTGTAAATGAAAACTTACATGTATAAGCACAGAACGTTAGAGGTCAGCCTTTTTTGCTCCCAGCACACTACATGCCCAATTCCTCCTTAATGAGTTGTCAATATAGTAGCCTTACTTTATCTCATTATGTATTCAACACTGATTAATTAAAGTATTTATTTTTCTTATATCACCAAAAGCTGGTGATTCATTCTATGAATCATATTTGTGTAAAGAAATAACATGTCTTTATCTTGAGCGCTATAGTATATTGTAATGTTATTTATATCAACTATGAGACTCAGTACATTTTGTCAGTATTCTTCTCCAATGTGTTATAGATTTTATTATTTTCTGACTGAACATCATCTTCCTTAAAAAAAGCAACAAAACATGTCACTCAGTGTCGTTCTTGAATGATATCATTTTCCCTATTTCCGGTTTACAAACAAGATAATGAGTTGACAGCTCACACCACTGCAAGACCAGATTTTCTTAATCTGTGATGTTTTATAATTTAAACAAGTGTTTTTTACACATATTGCTTATTAACTGACTATGGACACATAAGCCAATGACTGATTTTGGTGTTTCTATGCATAAATCACTTTCATTTACACGAAACGCGCCCCAGTCGTAGCAAAGGTTGGAATTTTGGTGTAATTTTGATTTCTAGCAAATCCCAAGGTTAGTCTGCTACAACATCACCACTTTTTGGATACAGAAACACATCAAATCTTTGAAAAGTCTGTTGAATAAAAAGTGTTTTATTAAAGTTTTCAATTTATCAATTCAATGCTTTACTATTATTCATTGGAAGACTTTCAACAAAGCTGTTTGACAAACGTTATAGCGAGCACAGCTTGTAGAGCGCACGAGGTGCCCGCGAGAAGGGAGGGTTATACAGGAAGGTCCCGCGAAAAAAATTGCCTAATGCTGATATTGATTTTTTTTCGTCCGGATATGCTTCTGAAAGGAAACCGGATTGAATTTTAAAATAATTACCTATTTTGCTTGTCGCATTCCAAAAATTATTTATGTTATAGATTATAAGGAGAAAAATATTATGATGACGACGAATTGCTTCATTTTTTGTAGTAACTGAAATATAACCGATGTTTCTTACTTTTTTATTTTACGTTCAATCGCACCAAGCATCTCTTCCCAAATTGAACGTTCTAGAAAATGCACAAAAATAAAAATAACTAACGTTACGATGATTTCAGATTATATCACTGCATCGATGCGAAATCAAATCATTTAATTCGCTCATTAAAAAATGTTTGTACGACTTTACCCCCCACAGAGCTATTCAATTTCAGTACTTTAACGGGTGTTACCGGCCTCTTTTATTTTTAGAACTTACTCGACCTGTTTATCTACAGGTCAACTTAGTTCATGCGTACTTTACGAAGTCAAAGTTGTTAAATTTTGATGAAAGGTAGATTTATTCATCATATTAAGGTTTTTAAATTGTAATACATTTTGCTTATGCATTTTAAGTTAAAATCGTCTCGAAAAAGTCCCTGTCCTGAGCAGGGTTTGAACCATCATTCCTTGTCGTACAAGACTTCAATCATACCCCACGACTACTGAGGACTAAATAAAATTGGTCCTTTAAATATATATGAACACCAACTATTACGACAATCAATTCATATATTGAATAAATTTGACCATCAAAAGACACCTTCTGGATCATTTGTAAATTTTGCGAACTTGTGAACAATAAATTTTGTACAAAAATAACATCCAAAACGGTCAGCCAGTAAAAAAGAAACTTCAATAAGTTCTGGATAAGATTACAACTGATTCTGGGACTCCACTACATGCTATACTCCTGTCTTCAATTATTCCACCCCATAACGGAGCCTTTCCTTTACTAAACACAATTTTAAAGTATCTGCTTGTGTTGAAAAAGAAATCTAATATAGAGCTTGATGCCATAACAACTTCTCTGTGAAATACGAAAAGATAAGAAGTATTTGTATATCCATTAAAGGTATCAAAAATGGATTTTTAAACTTATGTTCATGAAGAGATAACAAAAAAAGATAAATACTTATCAAAAATTGAATATTGTTAGTTGTGCGTTTTGAATAAATAAGTGGATTGAACAAGGTTTGATTGGCACGAAATCTTACTCTACGATTGAGATGTATAATTTGTTGAAAATAAAACTATGACGGGTTAAAAGATACATTTGCTAACAATTTAATTTTTTTCTAAAACCAAAACAAAAAACAAAAAACAAACAACAACCAATTGATATGATGATGATGTAAGACAAGGACAACTTTACGCTTGTAAATTTTGGTTTTAATTGTGTTGAATGTGAAACGTTTCACAAAAAGCCCGGAATAATCCGTTCAATTACGACCAACAACTTATCAGTAGTACATTTTTATGTTTTATGTCCTACATATCTTCCCTTAACGGCAAATGTTTGCTTTTAAGAAAAAAATCAATCGATATATTATAAAGTTTGTTAAAATTTGGAAAAGCTAGATAGCCAGTTGTATGTTTTCAATAACTTTAAATGAAGACAAAATTCATTATTTTTTTTCAGAAACTAAGTCATATTTTCATTTCGTTCGCGTTGTTGATTTCTGTTCGGTTTTAAATTGTTTGGATTTTTTGTGTATATTCTCGTGCTGTTCTTGTGCGTGTTTGCCGGTTTTGTAGTTGCCCTTTTTGACTTTTGACGCTGGAATACCCCATTGGCGCCTTTTTGCTTCTTTTATATCTTTTTTTTCAAATAGATTTCATTCAAAAATGTATTTAAAAAAAATCTTACTCTTAATATGTTTCTTTAAAGCATTTGGTAATCTTAGTGTGTTTCAATGATTCCAAACGAGGTTTGAACCACCATGCAATGTCATTCTAAACTTTCATCTTCCCACCAGACACAATGGCTGAGCAATGAGTTTGGTGGTTAAAATGTATATAAACACAAATTTTACGGCAATCAATTCATACAATAAATAAATTATTACACAAGCAAGCGCTTCGGACTTTGACCTGATTCCTCGAGCGGAAAAACTGTACGGTAACGGGTGTTATCGGCTTGTTTTTCTGTTACATATGTATTGTATCTAATACTTACAATAACACTTTAAACACGTTAACTTTATATGTCTACTGTTCAAAACTGATCAATCAAAATATTTCATTCGGTTAACTCGGAAATTAACCAAAACGCACCTAGCACGTGTTTTTACTTCAGGTAAACTAGTTAACAAATGTTTTAGTATTAAGTGTCCTCGTCTTTGCGAGAATGGGGTTCTTAAAATGTAGATTTCTAAAAGATTTTATTCCTCAACTTAGGCGTGGAACTCTGCCATATGAGAATCCATTTGTTCTGTTTCATATCGTAATGTGGAGAGTTTTTTTCACATGTATTTACAAACCTATTTGTCAACCTTTAATTATTAGAATTATGCTGTGCTCGCATTTAGGCAATACCTTTTTCATATTAATTTAACTTTCAAATTGTTAACATTCTCTGCTTGTGTGGCAACATTCTGTCCCCTCCAGCTTATGGAGTTTATGTTTCACAAATGATTCGTTATTCCATAGCTTGCGGAACTTGCATCGATTCTTTTTGGCGGAGCATCACGTCTGAAAAAAACTGCTTTTCGTTTGTTGTCTTCAACCGAGAAACGTGTTGGGAACCATTATGTGCTTATAGGCAAATATGGGATTGCCATCTTTAAGATGAGTGCAGATGATGGTTTGTCAGTGGTCTGGCCATGGCTTCCTTTATCGGATTTAGTATGCTGAATACGGCCACTGGCAGCCCGAATGTTTTGCTATAGCTAGCACGAACTGCTTACTCTTTCCTAGCACCTGAGTGCACTCTCGTCACGTCATTGTTGATTGCTAATCAGTAATTTTGTGTTTCTTCGTACTGTTCTCGTTTGTGTTCACTGTTTTTGTCGTTTTCGGATTTAAGACACTTGTCTCCTTTGTCGTTAATATTGTATTAATGTGATCATAAGCGTCAAAAGTCTCCTATAATGAAAAGTCAATTCAACAATCAAATATATGAGTAAAAGAGTATCTGTAGAAATTAAGTGTCATTGGATTATTTAAATAAATTTCAATTCATGTTTCAAAACAACTTTACCATTATGTTAAGAAAAGCTTTTATGTGAAAAATTCAAATGACAACAAAGTTCCAAACAATAAATTTTGCTACGCCTGACGCGCGTTTCGTCTATTCAAGACTCATCAGAGGCGCTCTACCAAAAACATTGAAAAGGCCAAACACTGTATGAATATGAAGAGTATAGAACAGTAAAAACCAAAATACCAAACTGGGGAACCAAATTATTACCAAGATGATCAACCTATGTCTGGGGTAGGAAGAACCTTAGGGTTTAGACAATTTTGAAATTTCAACGGATAATTTTAAGCTTTGATGTGTTCTCCAACACAAAAGTGTTGGTGCCGGAGCGGGCTAACCTCGGGGAATAAAAACTCCACCAGCAGTGCTAACTTTCAAATGTGTTCGATATACAAATGACAACAAAGTTCCAGACAATAAATTTTGCTACGCCTGACGCGCGTTTCGTCTATTCAAGACTCATCAGAGGCGCTCTACCAAAAACATTAAAAATGCCAAACACTGTATGAATATGAGGAGCATAGAACAGTAAAACCCAAAAACCAAATTATTACTAAGATGATCAACCTTTGTCAGGGGTAGGAAGAACCTTAGGGTTTAGACAATTTTGAAATTTATACGGATAATTTAAAGCTTTGATGTGTTCTCCAACACAAAAGTGTTGGTGCCGGAGCGGGCTAAGATTATGTTGGTTACTAAAATCAGAAAACTTTACCGCACATTTTCGTTCAAATTATTTGTAGCCGTATGGTTAAGGCCATGGACGAGAGAATATCAGGACTCGAACCTAAGAAGCAAAGGTGTACCAAAGGGGTAATCAGTATCATAAAACCGTGAAGACAAAGACAAAACCGGCAGACAAAAAATCATCACAACAAAACAAACCACATAAAAACATAAAACACACACACATAACAACAAAACCGCATTCAGCAACGCGAACTCAAGTCGAAACGAGAGTGAACTCAGGTGCTCCGGAAGAGTAAGCAGTTCCTGCTTGCTATAGCACACCCGTCACGTTGCCAAAGATCGATTAAGTGTTGGTCAAATCCGGAAAGGATGACATTACAAAACTCTATGTCAAACCAACATCTGTGCTCATCTGAGAGATAGAAATCCTGTATTTGCATACAAGCACATGATGTCGTCCGTAAAATTTCTTGAGTGATGACAACAACCTGGGAGCAACGTACCCCTGTGTTAACAATTTGCTTGTCAGCCGTGTAGCTCTATTTTACGGACGACATCATGTGCTTGTATGCAAATACGGGATTTCTATCTCTCAGATGAGCACAGATGTTGGTTTGACATAGAGTTTTGTAATGTCATCCTTTCCGGATTTGACCAACACTTAATCGATCTTTGGCAACGTGACGGGTGTGCTATAGCAAGCAGGAACTGCTTACTCTTCCGGAGCACCTGAGTTCACTCTCGTTTCGACTTGAGTTCGCGTTGCTGAATGCGGTTTTGTTGTTATGTGTGTGTGTTTTATGTTGTTATGTGGTTTGTTTTGTTTTGATGATTTTTTGTCTGCCGGTTTTGTCTTTGTCTTAACGGTTTTATGATACTGATTACCCCTTTGGTACACCTTTGCTTATTTCGTTAGGTTATTTCAAGGATCCGGTTAATAAGAAAAAGTTAACCGTTTAAGGTAAAGCCGCCTTTCCTTATTGGAGGTGGTTTAATCTACATAAAAGGAATAACCAGAAACAACTTACCTTAGTTAATGCTAAAGAATAAAACGCACTTAATACAAATTAAAAAGATGCTAAGGTGTACCAACGGGGCAACTGAATATCGTCAATCCGAAAAGACAAAAGATAAAACCAGCACAACCAAACAAACCAATAAACAAATAAAAACACATACACAACAACCAAACTGCAATCAGCAACGACGATAGTCAATTCAGGTGCTCCGGATGAGTTAGCAGTTCCTATTTGGGATGCAAAATACAAACTAATATCAGGATAAACTTATAAGTTTTTTGATAGATTTGTATGTTGTTTCATTTGGTTGTGTGATTAGTCTATGTCTACTGATATTTCTCTTAGCTTTTTTCGATATTCGATTGTCCATTTAGTACGAACAAGCAATAAACTTATGACTGAGCGAGTGTTACCTTTGTAACGACACAAATGCCTACTTTTCTAGCGGTATAAAGATAACTGACAAGATAATCAAATTAGAAAATACTGAGGTGTGGAATAAGTGCACGCGACACAGCGCACATTTCAAGTGGTAATTTAAACAACTACAATGTAGCTTTCAACGAGGTCAATAAACGCTGCATGCCGTTCTGCAAACGCCCCAAGGTCTAAATAAGATGTATATAGTTTAAATCCAGTCCTGAAATAGACAAAGATAGGCCCTATCTTAAACAAGGAACACAAAACACCAAAAAGACAAAAGCTTTGTCAAAGATTCTTGGCTTAGAACAGGAAAGAAGCAGAGGTACCAGTAGGGGTATCCGAATGTCAATAGTCCAAAAGGGCAGAGACACAAACAAGTAAACACCAACAAGAACTGGACAAAAAACAGACAACATGTAAAACATGGAAACACACAAAAACTGAATATCAATTAACAACGCGAACTCAAGTCGAAACGTGAGTGAACTCAGGTGGCTTAAAACAGGCACATATAAAATGTGGCGGGGTTAAACAGTTAAACTAGTTTTTTTCCTAACCTCCCCTATCAATAATCTCAGACAAAGCACAAACATCAACACACTATAAAAACGACATATATCACAGGTAGCGCTAGATTTGTTCAAAGTTAATTCGGAAGGATAGATATCTGTAATAGAATTAGAAGGATTGATATCGTCTTAATATCTTAAAGTGTTTTTGAAAGTTTTGATATAAACCCTGTTTGTTGGGGTCTTTATGTAGTTTACCCATAAAATGTTATTTATAACAATAAAGGAAAAGGTAGCTATACGTGCCGCACAAATTGTTCCCATAAAAATACCAATGATTTGGCGATTTATTTGTTTACCAAAACGTATGTAATATCTAACAAATTATTAAGTGCAGTAAAAGTTTCTGCATCAGTTCAGTTAATGTAACCTTTATGAGTCTCATTACTAAAAATGATTTACTAAATTAGTTTGAAACTCTAGTTTACAGTGAGCGAGTGTAACCTTTGTAACGACGCAAATGGCCAACTCATATGTGAGTATAATGTGGGTCTCGAGTTGCATTATTTAATTCTAAATAAAGGTAAAAAATAAAATAACCGAACATGGGGTATCAATCTCAAATGTCCAGGAAAAAAGTCAAAACAAGGTAGACATACCGGAGAATTAAAAGATCACAATGGTCCTTACCTGGTACTCATTACCTCAAAATCTATATATGTATACTTATGTCATGTATGTGATGCATATGCTAGAGGCAATAGGTGAAATTATTCATTAAGCTTCAATCCTTGGCAATATGATAATGCTTAGTAATATGTGTCAATGCATAAACTGAATTTGAGATTAAGTTTAATACCTTGGACTTATGTTTATTGATGCCGGAATTTTTTCCATGAAACTTATTCGTATTGCCTAAAGCAATTTTGTAGTATTTGGTATTATAAAATTCATATGTAACAAAGTATAGGCTTGACTTTAAAATATAATGAATCTACTGGTACAAAGTAACGTCATAGTCCATAATATGAAGGTATAATTAAAGAAAGTAAGACTTACCTTTGAAAATCATGATAATAAGAATTTAGGTTTTTATACGTTATACAAAAAAAAAAAAAAAATAAAAAATGGTTTTTTTTTCAAGTACGCCTTATATGACAACATTTCCAATTTTGACAAATATTTTTAAAGTTAGTCTCCAGAAAAAAAAATCGGAGCCTGGGTGGCGAGTGTTTTAAGGGGCTGGTTTATGTATCACACTATTGATCACTAGCTGATCACCTCTCCGGTGGCGTTCGAGTCTGCTTGTAATTTGCAAAAAAGGGAATTCCCCGCCTCTATATGATTAGGTTTGTCTGTTACCTATCTAATCGCGATGGTATTTCCGACAGCTCTTGTTTCCTTCAATATTACAAATGACAGCCATAAATGGCCCAAGTGTATCGAAAAGAGCGTTACCCCTTCCCCACAAACACAACATTTTAAACAACATTTATTTATCCACATGGCATGGATTAGATTCAGAAACAATATATAAGCTTATGTGTATCTACACTTTTTAGTGGTCACATTGCGCTTGTGGTTATTAATTCTTTCTTATGTGCTTCCTCTTTCCAAACTTTATTCAATGTGCAGTGGGAAATGCTTCCCTAAAACAAACATCGGTGTTATTAGCTGACACGTTACACTACGCTACAAGACCATCAATCTTACATGAACGCCCACCATAGCCACAACATCTGCAGGTTTAAAGATACCCATTCTTTCAACAGTTGCATAATAGGTATTGCAACTTGACGTACAGTATGTAAGACTGAAGTCATTGCATACACATACCATAAAATCATTTCAAGATACCAACAAAAGGGAACAAACCAAGACATTAATAATATCATAAAATACGAAATTGGATTGACCAATAAAAATGATATTATATCTTTAACTTCACAATATTTAGCCTTAAAACACAAACAATTCTGTTTATAACATATACAATAATCCGCGTAGGGAATAAAGATAATTTATATAGTGAAAAAATCAAGCAATCAACCTAATCCTTATAGGCAATAAGAGAAATTCCAAATTCAATTGAGGAATTATTACTATAAACGTGGCATTTTTGTTATTGCCTAGAGTTAAAGCTTAAGGATGTTCGTTGCTACATGTATTACTGAATATAAATAGGTTTTAAATTTGATGTCTTGATTTAAAAGATAATATGTAGGGGAATAAAATAAGCACACAAGTTTTATGGGTTCGTAATCTTGATTTAAAGATAATTTAGGTTTTAATGTTGGGGTGGGAGGGAGGGGAAGGATTTGTATTGACTTTTTCAGAGGTTATGCATTAGCCATTAGCGGTTTTAGGCTACCAAATCCATGACACAATAAGTAGTATTTAATAAAACTTTCTAATAACTTATAAATGTAAATTGATCAAAGAAAAAAGGGGCTGCGTGTGCAAATCTTTTAACCCTATATTCATGGTAAAACCATAAAAGATTCCCCCAAATAACCGAAATTCCAAAACCAGACCAGCGAGCTTTTTTACTGACTAATTTCACCTATTGTCTCTTACATGTATAAGTCACCGTACAATATGAACCTACCAATTTAAAGCTTTACTAGAACAAGTCATTATAGTCATAGCAAACATAAAATTTACTACAACACTTATGAAAAAAGGACAACATAGTAACAGACAGATATCTTCAAATTAGATCTAAGAAGTCCATTTAAAACTCTACAGAGACACCCATACTAACCTTGTAGATAAAAATGCCAAATAATTAAGAGTTAGAATGAATCGAATAGAATATCAAACAAGTGGCCAAGTTCAGATATAAGACCATTCAAAATGATTCAAAACTGTCTTAGTATTTTTTAAAAATGTACACCAATTAAGACTTTCATGTATCTCGTACAATTTTTCCTGTCGGTACCGAGCTACGGGAGACAAAGACACTCACCAGGAAAGGCAATTAATATCTTGGTGATCTAAAAAAAACTCCAAGTACACACATTGGAAACGTGAGGTGCGTCTGTAAATTCTCTTTCATGACGTGAAATCCAAATATGAAAGCCCCCAATATAAACATTGTCTTTAAAACTATTCATCATATTTGCATTCATGAAAAAAAACATGCCTTTATTTATATGAAACTGTTGTCCATTTTTGCATAATCTATAATTGAAGGCAGGTTATCTTTATTTTAGGTAAAAGTTGTAAAACAACTTTACAGTACAAAATTCTCCTTAATTGTTGACCCAAGAGTGACAGATAACCCACGAGGGTAATTATTATTCATCCTTTTCATAAATGCTACATTAAATGATCCTTATCACAGGCTGTCGGGCATTTTGAATGGAAATGATGTAGAAAGAACCATGTTTCGGCCACCTTAAGGTCAAGTAGTGCCACACAATATAAAGTCATTGTAACAATTGTAGCCACGAAAATGATCTTAACAGATTGCCACCTGCAAGAAGCAGAGGTACCAATGGGGTGTCCGAATATCAAAAGTCCGAAAGGGCAGAGACAAAACCAGTAAACACCAACAAGAACGGGGCAAAAACAGACAACATGTAAAACATGGAAACACAATATAACTGAATATCAATCAACAACGCGAACTCCCAGTCGAAACAAGAGTGAAATATACTTACATACGACAGAGAAGTATTGTAATTATTCCGTAATTTTGAAAAAAAAACTCAGTATTGAAATAACTTATCGAGTCAAAATCGAGGTTGAAAACAAATAAAATGTTTTACAAACCATACAAACTGATTACTTAAATCTCTAATTCTTACATAAGAAATCTTTCAAAAGAATGATATCTTATTGAAAGTAATACCATATTTTTGTCTGCAAAAAATGCCTTGTCAACACTTAAGTGAAATGATATACGGATAAAAAGCCTAACCAAGGATACTTTTAAACTTCCGATACGCTTTTATTCAAAGACTGATTTTGATTAGTTATTACTGACAATATGTTATAATTAATTAGTTTTTGCAGCACAAACAGAGTTGTGAAAATTATTTACGGTTTTTAAAGACATAGAACCTTTCAATTTCGCAATTTTTTTTACAATGAATAAAAAATACATACATTTAATATGATATCTCAAACTTACCTTGACCAACATAAAAAGTCGATGTTTTGCTTTTTTCTTTAAAATAATCTTAACTTAATTATGCGCGTTGATTAAGTATTGTCCAGTATAAATATTTACTTTTTGTAAACTGTGTGCTGTTAAACTGAGAAACAAAATGTAACCAAACGAGACGAAGAGAAAATGAAATCGGTAAATTAAAAAAAAACGACTGGTGTCGGCTAAAATCGATTCAGTTTTCTTTTTTTTACCAGTTTCTTTCGATTTCGTTTCCCTTTTTTACAGAATTCGGCTGCTTGTTTTACTGTTAACCTTTCCATCTGTACTATATCGTTTTTGTTCCGCTTCGTTTCGTTTTGTTACTTTACGTTTCTCAGTTTACCGGTACCCACAAGTGTTTACATTCTATAATTAGTTTGTCCTTGTTTGACACTGCGTTGTTTTCTTCAGTTTTCCGTCGAAAAGATTTCTTTCTGGTAGGTTTTTTGAAAATTTAACCGTTTCTTCAAAGGTTTTACAATGTATTCTTCATATAGTGTGAATTTCATTAATTTTTAAAAATTGCCAAAATAATAGGTTCTATGTCTTTAAGGACGAAATATATAGATGTGTTTTTGTTAATGAAAAGGTCTACATGGTCTATTAGGTAATTTATTATTTTCTCAATATTTCAGTGGGTATGCTATTAACTTCCAAACGAAGCCTTGGATTACTAAAACAGATGATATCATACTGCATTTTAACCCGAGACCCTCAACCGTTGTGCTAAATTATAGGATAAGAGAGGGTTGGAGCCAACACGAACGTCAATTGACCTGGAATCCTGCGAAGAAAGATCTATTCAAGGATCAATATGTTCTTGAAGTCGAAAAGGTTGGAGACAGATGTTATGCTATATCTGTTGACGGCTTCACACTTACTGAAATGACTTTGCATGAAGATATCAGCAATGCAACCTACATTGCATACTCTTCAAATGTGGGTATAAAATGGGCAGGTTGACTGAAATGAAAAGTCTATATTTTCAATATTCTAGAAGTTGACATGTATAAGCATAGAACTTAAGAGTTTTGATTTTTGTTGCCCAAACCACCTTATATTCATTATTCTTTCCTATTTGGTTGCCAATTTTGTAACTTCACTTTTTCAACGTTGTATTCAAGAAATTAACGTATTTATCATGTATCTAAAATGTAGGATTCATAGAATGACCTACCAGCTTTGATGTTTAAAAAAACCCATCAAAGCTGGAAAGTCATTCTCTGAATCCTCTTTGTTTATGAAATAAAATGTCTATATCAATGGTGTTATTGCAATTTGTAGTATTATTGATTTCAACTACGAGTGGAATTAGGCAGGTTCTATTGTCATTAAGAAATTACTTTTTTCTGACTGATGATCATTTCCCTTAAAATGTAAAAACAACAAAGCATGTCACTCATGATCAGCGCCTTTCTTTTATGTTAACGTTTTACCTATTTCCGGTTTATACAAAAGTTTCCTGTATGATAATGATAACGTCGTATATGATTAAAAAAAAGTTCTATCCTTCTTTAAGAGCCACTGGTTGCAAAAATAAAATTTATGTTAGACGAAATGGGTGATTGTTTTGGTAAGTATTTGGCTGGTTGTAATTCTAAGATAATCAATTCAGCATCCATATCATGTCATCACAACCATGTTGTATCTGTGACCGCATCCAAAGATCGCAATGGAAAGAGGAAGTTTGGCTCGCCATAAAACCTGGTTTATCCCACAATATCTTGAAATACCTTTACTAATTCAGGACCATTGCGATCTTCATTTTTACGGTTTATTTAACTTATTTTGTCTTTTGTCATGGATAGTTGATATAAATCCTCCAAGCTCGATAACTTTGCTTATGCATTTATTTTTACTTTCGTAATGGTTTGCACTGCCGTTGAAGTTTCACTTCTCCAAGTCCCCTCCGACATCAACACCTTTACACCAAAGCTTTAAAATATCGATCTAAGTCATATAATGGTTTCAAGTTCGTAATTTTAGATTTTTACTTGTTCTATGCTCTTCAGTTTGTTTATATTATATTATTTAGCATTTTTCACATTTTGAGTAATGCGCCTCTGATGAGTCTTCAATACAAAACGTGTGTCAGATGTAGCAAAAATGTACTATAGGGAGCTTTGTTGTTATTTTGATTTCTAGGATATGTGATGGTAAACGCTGCTGATGGAGTTTTAATTCATCGAGGTTTGCCTGCTCCGACATCAACACTATGGATTGAAAAACACATCAAAGCTTTAAATTATCCGTTTAATTTCAAAATTTTTCAAATTCTTAGGTTCTTCCAACTCCAGACAAAACTTGATCTAAGTCATATTTTTGGCTTTTAATTCCACAGTTTTGGTTTTATTGTGCTATGCTTTTCTTTGTTGTCATATAAAGTTTTTCGACCTTTTTGGTAAAACGTCTCTGATGAGTCTTGAAAACTCGAGACAGACGTCAGACGTAGCAAAATATGTCGTCGGGACCTTTGTTGTAATTTTGATAACTAACTTCTGTGGTGGTTGGTGCTGCTGAAGAATATACTTTTCCAATAATAGTCTGCTCCGGCATTAACACTGTTGTTTTGAAGAACACAGCAAAGCTTTAAAATATCCGTTTTATTTTCAAAATTGCTCAAACCTTAAGGTTTTTTTGCTATCTCAGACATAAATCATTATTTTTAGAAAAAAAGACGTTTAGTTAAGGAGATTAATGGACCCATTTAACATAGGCTAGGTTTGGTTTCATTTGAAAGCTAATACATTTAGCTACATGAAGTGCCAATTCGTAAGAACTGAAATTGTTACATTTTTCATAAATTGGCTTTAAAGACATAGAACCTATCATTTTGACAATTTTTTAAAAATAATGAAATTCACACTATTTGAAGAATACATTGTAAAACCTTTGAAGAAACTGTTAAATTTTCAAAAAACCTAACAGAAAGTATTCTTTTCGACGGAAAACTGAATAAAAAAACGCAGTGTCAAAAAAGAGGACAAACTAATTATAGAATATAAACACTTGAGGGTACTGGTAAACTAAGAAACGAAAAGTAAGCGAACGAAACGGAGCAGAACAAAAACGATATCGGTAAAGAGGGAAACGTAAACAGTAAAATAAGCAACCGAAATCTGTAAAGAAAGGAAACGAAATCGAGAAAAACTGGTTAAAAAGAAAACTGAATCGATTTTAGCCGACACCAGTCGTTTTTCTTAATTTACCAATTTCGTTTTCTCTTCGCCTCGTTTGGTTACATTTCGTTTCTCAGTTTAACAGTACCCAGTTTACCAAATGTAAATATTTATGCTGGACAATACTTAATTAACGCGAATAATTAAAATAAGATTATTGTATAGAAAACTGCAAAACATTGAGTTTTTATGTTGGTAATGGTAAGTTTTAGATAGTATATTTTTAATATGTGTACTTTTTATTCAATGTAAAAAATTGCGAAATTGATAGGTTCTATGTCTTTAAACATCAAGAAATTAATATGCTGGAAACACAATTGTTCTGATGAACATTCATTTGAACAAGGAAAACAGGTCAGTTGTTAATAAAATATACATCTTAAGGATGGTCACTGGTCATGTTTCAGGATTTCAGTCTGATTTCGGGACTCCTCTAGACTTTGCCTTTAAATATTGAAGAATTTTGTTGCAAACTGATCCCTACTTTTTATGATATTTTCTGACTATATAGACCTTACAACCAACTGTAAAAATTTCTTGAAATTGTTGATACAACTTAATGGTTTTTAAAGCCAAAAACGTCACAATGTTAAAGTTATGTAAAATCTAGAGGAGTCTGATTTCCCGATAAATTTTTAACGTCATTTATCTCGAAAACTAGCACACAGACCTAACATTTTCTTTTTGCTATTTGATTAAGATGAATATAATATTATATGCATGCTTTTCTTGATGGTAGAATGCAACAAACAGAAACCAATCACTTTTCTCGTTAAGACTTGATATTGTGTTTCTTGGTGTTATTCTAAAAGTGCCAGGTCGTAGATTGCTGTCTTCGGTGTCTACTGATTATTTCTCAGATTAAGCTTGTT